>NW_024121322.1:1071457-1283251 GCF_016745375.1 Pimephales promelas | reverse complement strand
GGCGTACCATAAATGAGAAGACCAGACCAGAAGAGCATTATAGATTTGTACGCTCTTGAAAAGTTTCTTTGTTTATGTTACAGTCTTTAACCCCCCCCCCCCTTTTTTTAATTTTTATATAAGTACCGTATGAGCATGTATAGCATAAGTAGGCTGTTAACACTTTAGTCAGCTAGATCAGACTGCTTTAAATGATCAAGCTCTCTTTTCCAACACAGCACAGACCAGTCTTATCTTGTGTATAAGGATATCTTACATAAGACAGGAAATCAGAGGACAGGTATGGCTTCCACATAAAAATATTGCTTTTGGCACATGAGGTTAGACAGAAAGCTCTTTGTTTCACTCCAAGAAATACCTCACAGAGGCAGCCTGTGTTTATGTAGAGGAATAGATAACTTCAGGTTTGTGTTTTTCAAAAACAATTGGTTCAAATGTGGCCTGTCAGATGAAATGATGTGTGTTTGGAGCATTATGTGGTTTGCTTAGAACATCATATATTACATTTACACATTTAAAGTGTCCTTAATGCTGACCATATCATGAATGTACAGTTGTGTATGAAACCATTGATATTTTTCTAAGCAGCGCTTACAAAATGTGAATGTAAAATGCGTTTATGAAGTGGTCAAAATTTATTACATTTCCTAAATAGGCTGGAATGAATTGTTACATTGGATTTTATTTGGTGTTTTTTTTTTCTTTTCTTTTTTGTTCCAATCTTTTCTTGTCTATTGTAACAAATGGAACGGTAACAGTTTATTGAAAAGAAAAAATGTATGGGAGTCCACGTCTTCACCTCCACATCTAGTAAGCAATCTGACTGCACTCAATCCGACGGCAGAACTCATGTTCATGGATTGAGCTGATGTTTTAAAAAATATTATTAACATTATGGTGGTATGGGAGAGGCCGAGAGCCATGGGAGCAGAACGAACCCAGTGGACGGAATGCTAATGAAAGCTAACTGCGCGACACACCGGGTTTTTATTAAAGTACTACTCATACAGGTCACTTTATTTGCCAAAATAAAATTGTGGGGCAACGCAGCATAGTTTTCCCTAGTCAAAACAATCATCTGAATAATACATTTGTTGAAAGTTTTGTTATAACGTTACTTGTTGCACATTGTAGTAAGCTAGATCGATATTAAATTATCATATAAATAAAAAGCTGGATAACCTGTGTTGCTAAATATCATCAATATATATATATATATATATATATATATATATATATGTTTTTTTTTAAAAAAAATATATTGTATGGCAAAGAAAATGATGTATCACTGTTACTACAAATAAAGCTTTCATTATCGCCACTTGTTGTAAATCAAGAAAACAAAAGAATTTAAACAATGCTATATAACAGTGATTTTGTTTTCTGTTGTGTATCCAAACAGTTACTCAACTGTCAAATAAAACTAATAAAAATGGCTTCTTTGGTGTTTCCATGGTTTCAATGGAAATACCAAAGGGTCTTTAGAACATTAGTTAACATTTTCATGAATTGATTCAACTCCTATAAGCAGCCTTTTATGTCGCATTTAAAGTAGTTACATACTGAATGTGAGGTCATTTCTTTCAAAGCTACAAAACCTTTGAGAAAATATTTTCATCACTTGTTACTTTTCTAACCTTTCTCAGGCTTCTTCCTGCTAAATTAAGACAGACGACTGTGGACCAAAACAGAGGCTTATCTCAGCTGGCCGATCAGTTATTGGCAGAACAGTCTACTTTAACCTTTATAACGCATGTCCACATGACCATAATGAAATATTGTCTGGATGTCGCAGGATCATTTAATCAATTAAACATGTTTATGAAATAAGGAAAACTAACTGCGTAGAAAGGAACTCGTTATCTCCACAGAATCCTTTCCATCCCTCTGATTCCTTGCCCAACTCACTCTCCCTTTATCTTGAACTCAAGTCACTGTCTCTGGTACAGTTGAGAAAGTTAATCCATGACTAAAACGTTTCTGTTTATTATTACTGTTGAGACAGTTTCTTCAAGTCACACATACTTTAAAACAAAAGCCAGCTTTATTCTTGATGTATCGTTTTTCCCTGTAATCACAAACGTCATTGATGTATGGGGTTATATGGCAGTGCATGGAGAGAAATGTGTAGAAACCTCGGTTTTTCCAGAAAGGATTGTGTTTTTTTTTTTTTTTTAGTTCTCTTTCAACAGGCTCATCTCTGTTTGGATCTCCAGCGTGTTAGAACAAATGTCCACACTGACACGTATTTAGCATTTCAACACAGATCAAAAAGAAAACGCTTTCACTCCACTTCAAAGCCTTTTCTTTCAGTCAGAAATCGCTCAATAGCTGGTTTGACTTTGACTTTTTAGGGAGGGCAAAGAAAAAAGTTTGCGTACTCTAAAACTCTCAGACTTTTTTTCTAGCAATGCCGCCTCTCCTGTTTTTTAATAGGCTAACTGTATTGAAGCTTCGCCAACACAAACTGTTGTAGAGCCGCGTAAGAACTCGTTCATGTCTTTGATAAATGAAAAGACGTACCGTTGACTGAAACTGAGAATGTGGGAGTATACTGTATGTTGATGAAGTGTGCAGGCACCTTCACTTCCTTACTGCTAAAGAGACTGCAGTTTAGAAGTCGTTGTTTGTAAGAATGAACGTGTAAATCTCCGTTCACAAAATTCTATTTAAATTGGTCTGTAATGATAAAGGACCCTGGATTAGTTCTGAGCAACAGAAGCTAGAATGTTTGGGTTGTGGGGGGGGGGGTGTTTTCAAGGTTGGCAGGTGGTGTGTTAGTGACATTTTCTGGGGCAACATGGAAAATGTGTGCAATTGTGTGTGTCTATTTCATTTATGAAGGAAGATGTGGTAAGACTCCCCCCAATTCCCATCCTTCCTGCATTAACCAGCATGAGTTCCATGTTTGTCCAGGGTCGCTTATCAGTATAGTACTGGTCTAGCTGGATGTGCAATCCCTCTTCCTATGCTGGGGTTCAGCAAATTAGCATCCAGCATGCAAACATACCTTCGGCTGGTGACTGGACCCCAATTAAGTAGGGTTGGGGTGATGCTGGACCCTAATGCCTGGTTCAGATTACGCGATTTTAGCCAGATTTTGGCACAATCCATTTGACGTAGAGTGTCGTGGGGATTCGTAAACGACAACAGGCATCGGGATGCAAGATTCGATCGTATCATCTCTTATAGTGTGTCATAGTGGGCGACAACCTACTTTGCATCTGCGATGCTTCAATCACGATATCATGACAAAAAGACTAGCATGTTTAATTTTTTTTAACGGTCTTCCACGACAGGTTCTGTCACATGTATGATATTGACCAATAGGAGCACAGAAGCTTTTCCATTCACAACTTTCAAAAATGGAGAAACGAAAGAGAGACGATGGTGCTAACGTTAAAACTAAAAGTAAAAATATATAAGAAAACAATATTTTACCTCAAGTTCTCTTTGGAGGATTGACAGCCCATACGGTCCTCTTCGAGCAATCCAGGAACATGTCCATTGTCTGTTTTTTTTTTTACTTTTTTCTGAACACAGGACAGACAATATGTTTATTTCTGGAAGTCACTCGCTACTAGTTTCACCTTCTCAATGACATCACGTGCGTTGTTAAAGACGGCACGCGATGACTGGTCAGGAAGCAACGTGTAGTCTGACATGTTTCTTGTCCACAACAAGATTTTAGTTGTCAAAATAATGTAATCTGATCATAACAGACAAAACAAATCGTGCAATCTAAACCAGGCATAACCCAGCATTTTATGCCGAGTTCAGACTGCACGATTTTGGCTTGCCGACGGGTTTCGAGAAATCATCGACAAATGGCCGAAATCATAGGCAAATCGGGGCTCTTTCATGCAAGTGACAATCACGCAATGTGAATGAGCAAAGACGCGACCTAAGAGAATCGCTGACGAGTCACCGACGCCCGTGAGATATTTGGCATGCTAAATATCCAACGCATTCTCATCCCAAAGCATGAGAACGAAAAGCGTAAATATCCAACGCACATGGCACCCTTTAACGTCTAATGAGACGCTTCGGTTATGGTTAAGTTTAGGTATGGTGTAGGGTAAGGGTTAGACCACTAGGGGGCGCCTTCTGCCCAAATATATCTGCGTCTCATTTTACGTTAAAGGGTGCCATGTGCGTTGGATATTTACGCTTTTGCAAAAGCGTCCTATATGGCGCTTTGGGATGAGAACGGGCTCAAATTCAAAATCCTGCTGTGTGAAAAGTGTCCTAACAGAAAACTACATTAGCGATTACCGACAGCCAATGAGAGAGCAAGATACTGAGCAGTGGGGAGTTCGGGGAGGAGTTATAGATCACATATCAACAAGCATGGCATTGTTTCAGAAAAAGGCTTATTCTCGGTCTATTTGGACCCAAGAAATGGAAGAAAAATTAGTCGAAATTTGGCAGGAGCACCCGTGTCTGTTTGACGTGTACCACAACCGGGTCGAAAAAGAAAAAAGTCTCACGTGAGAACTCCGGTCTTGCACGTGTGATTTCGCGTCGCGTTGTTTCCTTGTCACATCTCACGTGTGTTTGTTGTGAAACGTACATAGTTGTTTTGCGCAGTGTGTTTTTTTTTTTGCAGTGTGAAACCTTCTGTCGCCGATCCATCGTGTACTTTGAACACAGCAGCAACTGAATGCTGGCCAAGATACTCATGCAGTGTGAAAAGAACAGCGACCCGACTACTTTGAAAATCGTGCAGTCTGAACTCGGCATTATGTATATGCACCTCTGTTCAGGGCTCAGTTTGGGGTCAATGCCTTTTTTATGTTTTTTTGGGGAAAAGTACTAATAATATTAATTATTAATTATTTAAAAAGTAAATTATTCCTATAATAACTAAGTTGAATTTTACTGACAAGGGTTTCTCAAATGCTGCATCAGTTTTGACCACATTTGTGGGTTGAAAAGCTAGATCAAACATTTCTCTTTGATCCACAGGTTTTGGCAGTCACAGTCCCCACATACTTGATTACTGTGTGGATTGCCATTAGATTTACGCACGGGTGTCCTTTTTTTTCAATGTCACTACTTTGTTTCAGAGTGAATAAGGAAAGCCTCCCTATAGTAAAGAGAGCATGTACAAAAATGATTGATTGCTTGCTCTTGAGTTTTTCTTCATTCCATTGTCTTGACAAACTGGTCCACAATGATTTAACAACATATGTGAGGGGTAGACAGAGGATTAAGCAATTCATCTTTGCTAGTTTTTCAAGCATCAGGGCAATCTGAGTTCACCATGACTGCCAACACAAAACAGACTCTTATAAGCAACTAAGTTGCTTTTACTCCAATAGGACTTTGTGCTTTGGCCAATTCTTCCAAACCACTTTACTGTATATGCTCAAAAACAAAAGGGCCTTTTCAAACCTACCTAAAATGTGCTTTGCCTCCCCCATTTTTTCTTTGTCTTACAGTTCTCGATGCCAGCCCTAGGGTTTGCTGCTAGACCTGGCCCCCAATTCTGAAGTGGTTTTGTGGTTGAGTTGGAAGTTCTTTGAGTTTCATTATGTTTTTGCCGTTATGCCATTTCCGGATGAAGCATAAAGTAACTTGTAATTCAACAATCTTACTTTTCTTTTCCATAATCTGGATCAGGACTCTAAAGGATCAAGCTATCAATGTAAGAAAGGCTTGCAGAAAGAGATTTGTTCATCCACATGTGTAAACACAAAATTTCCCAACTGGTTTCTCAACTGAGCTCCATTTGGACATACTTGCTTCAGAGGCTCAAAAGTTTCCCAATGTTTCTTTTATAAATGTTAAGTTTATGGTTTCATAAATGCGCAGGGTTGTGTGGAGTCATTGTGTAGACCGGTCGCATTACTTCACTTGGCATCATAAAGAAAGGATTATGGTAGACTGCATCTCGACCGAGGGCTCCATTCCCCCTCAAAGTGCAGTAAGACATATTATTTGCATCCCACATCACCGGTTGTGTTGATGCATTCAGACGGCTCAATTTTCATGCAGCTAATTTGTTCTCTGTAATGCTTGCTCAAGCTGTACACAACATTCAGACCTGTTTATACAAATTTCAGTTGTCAGTGCTTTTTTTGTACACCACTGTGAGCTTTTTCCAATGAAGATTTAGCTTAATCATAGTCATTTTGTGACCATACTCTAGTAAATGTCCAATCTGTTTGTATGTTGGCTTTTTAAACAAATCGAGACGTCTGTCTTCTTTTCCCACTAAAATGGGGGAAAAGGCAATGCACGTTGCGCAAATGCTAAGACAAATTAAAAATGCATGTTGAAAGTATTTCCAAACCGCAAAGTATAATGAAGCGGAGCAGCTCAGCTGGGCTATAAATGAACGGGCTAATCAGAGAGAGACGACACAGCACAGATTCCTTTTCAGTATATGCTGAATGTTTACTATGTTGAAAAGCAGCTGCTTGTTCATGCCTCTTTAAAGCTGTCTTGCAGGGTCTGATTTAATCACATCCCCGCGGCATGGAGCTTCGCACACAGGACGGCCACTAATGATGGGACCTGCCCCACTTCATCAAAGAAAGTGTTTTGCTCACTCTCTCTGTCTGCCTGTCTCTATCTCTGCGGAGCGGAGATTCAGTCCATTAAAAATAGACAGGAGCGGTCGCACAACGGAGAACCTTTTCTGGCACTTGCCATTTGACGTTGGATCATAAAATCAGTCTGAAATCTACATCCTGCATCTCGGTGTTCAGATCATTGATGGGAATAGACCATCTGCGCTCATGGGCCGCAACTATAAAGCATATTTCATTGGTTCTTCTGGCCCTATTATGACTCGGATCCATCTCAATCTGTTATCCACCAGAGAAGGTGGGGAGGATCAGATCAAAGCCTCTGTTGAAGGAGAAAACCTCCTTTGTGAAAATCTGTCTCAGCATTGCAGTGCTAAAGAGATGAAAGGGAGATTAATGGAAGTTGACGATAGCCACTGACACATTCAGAGATGATGCAATCAACAAACAAAATAAGTCAAATCAAATAAACAGGGGCTTAACAGTCAATGCAACCAGCTTAGAGTAGATCTGTGCCGTATATTCCCAAAGAAAAAATGTCAGAGTCCAAACACAAGTGAAGTATGAGGCATAAACATGCATCACCATTCACAATGAATTAATAATCACTTCCCGCAGGATCTTCATACCCCTTCTCCTCCTCTTGCTTTCCTTCCATAGCTCCATCCCTTCCTCCCTCCTTTCCACAGTCATAATCGGCGTCAGCATAATGAATGGCCCTATGGATGGCGTTGCAGTTTAGTGCTGTCAAACAATCACACTGCAGGATGACAGCTTGTTCTGTTTCATCACATCTTTTCTTTGCGCTTTCATTGCGATTTTGAGCTGGGGTTGTGATTGGATGTTTGCCATGAGCCAGCACATACACAACTGCTTTACAATCTAGCCAGAGAAGTCAAATTTAGCCCATTCGATTTTGCCTTTCCTTACTGAAAGAAAAACTGCTTAATGTAGTTTACACTCTCAGTTGGTTTTAGGGGGCTTTTGGAGACCAGCTGGCCTCCGAGCAAAAGATTTACGCAATTTAACAGAAGTTTGGAACTTGTAAGTCTATAACTTCACCACAAGATAAAGTTGACTTTTTTATTTTTAATTAATTTTATGCATGAATGTGTACAATCATTGTTCACAAGAGGATATATAACATGATTTAGACAAAAATATAGGGATACTTCACCCAAACATTTTATTTGCTTTTAATTTATTCACCCTCAGGCCATCCAAGATGTAGTTGACTTTTTTTCTTCAGTAGAACAGTAAAGAAAATTTTTTAGCTAAAAACGGGGTCCACCGTGATTCATAAAATGGAAGTCAATGGGTGCCAACAAACAAACATATGCAGACAAAACAAAATTACATTGAGATCTTAAGAAGTTAAATGATTGGTCTATAGAAGACACAGAACATTATTTACAATATTTTTTATCTCTAATCCATTTAGTTTTATCTGCACATGTTTTTTGAATCTCAAAGTGATGACACCCGTTGACTTCCATTACCAGACTGATCTCATGACACGCCAATTCATATTTCCATTTTTGGCCTGCAATCAACACGCATAATCGCTTTTCAGCGTGTTTATGAACGCCGTTGACTAAACGCTACATTACTGTATATATAAATATATGACCTACCCCAACCCAGTCCCTAAACCTTCCCGTCACTGGGGTTAATAGCATTTATTAGTCTTCCCCTACCATCCTAGGAAAAAAAAATAACGCTCCCCAGATGTAGATCTACATTTTGCTTCGTTTCCCTCGGACATTTAACGGCGTGTAGTGTACATACACGCGGAATCACTCGGACATTTAACTGCGTAGACATGCACGCGGATAGCTCAAAATGCGTATAGATAACACGCCACTTGACTTGAAAGTGGCGTGTATGTTTACGCAAAAGTCATGATGTCATGTTGTCCATTATGTGAATCATAGAGGATCACCGTTTCAGCTAAAAATCTTCTTTACTGTTCTACTCAAGAAAATAAGTCACCTTTCTTGGACTGAGAGTGAATAAATCAAAAGCAAATTTTTATTTTTGGGTGAACTGTCTCTTTAAATTGCATTTCATGGCAACTTTAAGACCAGCAAACCAGCTAATGACCCTCCCCCCTCCTCTTTTCAGCTGGATTGAGGTTTGTTGGATCCCACACTCTCATTACTGCAGCTTTTTGCAGTTTTAAGATAGATAATGCATATGGCTGGGAATGCAGTCTGTTGTCTATCTGTAAATGTTTATTCAATTATGTAAAAATAGAGATGCTTTGAGAATAGGCTATTATTGTGCTCCTGAACATTTCCATATGTTTGAGAGGGAACCGAGAGAGGACTATTGTCCTCCTTTTGTTGGGAATGAATTGCTTTGGCAAATCTTAAATGCGTTTGCTTGAATTAGAAGAAGTAAATTGCACAGATAGCATTTATTTGACAGCAGTTCAATTAGCAGACATATTAGCCTTATCTTGCAAACTGTAAGGTTTTGCTTGAGTCGTTTTCCTGCTTTTGAGTACTCAAGTTCAGGATTGTTCAACCCAACCTTAAAAGAGAATGAATCACGGTATCCTTGGTTCTTATGCATTTTAGCAGTGGCTGACTAAATAGATAAGGCTATCTGATGTTTTGTTGACATGGTTGTTAGATCAGTACAAGAAACAACTTTCTAAATGTGGGTGGCATTTTGTCTTGGCCCGGGCTCTATGTTAATGCTGTTTTGAAAGCCCTCACTAAATGTTGTGTTTCCTGTCAGTAAACATAAACATTGGCCCAATCCGAAACCATGAAGTATAATAAATCAGTGTGTCCTTTCCAGACTGAGAGCATGAAGATGGCGGTTCTAGTGTTTTTCTGCTTTGCTAATAGGACACAGGATGAGTGGTTTTATTTTATAGACCTACATCAATTAAGCAAGTGATGTTTCTTGGATGTGGTTTCTTAAAACCCATCCTCTTCCCTCAGGTCCTTCAGGCCTAATTCTTCTAATATTAAGTTATTTTTTGCCATAATGGTTCTAGTAAACACTAGTGCACATCACTCAATGAAGATGCAGTCTGATAAGTGGAGTAATGGATGTTGTCCAGCAAAATACTTCAATGTAAGAGAAAGTACCTTTGAAATTTAGTAGCCTACAGTATGTTTTGTAGACTGTTTGCTTTGTTCTAAAACAGGAGCTTAATGAGTGACAATTTTGCAGTTTCTTCTTGGTTTGGTTCGCTTTCACATGGCAACGTCTCAAAGTGCAAGTCAAATGTGAGTAAAACATCCTCTTATTGGTCAGAGTTCACCTGTTTAAGTTCCTCCATCAAGATGTATTGACATTTTTGCTGTCGTGACACACGCAAACACTTACTTGATTCCCGGACTGACTCATAAATCATGTATATTAAATTACATTTAAAATTAAATATATATAAACTTATAATGCAGTTAGAGCAGAAAACAAGGCTTCGAACAGCATTCCTGCAATGCAGAGCAAATACGATGAAAAGGTGCTCTTTGGTTTTCAACAAAAACTTACAGAATCAGACACACAACTTGGACATTTTCAATCGGACGAAGACCTTGTTCTGGTGCTCTCGGAGCGATTAAGTGCGGATTGAGCACGATTTCTGTATTCATATATACCTAAACGAACCAAACTAAGGGAGAAAACGCACAAGGTTTTGAAACAAATGCTCTAAACGAGCTAGGTGTGAAAACGCCCTCAGGCTCTGTTTCAAAACCTAGTGAGCTGCCTTATAAAAGAGAATCCTAACTGAAATGTAAGAAGCGTCTGATTTGGAACACTTTACATATCTGACACATCTGACGTACGTCTAAACGCGTATATCTGATTTCTTTTGGAATTCCAATCCACCACATGCAAGGGCGACATGTTTGGCCACAAAGATATCGTATAATAAACACAGCTTTTTTTTTACTGAGGTGAATACTCTTAAGAAATTGTGCACACACAGAAGCATTTAGGAGCATAGCTACTGGTTTTTAACTTCTTCGCAGTTAATTATTTTTTTTAAATAAAACAGCTGTGTTACTGAAAGTTTTATTGTAGGCTATTTCTTAGCATTAACTTTGCTGGTTTTTGTAAATAAGCTGTAAAATAATAAATAATATATATTGTAAATAATATATGATGCTCTGAGGAGGGGTAATAATGCAGAACTCATAGTCTACTGCAGCTGGACTTGGTTTTAGAACTTG
Organism: Pimephales promelas; assembly: GCF_016745375.1. The sequence goes on along the minus strand of NW_024121322.1, from coordinate 1,272,519 downwards.
TTCTCCCTCTCTGAGACAAATCTCAGGGTGAAACAGAGGTGGCAGTATGCCAAATGTTGTTTTTTTCTTTTTCTTTTTTTTTTTTTTTTTTGGTTGATCAAATTTAGGCTTTGTGACCCCAGAATGATAAGGTGAGGGTTCAGGGAGAAGTCAGGAAGCCGTTTTTTTTTAAAAATTCGTTTTATTTGGTTATTCTATCCAATCATGAGTGCACAAGGCCCCCTGTAGGTACACAGAGAGGCCAATACAGAATCCGATACAGTGAGGATCATTGAGGAAAATGCTTGTATTTGAAAACAATGTTTTTCTTTACGAAATATAACAATTTGAGTTGATTTAAAAAACATATTTTCATGGTATGTTTCTCATTCAGGATTGAGATTATCTTTTGTCATTTTAATGATTACAGCTTAGCTCATGAAATAAAAAAAAAATCAAGTTTCTTAAGTTATTAAAAAACGTCCTAAAATAAATCTAAAAAGGATTTACAATACAAAAAAATAGTGCTGAAAAAGATATGTTCATTTATGCACTCGTGCAGTCAGGGCTCCTTTAGTTTAAATGCATCAATGCAGCGTGGCATTGAGGCGATCAGCCTGTGGCGTTGCTGAGCCTTGAAGGCCAGGGTGCTTTCATAGTGGCCTTCAGCTCGCCTGTATTGTTGGTTTGGGTGTTTCTCATCTTCCTCTTGACAGTACCCTATAGATTGTCTTGAGTTCAGGTCAGGCGAGTTGGCTGGCCAATCAAACACAGTAATAGTATCATGGCGGGTGAACCAGTAGTAGTTTTGGCACTGGGCAAGTGCTAAGTCCGTGCTCAACTAGTAAACTAGGCAAGTGCTCAACTACTTCAAGCTAGTTGGATTCTGTGCTTCTCCACCCTTCCTCCAAACTCTGGGACCTTGATTTGCAAATGTAATGCAAAACCTAAGAGGAATTTAGACCACTGAGCTGAGCTACAGTCCAGTTCTTTTTCTCCTTAGCCCAGTTAAGACGCTTCTGACATTGTCTCTGGTTCAGAAGTGTCTTGGTACTATAGGAATGTGACAGTGGTTGCCCATTTCCTGAAGATGTCTCTTGATGCACTCTCCCAAGCTCTTGAATTTGCTTCACTTGACTCCAATTCTCATTGCCACACACAGTCAACTTTAAATGAATATGCTTCAATACAACGCTCTATGAACAGCCAAGCCTTTCATTGATGACCTTTTGTGGCTTACCCTCATTGTGGAGGGTGTTGATGATTATCTTCTGGACAACTGTCAAGTCAGCAGACTTCCCCATGATTGTAGTCGAGAGTACTGAACTAAACTTAGAGATACCCGGTATTTATTCTGTATAAATGGCAATTATTCAAACTCGAAATGAAATATTCTAACATTATGAAAAATGTTTGTTGTTGTTTTTTTTGAGCTGTTGGAAATAATTATCGGCAAAAAAAAAAAAAAAAAAGGTTTGAAACATTTTATTTTACGTGTCTAGAATGTATTACATTTTAATTTAAAAGGTACTTAAAGGTACTATATGCCGGATTTCTTTGGAGTAAAATATCAAAAAACAACTAGGACAGTGTTATATATTTTGTTTAGTTGATTACTTACAATATCCCAAATGTTTTCAACTATTTGTAAATCGTGAGAAAATTGCGATTTTAACCAAGGAAACGGGGCGTGCAGCATAGGTGAGCAGGGTTGAGGAGTTTACAAGTGAATTCTGATTTTTACTTGCACTAATAACATTATAGTCTTTGCAACAAAAAATCTGCTCACAATATTTAAATTTAAACAACATAAATTTAAAAAGGAACGTTTAGAGGCACTTAAAAGCTTCACCACTATTGGCTGAGGCCCTTTTCTTAATCGCTTTTGTACTTTGTTACCTTACTCTCTTTCCATCTCTCTCATTCTCTTTAAGTAACAGCTGACTAGATCACAAATTATTAACATTAAAAATCCTTTGTGCTCAGCAATTGTGTGCTACATGACTGTACCACAAATTTCTGTACAGCAAAAAATCTACTGCCTAATTTAAGACTAATGGTGGTTTGTTCTTCGTAACTGGGGACTAATTGCTGAAAACTTTTCAACTTTGTTCAATGGATTTGTTTTAGTCTTTTTGAAGATGTTCTGATCATGCTGTGTGCAGATGGGAGGGTCATCTGGGTACAGGTTTGAGTAGATTAGGATGGCGATGATTAGCACAAGAGACTAAATATGCAGCATCGAATAATAGATACTGATGATGTGCTTCGATTTCATGGTGTTTTCAGTGTCAACAAGGTCTTTATCTCTTTCTCTCTCCACGGGTGGGTAACAGCACCATAAGGAGTCTGTCCCCCTGCACAAAGATTAAGTATGTGATGGTCTTTTGAGTTCATATTTCAAATTATCATATAAATATACATATATTTTTTCAAGCAGATGTTCCTGAACATTCCCCCATCTGCTGTTGTTTGGACAAACAGATGTCGACTGTTGGGTTGGACGTGATACTCAAACAAACAGAATGCCACAGTATTTACACTTTCCTCTGAAACCCACCTACAAATATCTTCCTTACAGATGATTCTTCACATTGAGCTGGGGTAAGAGATAGCATTTTATCTTCCAAAACTGTTACATGCATCACCTGTAATAAAACCTTATTGGTAATGCACTCTGTAATTGGTAAAAAATTGAGAAGCCTGCATGAAATATGTTTTTATATTACTGTATTTAAGACAGCATAATATTTTTTATGCTGTCCACTGAATTTCTTTCCATAAACCTTTCTTGGACCATTTCTATGGAGGACTAGTGCCACTTAAAAATAGAATGAAGGAATCAATGTTCAAATTAATAATAATTTGATCAAGAATAAAAATGTGAATAACTAAGTCGCTAAAGCTTCTCTTGCAATTAAATGTAGCAATACAATATATTTAGAAATAGACATGTTGAAATTGCATTTTGTCTATAAAGCATATTTTAGAGCATATTATTGCAGATCTACTGTTGCATTTAACCATAATTTGTCAAGTTATTATTTGTTACATTTTTTAGCAACATATTTGTAAACAATAATTAAACTGTTTTAAATGTTTGGTTAAACATATTTATTTAATTTTTTACTTTAATTGATGTTTTCTTTGTTAAAATTAATTAAAAAATGTCCTAGTTTTCCATACTTTTGTCTTTGTGCCTATGTATATGTGGATACATTTTGAATACTTCAATTCTATTTCAAATGTACCATTTAATTTACTCAGTGTTAACTCCTACCCACATTATCCAATAAAAAAAAAAAAAACATGCATGATGGGTAGATAGAACAGACATGTGCCGTGTCCGAAATTGCATACGGTATAGTAGTAATACTATATTTTTTCTTTGCAACCGTTAAAGAAAGTATGTTCTATATAGCATGAATGTTTGTAGTATGAGTGAAATTCAGACTTGGTCATGTGACCTACAGCAGCATCGCTTTACCTCCATTCACAAATCCACTTGTGGCCTCATGCGATAGTTAAGTGTCCATGGAATGTGCACTTCAGCATTTCACCGGAAATAAAAGGTCTTTTTAGGTATTTTTCAACTACTGTTTTATGAATACTATGAATTCGGACATACTTCTCAGCTCACGAAATGTTTTTTACCTACTATATAGTATACGCAGCAACGATTTTCTGTAGAGATTTGTGGTTATTCCGTCCATACTTTTAGGGCGTCACTAGCAAAATGTATTTCTCAAAGGACCTTCAAATCTGTCTGAGGTGAATGTCACTTCTGCAGTTCATTGCATAAAAATCAAACATTTCGAAAGGAGGGGGGATATTGGTGGAGCAGTATGCTATTGTGGTGCAGGCTGCTGGATGTTGGGGAACTGAATGACAAAGTAACTTCTTCAAAGCCTGCTGGGTGGATGGAGCAATGAGAGTGAGAGGTGCTGATTTAGAAGGCAGACGTGTTGTTCGTGTGCAACACCGTGCTGCGGTAAAGGCCTGTGGGATTTGCTCAGTCTCTCTGTCTCCTTGACATCTCTCTTTCTTTCTCTCTCTCTCTCTCTATCAGCTCTTTTGATCTGCTCTGTGTGGATGTTTCACACCAGCTGTTTGCTTCCCTTTGAGAATAATTCACAGCATGCTGTCTAAATTATGAAATGAGGACTGACTAGAGATAGGCCTAACAAAATTGACATTATATCGCTTATATATAGCTGTTTGTTCTGCTTTTTAATCATTGAGGAAATATTTTAAATAATAAAAAGGTGGAATCACAGTGGTCTAACACAGTGTTTCCCAAACTTTTTTTCTGGCGACCCACATTTTAAAGTCGATAAATCCTTGTGACCCAAAAAACATTAGGCCCATATAGTTCATATATCACGAAGAGAATTTATGCATTAACAAAATATGTATGACCATTTTTTAAGGTCATTTTTTAAGCTTCCAGTTAACTATTTAAAAGAGATACAGATATTTGACAAAGCACTTTTTTTGTTTAACCTGTTGTTGACAATATGCAGAGGTGAAATGAGAAAGGAAAAGTTGACAGGGCATCTCATTGTTTTCATATTCTCATAGTTACAGTGTACATAATTTACTATAATAATTATTATAGGCTTAAATTAAAATATTCTGACACTGAGACTTTGTAACCATGCATGGCTCACTACCACTGCATAAAAATGCCTAAACAGGCACAAAAAAAAAAAAAAAACTACACACACGATTAAATACATTTTCCTCTACCCCCTAATAAATCTAAGGCAATATAAATGACTATAACATAGCATTCAATATAAATATTCCACATTTATGCCCAAACCATGGTAAATTATTACATTCAGGCTATTACATGGTAAATGTTTGTAAGGGGGGTGATTAGGGCATTTAGTCTTCTAACTTTATTCATGTTTCTTCTATTTTTCTCATCAGTACTGTTGGGAATGTTAAGACTGTTTCATCCGATTTAAAACTAGTTAAAATCATTGAGTGATGTGTGGTTTGTAAGAGAGAGGAGTACGTGTCCGACGCTTCTTAAAGGATGTCGCGCAACGTTGTTTAATAATAGTGTCCGGGACCGGGAGTAAACGCAACTCCTTTAAGCTTGCGTTCCGTTATCCACTGGGCCGTGCTGCCTAGTTCAAAGTAAACTAGTGAAACGACTGAAACCAGCGCTATTTTGTTCTCTATTTGTTGTTACTTACCGAGAAACCGCTTCAGGTGAACAAATCCGAATCGTTTCAGACTGTTATGCACGCGCGTTTGGCCAATGGCCAATTCATGGAAAGGAAATAATCAAACCAACGAATGATTATTATCGCTGGTTCAGTCGACAGAAATACGGGACACACATAAAAACTGCTGAAATATTCGGACTGTAAACTTTTCTCTCAGGTCAGTCGGAGTGCTCATGGTACACACACAGTGCGTGCGTATAGTCATCCAGCTGCACGCGCCACTGCGTCCACGCGCATATCTAACCAAATTTAGCCGCGCGGCACCACCAGAAAATAGGAGGAGAGGGAGGTTGGGGTGCCCTCGGCCGTATGGAGATGATTGGCGGGCCGCACTTGGCCCGCGGGCCGCCAATGGGCTCTATGCACGGCGGTATTTCCGGTGAAGCATTAAGGATGCTCGATAACTTCCGCCGATCGTAGAGTCCAATGCATTACCGAGAATTTATATTGAATTTTATACTCCATGGTTATACTAAAGAAACGTTAGTCACAAAAACAGATAAAACAGACACCCCTTGTTGTGTTTATGCTTCTTTTTAAAATTATATTAGATAAATATAACTATATATAATATTACATCCAAACGTATGTACGTTTCGTTTCAAAGGCGGGAGGACAGTAAATTTTGAAGACTCTGCCATAATCCCGTTTTCCTCGGTTTTCCTCCGCTTTAATCTCCACAACCGGAAATGGACGAGCATCCTTGCGTCAAATGCGGAATTTATGCGTGCATATAGCCCATTGAATAGCCCATATCTAGAGAGTAGCCTACAACACACTGAAAAATAGTGCTCGACTTGGCGACCCAGACAAAATCTCCCGCGACCCACGTGTGGGTCGGGACCCCGACTTTGGGAATGACTGGTCTAACAAACACATAGCTGAAATACACTAGAGTTTACCAGTACAGCTTCATATATGTATATATACTATTAAAAATAGTTTTAGGAATTACCTTGGTAGAATCATAATTTTAGTTACTTATAAATGCCAGAATTATAATTATGATGACAAACATTTTTCCAAAAGTATATATGAATAAAAAAAAAAAAATAATTCAAGCAACACTTTAATTGCACAAATGGATGTGTGATATCATGATTTTAGATTGTGAACTATTAAAATGTCTCCACAATCTGCCTTTGAAGAGAGCGTGCTCTTAAAGTGACAGTAGCCTAATAAACCTGCTGCTGTATGTCAATAATGTTAAAAGACAAAAAGAAAATCACTCACTGCTCATGACTAAATAACTTCAGTAGCTTTAAGAATCAGTGTATATTTAATTCAGTGAAGTCTATGTGGTGTTTTATTTTTTCACATTTATTAATTTTCTTCATTGAATGCTACTGTTTGTCACACAGCCATGTTCAGTTTATCTTATGGAATTAGTTTGTTTTCATTCACATCATGTGTTCCTTTGTTTAAGTTTCCCGCCACTCCTTTGTTTCTATAGTTACTGTTAGTAGTTCATTCTGTTCAGGGGGACGTCATTAATTATCTTGTTTGAGTTACTTAAAGTCGGCGTGAAACGGAATTTGTCAGACATTTTTTCCTTGTCGTGGCGTATATCAGAGTGAAAAAAATGTAGGGCAGGGCTTGATTTTGTCCTTCTGGAATTGATTGGATCGTTGGAGGTTGGCCGTTGCAAACAAAATGGAGGCAGATTTGAATGCGATTCTCTGAGAGGCGGTGCACCGATAGCCGCACCCTCATTGGATCTGGCCGCACCCTTTCGCCATTTCACGTGACCGAAATAGAAGACAGGTCATTTCGATCGGGGAGGGAAGAGTAATGTATTTGATTAAAGATTATAAGGGTACATGAATTTTTTAAAAATATTGAAGTGCACAGATAAATCATTCATAATAAACACTACAATATTACATATAAAAAGTAGATTTGTCAAATTTTATTTCATGCCGACTTTAAGTTCTTCCCTCACAGACTTTTAGTGTTTGGTCTGCGTTACATTTAGTGTGTGTTGCCCTTCCTGTCTGAGTATTATTTGTATTATCCTCATTAAACTTTGTATTGAAACTTTATTCTTAATTTTCGTCTGCCTTCCTCCAACCGCCTGTGACACTGTACAGTAAATATGCACTGTTTATTTATTTATTATTATAAAAACCGTTGTGGAAAACGACAATTCCCAGCAAGCAATAGCCATCATTTCACCATCTCGGTTAACTATAGACCTGATATAGTCCAGCTATGAGTAACCCATTTCTAGCCAAAATAAACTTGAATTTGGTTGCATGTAATTTTTGTAATAAAAACTTGCGAGATGTATGATATTCCATCATGTAAGCAAAGTCAACAGTGATTTATAAGGTGTTTGGCTTCATTTCTTTGACATGTTCTATGCAAAGCCTGTCCGTCTATTCTTGAGCTATGGTTTAGACGTCTATGAAATTTTCACTGACAGTCCAAATTTGCCTCATTTTTGCCTAGACATCATGGCGATATTTGGACGGCTATAAATTGCTTGAGTTAAGATCAGTATTATAGACAATGCTGAATTTTGTCACGGCTGAAGGGTTAACAATGCCCTTTAAATGATTATACATTATATTTCCATTCTAGATCTTTCAGGTATCTTGGAGCAGTTCCTTTTCCGGATGTGTTTGCAGTCAGCACTGATAGCATGAAGAAAGATACTACTCTCCCTGGTGTGGAAACTCACTGTAGATTAAATAGGTACAATAAAACATTGACAAACCATGGGGTTCATTTCTATGAGCTTGATACCATGTTACTTAAGAAAACACTATGCAGTAAATATCATTAAAAAGAGGAGGTTTAGGCTGCCCTTTCTCCAGCAGAACAAAAGTAATTAATTTTCAATGAAGAGTAGTTATTTGAGATGCATGGATTTCTGACCATATGCATAGGCAAAATTTTCAGATCTGATTTCAGCTGCAAGTTTTGTATCTTGAACGCAGCCAATAGGGGCAAAATGCAACAATCATCTGTGAATGTGACTCATGACATTGAAAGTTTGAATATGCAGAAAAGGTAGATGATCGTGAACAACAACTGCATTTTTTTGTTTTGTTCATTTCACATTGCTGACAAGTCTTTGAGCCTGATAACTCTTTTCATTTTTATTTCGAAATAAAATGGCCATGACATTTTCTCTTTTGTGTCCTCTCAAGAAAGAAAATAATACAAGTTTTGAACAGAAATTTTCATTTTTAACAAAGTCACGTCTGTCTGACTTTTGCTTTTAAACAGAATTTGAACAAAATTTCACAAGGTTTTAATACTTATTGGCATGTTTTTTTGTCTATAGATGCCAGTGGGAGAATATTGAAATGATTAGTGCTTGTACAGACAGATTCTCTCTCCTCTTTTCAGTTTTGGTCTGATGACACTGCAGAGTGTAGAAAGATGGAAATGGTTGGGTGAATCAATAGGGGATTGAGAAGAAAATAATAGAGAGCACACTGGCACCCATGTGTTTTTTTAATCTCCTAAGGCGTTTCTCTCACTCTTTCTCTACTCTCTCTCGCTCCCTGTGCCTCTCCTGAATGGCTGCATGACAGCAAAGAAGGTTATTCTTGGCAAGTTCTCTCCTCCCTTTCAGCAAAAAACAGCCTTTCCTGCGCTGGCCTGCTCCAGCCTGTCTGGGGCCTCTCTCCCTCTTTTTTTCTCCTCATCTTAATTTTTTTTTTTTAGCATTCTCTCACTCTTTTTGTGTTCCCACTCACTTTCCCATTTTTTAAGAATGTATTTTTGCACTTTGTATTTAATTTCCCCCATATTTCTGCATCACATTATTATTAAGCATGCCTTTATCACTTCCCCTTTTCTCACCGGTGAAGTTCTTTAACTTTTTGCACAAAAATGAAGCGGTTAAGTTTTTCAGTCTGCCGTTGTCCTCATCTGCAGATTGATTCAGACTCCTAATCTCAGGGAACCACTGAGGTCCCGGGAGCTCTGAGATGTTCTTGATTTACGCTGCGTTAGGGATAAGAAAATTCTGACCAATAATCTCACAATGGAAACCTACCCAGTTATAGCTATGTTTTCATTGCTGTAATTCAAAATCAGTGGCGTTTAGATGAACAGAATAAGGAGAAACGTCTGTTGTCAAAAGAGATCCATTTAATTCAGACCCCCACTCTGCAAGGCTCTGCAATTTTCAGGGAGAATGGCTCAATCAATCAAAGCAAATGGCGGGTATTTGAGAGCATGAGATCATGATTCTTTCCATCGTTTTGTGTAATTCTGTTGATATACAACCACATAATAAATAGCAGAGAATTATGTCATAATATATTAGATTAAGAATTCTTAAAGTTGTGATGGAATTCCTATAAAATTTAATAAGTACTATGTGCAAATTTAAAACCTTGTGGATTAGTGTTCTAATGCTCAAAAAGAGACCTGGTGACTTTTCCATCATGTTCAACAATGTTTATGTAATCATCCATCTGCTTCTTCATTCCATCCACTCATCCATCGCAATAAAAGGAATTGCATGAAATGCAGATTTGCCAAATGAGTAAAAATGGCTTTAGTCAATGTATTTTTTGTTATTTCTACATTGTTGAACATAAGTTTATAAGTTTACAATAATCCATTCTCTGGAATGTGCCTTTGAATTTTTATGAATTGTTTGTTGACACACGCATGCGTCAGTCTTTGGCCGTCGAACAAGAGCAGACACCTGCGGAGCAGTGTCCGGAGACTCATTTGTGTATCATTATATGTTCTCTAAAGCAGACATCCAATTGGCTGTCGGTGATGTGCCTCTAAGGGAAATGAAAGATTAACTGCACTTTGTCAGCTGTTGAAGTTTTAGGGGGGAAAAAAGGCTCTTGACATCCATTATCCATAAAGCAAAGTTTGCTTCACAGCTACCGCACTGAGGTTAGATCAGGACCCAAGCAAATGGACTGCATGGCCTCAGAAATCTTGAGTGTTTATTAATATACGTAGTAGATGGATAGAAAGGTTGGACTTTGCGCTATATACAGTAATATTGCAGTAAAGCAGTAACTGTAATATTACTGTATACCTGTAATCATAGATTTATTCCATTTTTTCCCCTTGGTTCTGTTTTGCTTTATGTTATTATTGTATTCCATTTGTGTCATTTTGGGCTTGTAACTGCTTCCTCTCAGTTTGGATATTATGACTCTTCATTTAGTAATTTCCCCTCTTTTTCATCAAAGAGAGAAGGTGAATGAATGAAAACATTTGGTCCTTTTCTTGGTAACATCAGGACTCGAGTGCATAATAATGCATGTTTATTCATTTCTTAAACTAAAATGATGCAGTGTGTAGAGAATAGGTAGAAAACAGTAGAAAAGTCATCATTACTAATGGAAAAATACTGCAATTAAATAAACTTGTTATTGCATTTTTAGACTTTTTCTTTGCAGAATACTTCCATTTATTGCACTTAATAAACTGTGACTAAGCAGCAAATAGCCCATGACTCTAATAAAAGTCATGATGTTGAAAAAAGACTGCTTTTTGCCAGACTGGAATCCAAGATGACAAGATAAGCAAGAGAACTCTATTCAGAACCGACAACAAACCATCTGAACAAAACCACCCTCATCCACACAAACCCTTTTTTTGTGTTCGCTCTTATTCCTGTGATGGTAAAGATGAATTCTCAGCATCATTACTCCAGTCTTTGGTGTCATATGATTCTTTAGAAATCATTCTAATATGCTCATTTGGTTTCTCAAGAAACATTTCTTATTGTTAACAATGATGAAAACCGTTGTGCTGCTTATATTTTCATGTAACCATTTTCCAGAAGTCTTAGAATAGTAAGTTGAAAAGAATGTGTCTTAGTTGAATGGTTAATTTCTTTCAACAACATAAAAATAATCTTACCATATTGTTTTACAATTTTCAGCACAGTTAATGAATCAGAAATGAATTAAGTTTTCCTATTATTATAGTACAGTATGTAATGTATCGTCTGTGATGAAAGCAATACCAGAGTGCACTGCGACAAGCTCTGTAAAAAAAAAAAAAATCCATTATTATTATATAGCTATTATAAAATCAATGCTATTTTTCGATTTAAAACTCACTGTTTTACCCTAAATGTGTGTTTTGTCCAACGCATTCTCATCCTTTAGCGTCATATAGAACGCTATATGACAAAACGACGCTATACTACGCACATGGTACCCGTTATCTTTAATATAACACGCGCTGTGATGGGTAGGTTTAGGTGTGGGGTAGTCTCATATTACGCTAAGGATTTATGACAACTTGGGTTTGTGTGTTATATTAACGATAAAGGGTGCCATGTGCGTAGTATGGCGCCATTTTGTCATATAGCGTTCTATGTGACGCTAAAGGATGAGAACGGGCTAGTTTTGTCTCTATGGTCATGATTATTAGACTTGTTTTCTCTCACATCACCTGTATTCAAATTATTTGTGCGTTGACTCTCCCTTGAACTGTGTTTGTAATTTATATGACGCAGAGTTGCTGCCAATATAGAGCGTTTGAAATCTGTCACTTATGATGTTCATAACAGTTAACTTGCTATAGAAGGCTCCTGTCTATGTAGGCAATATGCAGCGAGGCAGTTCGGTAGGCTTTGGAACAGAGTTGCATGTCTAGCTTACTAGTCGAAACCTTTTGTATAAAATTCAAGTTAGCACTGATACGCCTTGAATGTGTTTTCAATGACCCTTAGATTGCACTTGAGAGGTTGTATCAGGCTCATTTTACACTTATAAAGGAATGCATCTTCTCTGTTTATTGTAGATGATTGAGGACTTGAGGGCACCTGCCACACATGAAGATGAGTGATAAACATATTGCTTTGCTGTCACATATTCGGCATGATGAACAGCCTACTCAAGGTGCATTACTACACACAGCAGCCTTTAAGTGCTAGTTTGTGAATTCAACTCACTGCTGTCCAAATCACTCATACTGTGAATTTGATGTGTCAGAGTGGGACTGAAGAAGTGGCTGGGTGGGTTTTCACTGTCATTAGACATCTGTCCTTGGGTGTGAGGCATCTGTCACTTTGGCAGGAGTTACTTGGCCAATGGGGGAGAGCTTTGAGGTATCATGGCAGAACAAGGCAAAGCGCAATCAGTCTCAAGCAAAATGATTTTCATTGGATGGGTAGTGGGTATGGATATAACCTTGGTCCAGTTGCTAAGCACCAAATGTGAGTTAGGCAGCTTAATATAAAAAGCCCACTGAGGTGCCTTGGAACACACAGCTTAGTATGATGCGTTGACGTAATTTCCACTAAAACAGGAACCATGGCGGTCATATTGAATGGCTTTTCAAATAGCCAATAGCGTTGGCAAGACTGCAAGTTGTACTTGATGATAGTACCGAATCTGAGCACTAATGATGCATTGGACTCAATAGAGGTGTGACTAGACCCCTTTTGCGCCGACGTCACAGTTACGTCACGGCGCTAGCTGGAGGCAAAACAAAGTGAAAACTGGAGGCGGTCAATGCAAAACGGCACAGATTCGGCTACATAATAAGGAGCTTAAATAATTGTTACTATTATTAAATGTCATCTTGTAGTGTTGTTTGGTGCAAGAATTATTGAAAAATGAATATGCTGTATCTGGAACTTTTATTTCTAGAAAATATTCACATCATTAAAATCGCACTGTAATGTCACTCTTTACATTGTCGTGGTCTCGGCGCTGGCTCGGCAGAACTGCGGATCGTACACACAAGTCTTGTACAGGACCATATAGGCATCTAAAGATTTATATGCCTCAGTTTCTCTTTACGATCGGTTTCTCTATAAGGTAGGTGTAGAAGTCAGGCCACTCACCCGAGGTAACGTACGTTAATCCTGTCAGATCGTCCATGCATTGAGTGAGCGTGTAGGCGGTTACAGGTCGGCCAATCTGGTTCCGTCCGTTAAAAATAACTTTTGGAAATAACAATCGCGGTCCTGGACACTGAGTGACCTTACACATTAAGATAATATCGTATTTTCTCCAGTCATTGTTAAAAAACAAGCTAACAATCCTTGCTAACTAGCGTTAGTGAAGCGGCCAGATGGATCTTTCTGCCTCCACCTAAGCTCCGCCCACAAAAAACTGTAAAAGGGTCTATATTCTAGCCATTTTATTTTTAACCAACAGAGTTGGAAAATAGAAAAAAAAACGACCGAAGTCACATCTCCAACCCATATTGCTCTGTGATGTGTCTACGGTCGCTTTGGTCAGGTGATATCTATAGCATAGGGAGCTAGGAAACTAGGGAGCGGGATGCTTTAGATTCTAGAGAGCATTTGATTTGAGAAGTCCATGGTGATAACATAAAAATCCGAGATCCGTTTTAGCGGAAGTGGGAGACTGTAAGTTTTGAATGCTTATATCTTCTAAATGCGAATTTTTTTCATTGTTTTGGAACATGCCAACTTATTCATAACCTTGAGGCTAACATATTCCTACTAAAAGCTAAAAAAAACGTAAATTTTGATATCAGGGGGCCTTTAAGAAATGTACATTGTGCAATAAAGAAGTACCCGTAAGTATCTGTAAGTCTCAAGCAATGTGTCAGTAAATATAATAATGGATATGTACTTAGTATGAAATAAACATATTTTAAATACATTTTGGAATATTTTTTTTTCACTGGGTAACTTATTGTAAAGTGTTACCAAAGTATTTATAGATTTTCACCCACTGTGGATTTTGGTCCATTTGACCCACACTGTGAATCCCACCCTCTTTTTTTAATAAAAAAATATGACATACTATACCAATTGTGAAAAGTGATTTGTACAAGGCAATGACTAGTAACTAATGATCTCCACCTGTGATTGGGAGTGACAGTAAATGTGGAAATTCTTCTGTGGCTGTTTTCACTTCGGGTTTGCAGTCGCTGGTGTGATTAAAGTGAAAAATGAAAATGATAATGGCTCAGACTGGTTCAGCTGTCTCATAGATTTGCTGTGAAATTGAAAACAGAACAGATGAGCAAATTCCTAATCAATTACAAGAAATGATGTGTGAAAGAATGTGTTTGCGCAGTCTTCTCTCACAGACACTCGTCCACTTTCAATTTCCACCTTATTCTCTCCATTTGGTCTTCACCTCTTTTCTCTTAAGAGGGAGGAGAGCGAGGGAACCGGGCCTTGTGGAAAATATGAATCCTATTTTACTGAGATGCCTTACAGTAAAGTGGATTTCAGTCCCACAGCCAGGGTGCCTTTGATCTGTTCTGTCCATTCGTCTCATTGGCTTTTCTGCCAGCGGAGCTGAGAGGGGCTAAACTAGCCATGCTTCAGCGACCGAATGCTCTCAGCAGGGACTAAAGTGTCCTCATGCTCCACATACACACGTTCTTTCATTAACATGCCAGATACTCGGTAAATGAGAAAAACATACAGTACACCTATTTGTTAGGCTTAATCTGGCAGGGACCATCATTCGGCTTCATGGTTTCAAACTGAGTTGAAGACGGATGATAAAGCTTTGGTTTGTTTAGCTCTGTTCCAAAGCCTAGTGAGATACCTTCATAGGCAGCATTTTAACACCTACAGGGAAAAAACACATTTTGGCAAAGTTCAAAGTCAGCACGTATCCTTTTTGGAGATTGGAGAGCACAACCTCATATCGCCTTGTGCTATTTGAAAAAATAAATAAATCTAAGATAAATTGGCAGATAGATCATAGATTATTAGATCACTGCTTTCTGCAAAAAAAAAAAAAAAAAAAGATCTCTCTTTGGAAGCTTTTTCTTTTTGTATATTATTTTTGATATTCTCAAAAGCACATGCATAACTGTAGGATATTTTATATGTATTAATTTATTTACTCAAAAATAAATCATGCCATAGTTTTAGTAGCATATGTTTTATTATAAGTCTTCCTGTAGTCAATCCTTTTATTCCGTAAATCACTAAATCACCTTGATTACCAAAATTACATATTCAAACCACGTTGGTCTTTGGTTCACTGCAGTTTTAAAGAGAAAATGCTGAACAGTGGTGTATTTGTACATGCTTTGTCTTAAAGCATATTAAAAACACCACATAAAAATATAAACGTTATGTTTAAAAGCTTGATTTTCACCACAGGGAGACTTTAAGTATTTTTTAAATGCATTTATTCATGGCCCCATTGACTTCCTTTCCAAAAATAATACTATGGATGTCAATGGGGTCCATCAACTGCTTAACTGGTTATACCCATATTCTTCAAAATATCTTCTTTTTTATTCAGCAGAATAAAGAAATTCATAAAGATTTGGAACAACTTGAGGGTGAGTAAAATGATGATCGAATTTTTATTTTTGAATGAACTATCCCTTTAAAACTGCATAATTCAAATGCATGAAAATTGTATGTGCAATTGGAATTTATCTTAAAATTAGGCCCAAACATTTTTTGAGCGTTTTTGATAAATATATTGCATATTTAAAATTTTATGTCATATAATAATATGATTAAATATGTGTCAAGTCTGTATGTTGTGGCAGTAATCAATCTAAGATAAATCTATTTTGGTTTAAGCTGGGTATTCCATCAGTGCGATGGAATACTCATCACCTTCCAGGTGCTGTTTTCAGGAAACAGACTGTTCCTCATGGTCAGGCCTGGATTGCTGTCATCTTCGCGAAGGCCACTGGGCACAAACACGTGCACCGGCTGACAAGTGTTCCACCTCTGCATAAGGACAGCCAGCCTTCATTCCTTTTGGAACTCGAGCCCAGGGCTGACTTAATTGAAGTGGTCAGTGTTAGAACTGAAGTCAACACACTCGCATTCATCAAGGTCCATGGAATGAGTCTACACATTGGAAGACCAGCTGGCTAGATTCTTCATAATATAGCGGTAAATAATTCAGCTTTAAAGAGAAAGTGTTCCTCAAATAATTTAAAAGGCTGTGGCTCGGCAGACTTCCAGTAGTCTATACAGTATATTAGCTGCATAAAAGTAGTATCTAAACAATTGACAACACATAAGTTAGGTTGTTGTTTTGATTGCCTCCAATCTGAATAAATCAATGAAGTAAAAATGTACATAATATAATGTCTTCAACACACATGCACACACACACACACACACAAACTGGGCTTAAGATTTTCCTATTCCAGAAAATGATCCAGTTGCTAAATCCAGAGTGTAAAATTGAATGCTCATCTTCTCATCCATCAAGCTGGCCTCCATTCATTCTCATGTGTCCCATGGTGAAATCTACTTAACAGCCTCCTTTGGTTTGGCCATCTTGACTGATCGGGATTCCACGTCCATTTGCATGCATTACATTCAATCTGTGTTGACACTCAAGCAAAGAATGTCTAAATTTACTGGTCTGAGCCATCCCTCGGCAGGCTTTAGAAAGCTGCTTGCAGTGTTGCTGCTGATTGTTTTGAGTGAAAGCAGATGTGGTTTCTTCACTTCTACCTCCTTCTCTCCCTCTCTCTCTCTCCCTCTCTCTGATGAGGCAGCCTTCGATCACAATGCTCAAGATATTGTCTTTCTCAAACATCCGGCTCTCCGGGAGGCCACATCTGACCAGGCCTCCTTCTCTGTCTCTCCTCTACATTGTAGAATACATAAAAGAATGTTTTTTTTTTCTTTCTCCTGGCCAATACAGCAAGAGCTTCAGAGCGATGAGGCCGACACGTTCTGCAGCAGAAACTAAATGCAACACCGAAGCACCCCACCCCTTATTTATTTATTTTTATTTATTTATAAGAATAAATAAATAAAGCCACATTGCTGGGCATATTATATTCACATCTGATTATCTTGAGTTAAAATACTGTTCAAATATGCTTGATGGATCGCCAAAGACACACATATTTAATTATTAATTACTAAGCCAAAATCCTTACTTTGAACGCTGGACCACCGTGCTCCAGCTCAGGCATGGGCAATCAGTCACACTTTCCCATTTTGTTGGATGAAAACAAGCTTTACTGGTCATTTATTTCCCCTCAGCAGTGTCAAAGGCTCCTAATGAGAAAAATGCCTGGACAGCAGGGAAGAACCCAACAGCATTACTTCTAGAGTATATATATATATATATATATATATATATATATTGTGTGTGTGTGATGTGTTAACCCATATATCTCATATATCTCCCGTCTCAGTGCACATGTGGCGGGGACCTTGGAGGGGTCCCTAACAGATCTCAAGAGTTCCTTGTTGACCAAGAGCTTTAATTAAAGTTGGACCAATTCAGGACAATTCAGTCTCAGGACAGGACATCTTTCAACCCCTCAACCTTTCCTGCTCTTCTCTGCAAGTATGTTTACATCATGCACTTTATAAATTCAGTTTCAGTCAAACTAAAGTAGCAAATTGGTAATGTGATCCTTCTGAAATTTGGATTTGTATCTCCAGAAACAGTTATTATTATCAATGTTAAAACATGGTTGTGCTGCTTAATATTTTTGTGGCAACTGATTTGTTTTATTTGATAAATAGAAAGTATTTATTTTTAAATAGCCTTTGTGTACCCTAATGTATCTTTCCAGCTAAAATACACTCGCCTAAAGGATTATTAGGAACACCTGTTCAATTTCTCATTAATGCAATTATCTATTTAACTAATCACATGGCAGTTGCTTCAATGCATTTAGGGGTGTGGTCCTGGTCAAGACAATCTCCTGAACTGAATGTCAGAATAGGAAAGAAAGGGAATTTAAGCAATTTTGAGCGTGGCATGGTTATTAAGGCCAGACGGGCCAGTCTAAGTGTTTCACAATCTACCGGGATTTTCAATCACAACCATTTCTAGGGTCTACAAAGAATGGTGTGAAAAGGGAAAAACATCCAGTATGCGGCAGTCCTGTGGACGAAAATGCCTTCGCTAGAGGTCAGAAGAGAATGGGCCGATTGATTCAAGCTGATAGAAGAGCAACTTTGACTGAAATAACCACTCGTTACAACCAAGGTATGCAGCAAAGCATTTGTGAAGCCACAACACGCACAACCTTGAGGCGGATGGGCTACAACAGCAGAAGACCCCACCGGGGTACCACTTATCTCCACTACAAATAGGAAAAAAAGGCTACAATTTGCAAAAGCTCACCAAAACTGGACCGTTGAAGACTGGAAAAATGTTGCCTGGTCTGATGAGCCTCGATTTCTGTTGAGACATTCAGATGGTAGAGTCAGAATTTGGCATAAATAGAATGAGAATATGGATCTATCATGCCTTGTTACCACTGTGCAGGCTGGTGGTGGTGTAATGGTGTGGGGGATGTTTTCTTGCCACACTTTAGGCCCCTTGGTGCCAACTGGGCATCGTTTAAATGCCACGGCCTACCTGAGCATTGTTTCTGACCATGTCCATCCCTTTATGGCCACCATGTACCCATCCTCTGATGGCTACTTCCTTACTGTACTAAAAGGGCCCCCACAGTCACCAGATCTCAACCCAATAGAGAATCTTTGGGATGTGGTGGAATGAGAGCTTCGTGCCCTGGATGTGCATTTTTTTTAAAAAATATGTCATGTAAATGCTTCGGTCTAACTAAAATTGTTCTGCGCTGTCAGACTTACCGATCTCTAGATAATGCAATTAGACGTTTCTGATTGTACCGATCAATCAGACTTGTATACATGTCAATCTGGTCAAAACACCATGACAACATTTCCTTCAGAAAATCTAAAAAATAGTTCATGCATTAGCACATAGCGCTTACTTTAGCTTGTTTTTCTCAAAAAGGACCATTTGCTTTTTTTGCAACAGCACTCTGAGAGTCTTTCGTCAATTTTCTACCCTCTTAAAACTCAGAAGACGAAAAATAATGTATTTTCAGGGGGCATTGAGAGCTATTGCAAATAACAGTCAACAATGAGACCTGGGTCGTTTTTTCCTTTCCATTACTTTTGGGTACATATTGTAAATGCAGAAGCATCGACTCTTGAATTATATTTGATTAAATTTAAGATTAGATGGGTCGTTCATTAAAGGTCTAATAGGCAAACGATGTCAACAAACCTCTCAAGATACTGAAATGTCTCTAATGGACCTCTTTGACTAAATAAAGACCAGAATGGGACCTTTTAACCAAGAAACTACAATCCTAAAGTAAAGAAGAATTTCAAAAACATAGTGGGTAAAGAAAATGATGGTCATTTGTGATTGTTTACTTGACCCTCTTTGTTTTGTGATGTTATGCAGACAGCAGATGGCACTGATGGATACTGTACCTACACAGCCTTCAGGTGTCATACGTGCACCTCATTGTCCCTGGCTCTTTGATGTCATAGAAAAACCTATCTGGACTTTCCAGACAGTGGACCCACAGGAAGTGAATTTTGAAAAAGCAGAATTTTCTCTCAAAGTCACTATAGAAAATGCCCAAATTCCATCTGGACCTAAAGATAAGCTACTGTACAATAACGAATTAGAAGAGTAAACCAGAAACGCAGTTGCTGGAATGAGTGCTGAGACATGTGATAACTAACACAAAAGCACATTCCCTATGCCATTATCTTCTGCCGGGTGATGATAGATTGTTGAATGTGTCTTTTTTCCCTCTAACTGTCACGTTAAGCATTTTTCCTGAATCATTTCTGGTTATTAAAGTGGCCCATTTTTCCTCTCCGTTGGTGTGCGTGTTCACACGGCCGGTGACTGAAGTGCTCTTGTGAACAGAGCAGTCCCTGAACCAGGGTCAGGCTGGCTGTGAGCATCTCTGCTGTGCAATTCCTCCTACGTGCCACATGACGTTGTCAAGACAAGGCGATTTAGTTAATTGCCTCATTTGGAGGTTGAAATATTATGCAGCAAATGTACTCTCTTATGGCTATATAGTGCTTTTCTGGATTGATGGTTTGTGCAGAATTGATTTTTTTTCTCTCTAACTTTTGCATAGGCCAGCTTGATTTTTGGTCATTCATTTGTCTATTTAGCTATTGGTTTTTCCCTAATTTTAAGAAAATTGTACCTGTTTTTCTCTCTCCTTTCCTCTCGTAAATGCATTATTTTATTTAGAATACTTCATATCATATTTTAAATGTCCTGATATTAAACAAATGGTTCACCCAAAAAATTGTTTTTGTCTGTTAAAAACCTTAAAAGTGGCCATAAATGTGTTCATATGATTCTTAATGATATATTCTAGTCTTATGAAGTCTTATATATTTGAGGAAGTATTTGTTATTCATATAAATCTTAGTGTCATTTGCATGGATGTAAAAATATTTTATTATGGTACTTGTAGGCTGCTCTTTTTTTTCAATATGTTTATATATATATTTACTCCTATGGATGCATGTCATTGTAGTTCATTATATATTTTTTTGTTTTCTTAGTCATTAAAAACTACTTGAATGGCACAAGCATGTCTGATTTAATCAGATTTCCTGCTCTTGAAATCTTAGGTTGCGAGGCGTAGACGTGCAGCACCATTACATGGACGTAAAACAAACAGAGAAACAAACCCTACTGGAATTCAATTGTACACAGAGGTGCCACTTGGCATGAGAAAGTCTTGTTTTGGAAATCCATCCTGCAGTGCTCACTCTCGATAGCTTTCCAATGGAAGAAAGCCAGGATTTCCTAATTCAGAGAGAATGGAGAGTTCTTAACAGATTGATCGGCTGCAGGGGACAGTCTATTCTTTAAATGACCGCTCGGAGGGGAGGGGAGGGAGGGGGGAATGGTACTTCATGGATGTGTGTTTCTAAGAGGAGCCTCAAAGAAACCTTTTGTGTTGTCCTAGGTACATGTCAGGAGGAGAGAAGCTCTCTCTAAAGAGATCACCGCAGGCTGGCGTAGCTCCCTTCATCTCTCACACAGACCATCTATCTGCTGAAGCTGTTCCTCATGGATCCCTTCTGCCTTGATATACACATGGGTGAGTCTCAAAGGCTGCGATATGTTAGATTTGTTTTTCAATGGGCTTTTTATTATACTTAATTATCCTGCCTACAGCGTTCAGAGCATAAGGGAATATTCCCAGTCTGGGAGTTTAGCACAGTTGACAGCATTTTGTGGCATCATGTTGATTACCACAATAATTAATTTATACTTCTTGAAAAAAAAAAAAGCAAAAAAAAAAAAAAGCAAAAATTTGAGTTGCAATGGAAGTGAATGGGCCCATTTATATCCAGATCTGCAAACCTAAAAACTGCTGTAAAAATGTAATTTCGCATTTCTGGTTGGCCCCATTCACTTTTATTGTAAATGTCGTACATTTACTTTTGATTTTTGACCAACTTTACGCCACAAATGCTTTCGTAAAATACCGTAACGTGTATTTAACCCAGAATATTCATCCAATTGTAGGATTTTACTTGTAGAAAATGAGAACGAATAAAAAAAATAATCATAACATCTGCACTTAATTATATAATCAAGCCCTTTGTTGCACTGTAAATGTGTGGATGTTTGTGATAATTGCAGCTGGAATAAAGTGCTTCTTGGAAACGTTCTAAACCATTTGATAAATGGTACAGTACTCGAGCATTCAAGCATGAAGCTATGTCACAAGGCGATGATGTATTTTCCAGCAAGTGATTGTTGGCATTTTAAAGTTGGTTCATGCCATTGGACGGTGACTGAGCTGGTTTTTACTTGGACTTTGTAAAGGTCATTCTTCTGGCATACAAAATCTTTCTGTGCAGGTTTCTCTCCCGGCAGGAGCTGAGAATGCAATATCTTGGACTCGGCTGAATAGCAAATATTAGTTGGCGAACCGCTGCTGCTCTTTTGAGCAATAAATATATGCTCTTATTTTATGTGCCCTGAAATGTGCCCTGAAATGTGCTTCTTTGCCCTAATATAGCTGTGTTTCGTGTGTATCCACCTAAATAACCACAAGTACATTTATTTCAAGGTTGCACAGGCTGGTCCTCACTGGGGTTTTATGTAAAGGCTGGACCGTAGGCTGAGTTGTTTGGCTCGGCTACCAAACTACGGCCACGGATTTTATCCATTAGGACGAAAAGAAAGAGAAAATAGAGAGGGAGGAAAATGCTGAATTCAATCTTAACGCATAAATATGAGTCTGACAGAGGTTTGGCAGGCTGCGGAGCTGTCATACAACTGGGAAGAGCCGGGGTGTTTGTAAAGAGAGGCTGTTGAGTATTGATTTTGCAACAGGGCTGGCACGGGGCTTTGGAATGTAGGCCAGTGCTGTTGCAAAAGCCAGAGAGTGTTTTCTGTGAGGCGTTCTTCACGCTCCACCCTGAGCTGCTGTATGTCAGATGGACACGACACTCAAACCTTTTAAAGTCTTTAGAGGGAACAGTATCAATCCTTTGATTTGAATATCAATAGAGGTTAAAAAAAAAACAAATCAAATTTGCTTTATTCCTGCAAAGTAATTTTTCAAATCTTCAAATACATGTTTCACTAGGCACCCTTACACTGAGGAAGATTTCCTTGCCTATCCCTGAAGAGTGCATATTGATGTATAAGAGGGTTATAAGGCACAAATGTGTACCTTTTGATGGGACTTCTGTAGAGACAACCTGAAGGTAGTTTTTTTTTTCTAAATTTTAGTCATCATTTAATTTAATAATCAAAAAAGGAGTAGTTACAGTAGATTTGGGTTGTCTTGCAGCCTCTCAGGTGCAGGAAACAAGCACTAGTCCCTAGCTGAATAATTGACAAGACATGCATGTTGTGGGTGCAGTGATCCAATAGGGAAAAAACATTTATTTGTGTCCTATAGATACACATGTCAGTTTGATGGTAAGTGTAGGTGTGTGTGGGTTTGATTAGCTATACTTTTGGGACAAAATCCTCCTTATAAATGAGTAAAATATGACATAAATATAAATACTATACAGAAAAAAAGCCAATGTCAGACTGCAAAAGTTTTGAAGTTTTTGTTCTTGTTTTTGGAAGAAGTCTCTTATCCCCACCAAGGCTGCATTAAACATGTAATATTGTGAAATATTTCTATTTAAATATTCTTTAAAATGTAATTTATTCCTGTGATGGCAAATCTGATTTTTTTTTTCAGCAGCTACTAAAGGAGTAGTTCACTTTAAAAAAAAAAAAACTTTTGCTGATAATTTACTCACCCCCATGTCATCCAAGATGTCCATGTCTTTCTTTCTTCAGTCGAAAAGAAATAGGTTTTTGATGAAAACATTCCAGGATTTTCTCCATATAATGGACTTCAATGGGAACCAAACGGTTCAAGTTCCAAACGAGAGTTTCAGTGCAGTTCAAAGGGCTTTATACGGCACCAGACGATGAATAAGGGTCTTATCTAGCGAAATGATCAGTCATTTAAAAAATAAATAAATAAGTTGCAGTTTTATAAGCACAAATGCTCGCTTTGCTCTGTTCTGTGACGAGCATTCGTGACTCTCCTGTTCAAACTCGTTCATCAAAATGAACAAATCTCTTTTCGAGTCATGACTCGAAGGGTCATAAGACCCTTATTCATCGTCTGGTGTTGTTTAAAGCCCTTTGAAGCTGCACTGAAACTCTCATTTGGACCTTGAACTGTTTGGTTCCCATTGAAGTCCATTATATGGAGAAAATCCTGGAATGTTTTCATCAAAAACCTTAATTTCTTTTCGACTGAAAGAAAGACGTGGACATCTTGGATGACATGGTGGTGAGTAAATTATCAGCAAAAGTTTTTTTAAATTTAAAACATTATTGCATATTATATAATATTACTCGTTATTTTAGGGGTAAGGTGAATTATTGTGGGGTTTTTGTAGGTGGAGGAGGGGTACCAGTAATATATAAAACAATAGAAGACTTACCCTCATTTAGTATAAGTAAATGTGTATGCAAATATATCCATTCATATAATTATCTGATCTTTTCATCATCCTCATTGGTTAACACATGTCATGTGTTGAAGCAGGCTATAATTTCACAAAGATTTGTTGATTGCAGTCTAGACCGGGCTTGACTTCAGCATGCTTTGTCAGCTCATTTTCCTGTTTCGCAGCTCTCTGAATCTCTCCATCTGCCTCAGCCACACAAATCCTGCTGCCTCATAAGTGACAGTCGTCTGCCAAAAGAATCAGATTGGCAACTAAACAAAATCCCAGAAGGCGGCGTGTGGAAGCTTTGGCACACCCTTGTACACTTTCATGATTTAGAAAGCAAGAAAGATTGTCTCTCTGCCAGTGCTTGTAGAAAAGATTGTTGCTCTGTTTGGAATCAAAAGCTTATGATATCTGTCATAAATGCAGAGCAGATTTCGACCCTATGTTTATTGCCATCGGGTGTTATTTAGGTCCTTTCTTGAAAGGGATCGTTTAGGGGTTCACTAGCCAGATCCAACATTAACCGGTTGATTTGTTTTCAGAACATTAAAACGATGTTCTTAATGGTTCATTAATATCTCTCTGAAACTCTGACAGTGTGGCTGACTATGCACTTCTGTACTCTCAGAGATTGCATGTTTTGTTATGCAAGCTGCAAAAGAGGCACAAACAAATTATCACTACATCCTCTACCCTTGATCTTTCTGCCCCATGTGTCCTTTTTCTATGTACTTCTGTTCCACTTTCACCATCCTTCCATTTCCCTGTATGTCTCGGGATGAGGTTCTATTGATCGTGGAAGTGTGTGACTGTAATAAACTTTGACAGCTCACCATGCAGGCTTGCACTGAGGAGAGAATCGTGCAGCCAATCCATGAGGCAGAAGATCACGCCAGCAAAGCCCAAACTATCCTTCATGCATGGGTGGCCACCCTCCACGCAATCTAACCATACCATACGTACTCTGACATCACCTGAACTTAGGCCAATGGCTATTGCATTGTGAAGTTATGACAAACTTGTTTTAAAGTCCTGCATTTAGCGTCTCTGTTGTGGATATAACGCTTTGATTTTTTTTTTGGAGACTCAAGGACAGAAGGTTTCGAATTTAACCTAAAAAGTTACATTAGCATTTAGAAAAGCACAATTAACTTTACTTCTGTATGGAATGTGGAGACCGATATTAGAGATGTTTTTATTTTACTGTATTTTGAAATCACATTTAATTCTGCATGGTCATTCCTCCCATTTTTACACTTAGATATAATCATACACATATTTAAAATATGTGGTTAAAGACATTAATAATTAAAAGATTAAATGTTAAAAATAAAATTCTTCATACTGGACATTACAATGTTGGCATGCCTAAATTCACAGCATTTAAAACAATTGATTTTAGTGTTGAATTTTAAAATATCCCTATTAGCCATAATATGAAAATAATTATCACCATCCCCATTATGTATAAATTGATTTTATTGATGTATTGAAATAAAAACGTTTATTTTGTCGTAATACATGACTACTTTTGAGTGATTATCATTGGAGAAGCATTCTTTTTGGCCATCGAATTGTGTAATTTGATGTCATGCAAGATTCTTGCCGAAAGCAGCTCCATTAGTCAAAGATTTTATTGATGCTCTATTCTGTTGCTGATTTGAAATGATAAGAAATTGCTTTTTTAATCAACATTTTTATACGTCAGCTTTCCCACCACAAGATAAGTGCTTACACTTTATTTTAATGTGACGTAGTTAAATTGTAATTACTCAAATAAGTACTGAGTAATAATAATGAACTACATGCACTTACTATAGAGTTACTGTTAGGGTTTGGCTTAGGGTTAGTTATGCATAATTTACTGTTATTACTAGTGTAAGTTCTTGTAGTAACGTGTAATTATGTCACCTTTAAGGAGTAGTTCACTTTTAAACAAACTTTTGCTGATAATTTACTCACCCCGCATCCAAGATATCCATGTCATTCTTCAGTCGAAAAGAAATTAAGGTTTTTGATGAAAACCTTCCAGGATTTTTCTCCATATAATGCACTTTACTGGGAACCAAACGGTTCAAGGTCCAAAAGACAGTTTCAGTGCAAAGTGTTCAAAGGGCTTTAAATGATTCCAGATGATGAATAAGGGTCTCATCAAGTGAAACAATCAGTCATTTAAAAAAATGTTCTGTGATGCACGTTCGTGACTCTCCTGTTCGAACTCGTTCATCAAAATGAATGAATCTTTTTTCGAGTCATTTGGTTCATTCAATAAAGTTCGAACAGGAGAGTCACACAGAACAGAGCAAGGCGAGCATTTGAGCTTATAAAACTTAAATGTATAATGTTTTTTTTTTTTAAAATGACCGATCGTTTCGCTTGATAAGACCCTTTTTCATCATCTGGAATCGTTTAAAGCCCTTTGAACAGTTTGCACTGAAACTGTCTTTTGGACCTTGAACCGTTTGGTACCCAGTAAAGTCCATTATATGGAGAAAAATCCTGTAATGTTTTAATCAAGAACCTTAATTTCTTTTCGACTGAAGAAAGAAAGACATGGACATCTTGGATGATATGGGGGTGAGTAAATTATCAGCAATTTTTTTCTTTTTAAAAACTACTCCTTTAAAGTGTTACTGAA
Source organism: Pimephales promelas (assembly GCF_016745375.1). The sequence goes on along the minus strand of NW_024121322.1, from coordinate 1,245,974 downwards.
TAAATTACAATTTAGAATATATTAAATATATATTTCTGTTTACAATACTGTTGTACTGTATTGAAAAATAGCTTTGAAAGAGACTTCTTTCAAAAACATATTCTTATTGACCCCAAATTTTTGAACAATTAAACATTTACCTTTTTTTGTTCTTCTAGTTGCCATATAGCTTAGTCTACTTGCTTAGCATAGAACTAACTGCTCTTTTGATTAGCTAGAAAAGTTCATTTTGCACTACGCTGGCAACTAAACCTTGATCCCTTGGTGTGAATACATCTTCCCGTGGAATTTTGTCCCCCCCCCACCCAGGCTCAAAGTAAAACTCCTCCTGTGTGTGTACATTGCGGTTGTCTTTACTATCGTCAGAACATGTTATAAATTCAGAGAGGTGGTATTTAGCACTCCGTAGATTGCTCGTTTAAAGTTGTGTAAACTCTCTGGTTTGGCTGGGCACACCACACTCGGCGAGCACTTAGGATGTGTGCCTACAGTGAACTATGATTGCACGAGTGTGCTTGCTGCTTTCAGCCAAGACTAATGAACTGACTTCTCTGAATATGTTCATCAGCTTCCCTATAAACCCCCTAAACCCTGTTTCCCATCCATTAGCTCCATTCAGCGGCTAAATCATAATGATTTCCAAATGTGCTTTGTTTGAATGCACTCGTGGGGTCTACCAGAGTTGAATAGGTACTGTGGCACACCACAAAAATGTCCTATTTAAAGACAAGACATAATATTATTCAAGAAGAAGAAGTGAAGACTGGAGTTTAACCACAGTGGTTAAAAATGAGACCAAACCAAATGACTTAAAATGTATATTTTTCTCTTTTTTTAATTCATAGCATGGACTGTTTAATCAAATTAATCACAGTTATCCTTTGAATAATTATAGAATGGGCGGCTTGCAGGGAAGGGAAACAGGAAGGGAAGGAGCAGTGCTTTCACCACATCAAAGTCATCTGACAGTAATTACTGTCTATGAAACAATAAATAATGAAACAGGATCTATCTACAATTTACTTTAATGTTCCTGCATGATGTAATTTAAAATAAAGACAGTAAAATGATTTTTTTTTTTCAGTGCAGACATCTTCGTATTGATCACAGTGAACTAATGCAGCTGTGCTGCCAAATTTGAGAGGAAATTAAATTAGAGGCCAGTGCTTAATGCTATATATATTATGTGGTCTGTTTTGAAATAGACAGCAGACTGAGAGGCCGCTACATTTGAATTCAGTAATATGTTTATGCACATGTCCTTCATAGTTATTTACTGAAATATGTAGTCTATTTCATTCAAAGGACTTGAAATACAAACGTTAAACGTTTGTACAGAGTACAATGGACGGAAACAATGCCATTGTATGAGGAGTTTGGAGCCTATACTGTAGATCATATTTTTGTTAAAGTCAACATAAATCGATGTGTGCAAACCATTTTACTTCAGTAATGTGATGTATTTCAGACAGGATATTTAATGAAAACAAATGTAGGGAGGATCTTGTGTGGATTATGGCACGTTACATGCCAAACAGAATGGGGGCCAGACAGAATATGAGTTTGCTAAATTGTCTACAGTGTTAATCAAGTAAATTTGGTCAATTGTTGTTTTCATGATTTTTTGAGCTGTAAGGTTGTCCCTGTTGTCCTGTGGATATTGCTGTTTACTTCAACATTTGTTTTGTCAGGTGCAGTAACTTAAAGACATAACAGATTGCTTTTGTTTGTGGCTTTTGGATGGTTTTCTGCCTCAAACATTATCAACATATAGAGACAACAGGAAGGAGACAAGTCACTGATGGACAAATTGACAATTGTGTTTTTGTATCCAATTGTATTCTGTAGTCCGGTTCTTCTCTCTTGAGGAATAAAACTCTGGGCGGCAGTTACCCAGTCATGTTTAATTCACACTCAGCACTCGACAAGTGCCATGACAATAAGGATGGCTAGTCTCTGGGAATGTAAGCTGGTGTGTAGTAGTGATGAGAATGGATATGATAAGGAGGGAAACCACTATATGGGAAGGATGTAATAGTAAATAAAGTATTCCATAGTCAGAGGAGGGCATTTCAGACACTCTCCTTGGGCTCGTCCTGTCCAGGAAACTGGTGCTCGAAATAGCATGCATCCATATTTTTCGTACAATTTTTGTGAAGTGAAGTGGAGCCCTCCGCGTTCTCTGATTTTTATATTCTTCCAATGTCCACAGTTCTCGAAGTCATCAACATTCAGCTGTAGCATATCAACTATCTTTTGCATAGCTGTTATATATCGCAACTATCCTCCACAGGAGAGATCCGAGCCTCAGCCTCACCCATTCGCCTTTCCAGATCCGATCCGTAAATTGGAGAGAGAGAGCTCGACCGAATCGATTGATGTTTTTAAGTCACTCAAAGTACTGTCTATCGTGTTCAAACGAGATTCAACAGATTCATCCATGTAGTTGACGCGCGGCTACGGATTGGTTTCACCATCTTCAGTAGTCGATCACACAGTCGGTTGAGTCTTCGATTTCTTCTTCCCAATGGGCAGACCGGGCGTTGAAAATATAGGAAAATCTTTGTCACTAAGAGGTTTTGGCATACTTGAGAAAAAATTACTGAAAAAATGGATGACGTTTGTTTTGGGAAAAATGGGATTATAATCTGTGGTTTAGCGAGGAGTGAAGTCCCAAACGTCCATCCTGCTCAGGGTCACATGACCACCCTTGCAAACTCTTGCGAAAAGCTATGGACGGTTCCTATCTGACGATTCCAGCGGAAGTTGAGCGTTGCTATGGTACTGATAAACAAACCTGAATACTTAACAATTAATAAAATGAATAATGATTTTATAAAGATAAGTTGTCATGACTTTCTAACGTTATTAGGGTAGTTAATACAATTAAATTGTAGGCAGACATTGAACTATTGACCACTATACCCTATATAGTCAACCTGACATGTTAACATCCTGAGAAAATTTCCTCACGCAGCAGCCTTCCAATTAATATCTCTTTAACCCTCATCAGAGAGATCATACAGAACTGACAGAATCAACCTATCTAATCTCCGCCATTTTTGTTCTACCCTCTTCCGACGCTTTTCACTGTGTAGTACGACGTCCGTTGGGGGCATGTTGCGTATTACGTAGCTGATTTCAACTGCCAGTGTGAAAGCGGCGTAAAACTGTTGGAAGATTTTATCTATTGTGAAATAATGTACTCTTGTGTGTATTTACAATGAGCTGGTAAGCCTGGTTAATGTGAAAAGTAGAGCATCTGTTAGGCCTGTAGGCATCCAGTGAAGACCACAGAGCGGTTCTTCCTGAAACTGAATAAGCTCATAGAAAAACATCGCCTAACAGAACTCATGTGGTAAATCTGTGGCTCACTTATCACTTTATTACTTAGTGAGATTCAGGCATAAAGTTATATTAATCCCACTTCATGAAGTATGTAGTCTGGAGACAGCACATGGCAGCATAGGAAACCACAGTCTCTGATTAGATCAGTGATGGCTGCTGCCTTTCAAGAGTGGACAGATGCCACTTGTCAGTGGCAATATATGTATCAATATATGTTCAGTTTCTCAACTAAATTACTCAACCATAGTCAGAACTGTATTTGTACAATATTTACAAATGGCAATACACAAGAAACAAGATTAACAACATCAAACTAAATGTCAAACGAAACGCTGCCAGTCTTTTTCAGTTGTTGGTTGTTTGTGCCTATTTATGTATTATGGCGCTTTTCCACTGCATAGTACGGTACGGTTCGGCGCAGTACGCTTCGACTCGGAGCGGAACAGTTCGGTTCCCTTTGCGTTTCCACTGCAGTAGTACCCCTTCAAAGTGTGTGGGACTGATCGTTATTTGCGCGCGCCTCTACTGCCATGACATCATCTTAAAAGCGCCACATTTTCAAACCCACAACACAGGAACAATGGAGACTATCGAGGGGATGGTGTTCCTGATTCTCGGTATGTGGTTGTTTTTAACTGCTAGACGGAAAAATGTGTTTAAAATGAGGCTGATGGCAGCAAAACAAAAATACTGCTAAAAAGTGTCTCGTGTCTTGTGTCGCAAATCCAATGACGCTAGTAGTGACGCTGGTAGTGACGATTCTGTCTGACCAATCAGTGATCTGCAGTGTTTCACGTCACATTTTAGTACCGGTACGGTACGCTTGGAACCTCAACAGACCAGGTACCATTTAAAGCGTCCTGAAGCGAACCGTACTGTACCGTACCATGCAGTGGAAAAGCACCACAAGTGAGCCGTACCGAACCGAACCGTACCGTACTATGCAGTGGAAAAGCGCCTTTAAAGGTAGGGTAGGTAACTTCGGAGAGGCTAGCAATAGCAAGCTAGCTTTGAAAGCATGCCGCTTCAGAACAGCTCAGAGTAGAGAGGGACTTAATTACGGTAATTACGGCATGGCATGAACACAGCAGAAGCTTGTTGTTTTGTTTTGGGACAAGTGGAACTGTAAAATGTGACTGATGTGTGTTGGCTCAGTACTCAGCTCGGACCAAATGCAATGATTGGATGAAAATTTTTTGGTTCTAAATTACACAGAAGATATATGTAGGCTTAGGTTTTGTAATATTCAAACAGTACAACAAAACGTGTTTAAGTAAACCATTGCTTACCCTACCTTTAATTTATGAATTAATTTATTACATTTTATATATGCATTTCTACCATAAAGACTCTGGAGCCAAAATGACATAACAAAGCATAAATTTATTAACAGCCCAGCAAGTATTGTGTTATAAAGTTCTTTGGCGTAGCCCCTGTCCGTAGCTCGCAATCCGAGGGTACGGAATCTGTATTTCATACCTGAAGATGAAGGCAGGGGCGCGGCCGACCCCCTTCGAGGTATGTGTAAGAACCGATATATACTACGAGTATTAGAACATGAGTATTAGAACATACAGTGCCCTCCACAATTATTGGCACCCCTGTTTAAGATGTGGTTGAGGACTTTTAAAAATTCTCCCTTTTTTTTAAACAACATAGAACCCAAATGCAAAAAAAGAGAAAAATCCAACCTTTTATTTAAGTACATTACTTTGGTGGTAAAAAAAAATGTAAAAATTTAGAAAAATAAAAACTTCAAATCCTGTGTCCCACAATTATTGGCACCCCTAACAATTCCGCTGAAAAATGTAATTGATTTTTAAAAAAAAATATATTTTCTGTAGTTGCTAATGTTGGTCAGGATATCTAGGAACTTTTAATTAGTAATTCATGACTTCCTATTTCCCTGGGGTATAAATATGACATGACACAGAGGCCTAATTCTCTTACCCATTTGTCAACATGGCAAAGACAAGAGAACACACCATTCAAGTAAGGCAGATGTGTGATGACCTTTATAAGTCAGGCAATGGCTACAAGAAAATAACCACTCACCTTATATTGCCCATATCTAAAGTTAGAGGAATCATTAAGAAGTTTAAAACAACAGGAACAGTGACAAACAAGGCTGAAAGAGGTCCCAAGTTTATCTTGCCACAACGCACTGTGAGGAGGATGCTAAGAAAAGTAAAAAAAAGTCCTAAGCTCACTGTCACAGAATTGCATCAAATAGTGGCATCTTGGGGTCACAAAATCTCCAAAACAACCATCAGACGCTCTCTACATGCCAACAAGATGTTTGGGAGGCATGCTAAGAAAAGCCTTTTCTCACTAACACTGACAAACGTAAACGTCTGGAGTTTGCCAAGCGGCACTGGGACTTCATCTGGGATCGTGTGCTTTGGTCGGATGAGACTAAGATTGAGCTTTTTGGCAACAAACACTCTAAGTGGATCTGGTGTAAAACAAAAGATGTGTATGCCGAAAAGTACCTCATGCCCACCGTGAAGTATGGTGGAGGATCTGTGATGCTGTGGGCCTGTTTCTCTTCCAAAGGCCCTGGGAACCTTGTTAGGGTGCATGGCATTATGAACGCTTTGAACTACCAGGACATTTTAAATAAAAACCTGATGGCCTCTGCCAGAAAGCTGAAGATGGGTCGTCATTGGGTCTTTCAGCAGGATAATGATCCAAAACGTGTGGCAAAATCTACACAAAAATGGTTCAGTCACAAACTCAAGGTCCTCCCATGGCCATCTCAGTCCCCAGACCTCAATCCAATCGAAAACCTGTGGGGTGAGCTAAAGAGGAGAGTGCACAAGAGAGGGCCCAGGATACTGGATGATCTAGAAAGATTTTGCAAAGAAGAATGGTCAAAGATCCCTCTCTCTGTGTTCTTCAATCTTGTGAAATGTTATAGGAGGAGATTAAGTGCTGTCTTGTTGGCAAAAGGGGGTTGTACAAAGTATTAACATCAGGGGTGCCAATAATTGTGGGACACATGATTTGAAGTTTTTATTTTTTTAAATTTTAATTTTTTTTTTTACCACCAAAGTAATGTACTTAAATAAAAGGTTGGATTTTTCTCTTTTTTTGCATTTGGATTCTATGTTGTTTAAAAAAAAGGGAGAATTTTTAAAAGTCCTCGACCACATCTTAAACAGGGGTGCCAATAATTGTGGAGGGCACTGTAGTCTCTTCTGCTCATCAAGCCTGAATTTTTTTATTAAAATACAGAAAAGGCAGTAATATTGTGAAATATTATTACAATTTAAAATAATGATGTTCTATTTGAATATACTTTGAAATATAATTTATTTTTGTGATGCAAAGGTGAATTTTTATCAGCATCATTACTCTAGTCTTCAGTGTCACATGATCCTTCTGAAATCCTGAAATCATTGGAATATGCTGTGATACTTTCAGGATTCATTAATGAATAAAAAGTTAAAAAGTACAGCATTTATTCCAAATAGAAATATTTTATTTATATAAATATTAGAAATATTCATTTCTTTTAAAAAAGACAGAAAAAAACTTTTGAATGCTAGTTAGTGTACAGTATATTGTTAACAAAATATATTACTAATATATATTATATATTATGATATTCTATAACAAAGACAAAAACTAGATAGCCTATATATATATATATATACTGTATATACGGTGTATATATGCACATATATACTTTTTTCAGAAATAAATACATAAATTCTTTGCTTTCCAGTAGTTAGGAAAATCCCAGGTCCCCTGACCAACAAAAATGACCTAAGGATGATGGGTGAGAGAAAATCAATCGTAACTGCCTTAGATCAATATTAATAATGGTGATGCTGTTGTCTGTCCCTGACCTAACAGAGACAAATGATCTTATACAAGGAATGGAAACAAGAAGGTTTGTTTCGAAGGGCTGTCTCTCTACTTGAAGTAAAGCCCTACTGACCAGAAGCTGAACAGTTCCGATATTATGAAGTACACATACCCAATAAATTTTAGATTTAGACAAATGAAAAGTCAGCTTCAAGTTGTATATTTTCATAAATAAAAAACCTCTTGAATTTTGAAGGCTAATTGCTTGCTGAGATAATAAGCAGTGTAATGCCTTTTTCCTCCACTTGAGGTGAGCTTTGACCACTGGGGCTTATTCACAGTGACCTTTTAAAGGCAATATGTGTGAGAATGTATAGGAGAAAGTTTTTCAGGTGCTTTCTTACAATTTCAACATCAGTTAAGTTCACTTTTTTTTTATTTCATACATTAAATCATATTAATTTAGCATGCACTTTTGGTAACACTTTAGGGTCCAATTCTCACAATTAACTAGTTTCTTATTAGCATGCATATTAGGATATTGATTATTTATTAGTACTTATAAAGCATATATTAATGCCTTATTCTGGATGACCGTCCTTACCCAATACCTAAATTTAACAACTACCTTACTAACTATTGATAAGCAGTAGTTAGGCTATTATTAAGGCAAAAAATAGTTCATAGTTAGTTAATTGTGAGAATTAGACCCTCATCTAAAGTGTGACTGCACTTTTATCCAAAGTGAAGTTTAAGTCAACATGCTTTTTGTGCATGTTTCAGCTTGTTATTACATTGTAAACAAATAGTTTTTCTTCATGTTTTTACCAAAAATAATAATTTGCCTCAAAAACGAGTTATTTTTCAGATTATTTTACAAACCTTTCTTACATTTACTCTCGTTCTCATGTTTGGCATGCCAAAATGAAGCTTTTTCTATTTTCTTTTTCTGCCTTGCAATTTTACTATCTTCCTAAAACAAAAATCAGATAACGAGAAACATTTCAAAGAAAAAAGTTGTGCTAATGGAGACGTATAGAGTTGAGAGATTTCATGCTTCCGAACAAAGTTTCCCATTCAAAGTTGCACAGGAATGATTAGTCACCACTAGGTAATTAATCCCAAGACTCCCTTGTGTCTGGGCCCAGACGGATCCCAAACTCTCATTGTTTGTTTTGATATTATGCTTCAAGAGGTAGTGTGATCTCCTCCCTGTGTGGAGCATATGTTATTGGTTTCATTGAGTCATTGGATTTAGATTTGTCACCTGCTTCATATGCGATGTGGCGGTGAGTTCGTTTCACGCCATTAGTGAATGAAACAATATCAATGTCTGCAGAGAGGATTTACAACGTTTGATTAGGTATCACCATGATCCCTCTCCGCAGGCCCCTGTCTTTGCCCTCTTAGCCTTGCCCGAGTGGCAGTGGAAAGGGCCGGACATCTGAGAAGGCCTGATTGGGTTCCGCATTAGCTCTCCTCAGGTGAGCTGCCCACTGGATCTGTTTACTGCCTGGGCAGCGACCCACAGGGAAGTGATCCCCAGCTTTAAAGTTTGGCCCCGGATGAGGCTATGATTACTCGCGAAAGTGTGTGTGTTTTGAGTGTGTCTGTTTTTGAGGGAAGCATTGTTCAACCCCCAGCTGGGAGTTCAAACAGAGGTCCCACAGCTGTGCATCTCTGGGGAGGTAACAAGGGACTTATGAGAAACCAGAGAGAATGACATATGGCCACACCAGCGTTTCTGAGTCTGAGAAATACAGCTAGCTTCGTTTTCCCTCCACCTTCTGTTTTGTTTTTTTGTGCCACGGCAACTTTTTCCAGTTGCAAATGTCAAATTATATCTTAATTTGGAGCTTGTGTGTGTGACGCCAGAAATCTGCACATTTTTTGTCTGATGTTTTGATGTGTTACGGTGCGGTATTAACATCATAATGTCATCTCTAGGGTTCTGTTGTACAGAACAAAGAGCAAAAGGAGGGAACACAAGCAGTGAAATGGAAACAGAATCACAGAAAACAAACAAGCGCAGTTTGGGATCCTAATCTCAAGGTGGTTTGGAGTAGCAATGGGGTTTATATTTGTCATAAAACTTCAAATAATAGCCCAGGCTTTTATTTTCCCTATATGAGACGGGGCTTTATATTTTATTGTTGAGATGTTGTTCATGGAGTGTAGACCTAATGTCTAATGCTCCACGTAAAACTGCGGTCTTCCGACCTTTTACTATCGTATCAATTGATTTTGCATGAGGGAGAGAGAGCAAGACAGCACTTGTGTTGTTTAAAGTCGTAAGAGTGCGCGTACGGTGCGCTCTTTCTGCTCGTAACGCGCCGTGTCAAGCGCAGCAATCATTCTATTCTACATCACTCACCGATTAAAATAGGCTTTAGCGGGACAAAAATTTGCTTTGCTGGACGCAAAAAAGCGGACGATCTGATTAAATGCCTTTATTTACCCAAACCTGTAGCCACACCAGGCGTGTAATAGAGACAGGCGTTGTATTTGGGACTCGGCTATTATTTAAAGTTTTCAGTAGTTTAAGAACCACTCTTTCATTAAAAAATTTGATTTAGGCTATGAAAGTTGAGGGTGACCTTGTGTTTAGCTTAATATTCTTGCTTCTGACTTCTGAACATTTGAAAAAGTCTCTCTAGATCATGTATGCAATATATTACACAAGTTTGAAGAACATGCAGTGCATTCATCATCCAGAATCACGCTCATGTTGTTTAATTCCGAAACAAATAACTCTTTTGAGTTGGTTTATTTGCTCCCCTGTTTACCGTAGTCTGATTCCGAACGAATGACTCTTTTGAGCCCAGTCTTTTTAAAGAGGTCATATAATGCCATTTTTGTACAAGTTAATATGAATCTTTAGGGTCTAAATGAAAACTTTGTAATATACTTAAAAATTCTTACTTAACTTACTTATGCTTAAAAAATTTTATTATTATTGTAAGAAAACACTCATTTTACCTGGTTAAAAACAGCTCTGGATTCAGCACGCCGTTTCAGTGCATACGCCTTTAAATGATAATGAGCTTTGTTGACTCTGCCCCTCCGTTATTTGATGTTTTGATACAAGGCACGTGGAGTGTTGCCTTAACAACAGTTGTGGGTATTTTTTGGAGAAGAGAAGATGATGACAAGATGATGGCCCGAAGAAATTCGACAATTAAGGCTCGAACAGGACGTTTCTGAATGGTTGGTTAACGTAATGTCACTTTGATCTATTTTTGTCTGTGCTGGCAGTGAGATACGAATGCTGTGTTTGCTGATGTAAGTTATACGTTAGTTTACGTTAGTTTAGTTATACAGTACGTAACTTTTTTCCGCGATTTGCGAAGATTAATATAAAGCTTAATAAAACTTAACACTCACTTCTTCTGGAGGTGCAGCAGGAACATGAATAGTTTGTACCAATTCTTTTTTCAGGAGCACCTTCTTTGCAAAACCAGCTTTATATTGACCCTCATTTATAAAGCAGTCTGCTGAGAAATGAATCCCGCAAACATGAAAGCATTGAGGTTGATCGTACTCAGCCACTGTGTCTTTAGCGGTTCAGATTTAAGGCCATTGCTGTTAAGGCCATTGAGTTCGAAATTTTCGAATGCGTTTTTTCGTATTCATGATTCATTGTCTCTGAATTGTCAAAACACCATTCAAACTGTTTGCTACGGATGTGAAAAACGCAGAAAATCGAACCCGATTTGTTTGTTTTTTTTTAATGACGGAGGAAAGTGTGCAAGCGTGATATACATGACGTGAGGGCAAAAATTTTGGACGCGAATTTCGGACCTTTAGGAGCATCAAAATGACTGCTGTGTTCGTTATTACACCCAAGAACAACACAATCGCTTAGACGCCATTCTGCTCCAGTGTGGGAGGGCCGTCCAATTTAGTGACGCCACAAAACCGAATGGCTCGATTTGAGGCAGGGGAAAACCTATAAGGAGATTAAAACAAAAACACTGGATTGATTTTTATCATTATATGATGGTTGTGTACAGGCACTGCCAACACACATTTCAGTACAATCAACTTGTAAAAGTGCATGTAGCATTATATGACCCTTTTAATTAATAAAAAGCATACAGTGTGATCAGTGTAATCTGAATCCTAAACAAATTACTCTTTAAGGCAAATTATTAAATGAGATTTATGCCCCCAAATGTAAAGATTTTTCAAAATGATCTTATCATTAGGCTGTGGAATTGCATTTTTTTTCACTACTACTAAAATAATTGTTAACGGAACTGCTAAAAAAAATCCGGATCATTAAAGGAGAGGAATCGGAACCCAAACCCTTTACAATTATCATTCCTAATCTTGAAGCTTATTCTTACAATCTTATCCTTACTGTTTTGCTTTGAGATCTTTAGATTAGATAATAATGTCGGACATGTGTATTTGACTTCTCAATCACCTTGCCTATTCTTGTGCTCTCTCGTTAGGATGTTCCAGGTAACCCAACACTGCATAAATATTTGTCCAACATAACCGTGTCCCTTCAGATCATAATGATGCTGAAACCCGACAACCCCCCCACCCCAGGAGGTAATTCTACCCAAGCTTGCATGGCCATTATTGATGGCCAAGTAAGTGTTACTGTTACAAACCAATTACTCAGTCATTCATCTTTGATGAGGGACTCTACAAATAAGCCGAGATGCTTATCGCTTTCCAACTCTCGCTTTCACCAATGCCCACCCTTCCTGCGGCTCACTTTTTCCTCTCTTTCCTATTTAGTAGGAGGAGAAAATGACAGTTGGCTTTCTCGGCTGGTATCAAGGGAAAGTTTCTGCTGGTTCAAGAGGTAAAGAAGTCACAAGGTGAGCAATGTGTCCCCACAGTGGCACTGAGAAATCTGGTGACCCAGTAAAGTGATATCACGCCAAAGAGGTAAGGAAGGACAAAAAAAAAAAGTGTTTGCCACCCCTTCATGTGTCTAAACTGGTAAAAGATGGGAAGGTGTGTGTCAGCGATGCAGTGAAGGACGCGGAACTTCCTTTCCAGTGTTTGCACGTGTGAGTAGGAGGTTTGTATGCACAAGGCAACAGTGGCAGACACCCTGAAGCAATACAAAACCAAAGTCTCACAGACTGGAATTTTTGACAGGTTTAGTGTACCTGTTTAATGACTATAAATGACCTGTATTTGTCATTGCGATTTGCATTTCAGATGCGTCTGGAACTTGATCACTTGAAGGCGGCAGTTCTTTTTTCTCCAAACGCGTTCTTTTAATTCTCGTCAAGCTGACAGAGGCATTTGTGTTATTTAACATCTGATAAAAAAGGAAACAGGCGTTTCCTCAACAGGAAGGATGTGCCTGGTGAAAGTCCCCTGTGATGTGTGAGAAAGGGAACCAGGCCCGCAGCCAAACAACGCTAGTAACAGTTTAACTAATGAGGTCGTGAGATTCATTCATGGAATTGATGGTCATAACGAAAGACTCGGCGGCATGTGATGCATACTCGGCTGGATTCGGTGTTCTGAAGAAGAAACCTGTTTGAGTTGACAGTCCACTGCCACAATCGCAGTTTGGTCAAGGACTAATCCTACTCTATGTCAGTGCAAACACACTAGAGAGATAAACTTTGGTTCTTCGAGCACAGGGCTTTGCTAGTTACTCTTTTTCTGACCGTGGGGAAGTTTCTCCTCTCTTTGAGGTTTCCTCGTCTGTTCTCTCTAGGCTTTTCAACTCCAATCCGACTCTTTCTAGCGGGATTTGTGATAAAAGGCGAGTTTTCCTTGTAGTGCCGCACGCTCCCTAGAGAGCAGAGCAGGGAAGCTGTTGTGCATTAACTCAGTACTGAGGCAAAGCATCTGGGTGATGTTTATGGAGATTTATTGGTCTCCCCCAGGCCCTAATTGCCTCCTCCCCAGTGGGTAGTCCTGTTAGGGCCGATGAGATTGTCATCCCTCTCTGGGCCTGATAATGGCTGGAGCAGGTGGACCAACGTATTGTTTACGTCTGTAGGTTATAGAGACAAATGGTGCCCTCAGACTCCTTTTGGCCCGGAGGACACACACAGATCAGAGGGAAACTTCCTCTCTTGGGTCATAAACAGAGCTGTTGCACCTCAACTTGGCCTTCATGTTCATTGTTGAGAGGCGGGAGTCACATCATGGCTCCCAGGTTAAGGGATATATTTGTAATAAAATGTGTTTAATGTGAACAGCATGTCATTTTCTGTCTGATTTAGAGTGATTAAGTGGTGAGCACTGTCTGGTTGAGGAATACCAGTGTTTCTTCTTTTTTTTTGACTTTGTACAGAGATTTACTGCAAAAATGTGAGAGTAGTGCTTTAAAACATTGCTCTGGTTATTTGAGTGTCTTGAGTAGCATAGCAACACTGGCTCAACCAATGGCGTGAGTTTGGGGCGGGGCTATCTGTTTGGCTTTCCAATGGCAGACAGGAAGAGTGTTTGGGAAACATGTTTGAAAACAATCATCAGTTTGGTGAGGCTGACGCAGAAATACGATTCTTTACCTTAATTCTACATTTCCAGTTCGTTTTGTGAGCTCGTCTCTTTTTATACTATATTAATGTAGTATAGTCTTTTAATAGTATCTTCTTTTTTTGTATTCTGTGTTGTTCCTAACATTAAGACATTGCACTTCTAAAAGAAGTGGTTTGACTGTACTGTATTTAAAAAGCCATCACAATATAACTATATTGAGCTTCAGCTTTAACTCCAAGATTTTTTTTCTCCTAGTTATTTCAGTCAGAGTGAATAAGGGATGGAGATTTCTATTGTAGAGTTAAGCTGGTCTTGTCAATTGTTGTAAGGAGTTAATTGAATATTGATCTTGTGAATTATCGCAAGTTCTGTTAAGTTGTGTGAATCATTTTTCTTTTCTTTCATGTTTCTTTTCTTTTCTTTCATTTTTCTTTTCTTTCATGTTTTATGTGTTTACTGTATCCACTTATGATTGCATTGTTATGGAAACATGTTCATGAACAATATAAGTTATTACTTTGTATAGGATCCCTTTGAGCCCTAGAGCAGACCGGAGATCTCTCCATTTGTTGAACGCCTTCCCGATGTTGACTTGTCTTATTCCGACGCCTGTCTGACTCCAATTTGGCCCTTTTGGTGGCACTAGACAAAAGTTTTATTTTCTTTGTCTTACGTGGAGTTTGCATTGGGGTTTAAAATTAACTAAAAGCCGGTCTCTTTGAATCCATCTTCTACTTTTGTCGAAATTTAACTAAAGTTTTGTCGCTCGAGTTGTCTTTGCTGATACAGAGAATGGCGGCGAAATCTTGAAAATATTTTTTTTACAGTGCAGGCAATTGTTTAAGCATGTATGGGTTAGAAAAACGGGTATTTTAACATGAAATGTTGCGCAATGAACCTTTAACATCACCTTTACCTTTGTAGACTTTCATATTTTTTATATGGTTACAGTCATAAACAAAAACAAAAAAGTTTCAAAAAATGTCTGCAGAGAAATGGAGACATTTCTATGTGTGGGAGGCAGGCGGCTGGTGACAGGCTCATGATTTTTGCAGAAGAACATGACTTCAGAAGGCCTGTCTGATGAGTCTGAGACAGGCCTGTCAGAGAGAGTGTAAGTGCACTAATGACTGCGAGCAGCCTCGCCACTCTGGGCATGAATATTGGATATATATGTAAGTGCATATTTTCTCTACTCCCCATCTGATGCTTAGTCCCAGGTCCACATGTACCGAGAGGACCGTCACACAAAATCAGTGACCAAAACCAGCGAAGCACAGGCCTGATGAATATCTCAAGGATATTAAATCGAATTCTAAATTTATCAGACACTCTGCATCTCACTTTTTGTGACGGGGATAGATTTAGATCCAGTCACTGAGAGCTTCATTTTGAGCAGGAAGAGGCTAGAGAAATAAGCGATAAAAGACACACCTTGAGGTTGATGATGTTTTTATATCAAAATTGACCCAAATAGCTTTTTTGTGCATGATTATTGGAGCATGTTGTTCCAAAAAAAGAATGTTTATTTTTGCCATGTTTAATGATTTGCACCACCTCTGAAATAACATAAAACTGTATTTCCTTCAATCATGCTTATCATCAACTTGATTCAATCAGTGCTCCTTTTCCTCATTCCTTCATTTCCTCATGTTATCAGAAGGTTGAAACGTGTTTCAAATGCTGTTTTACTATAAATTCAAAACAGTCAGTGAGTCATGTGGAGGAGTCAGTAGGTGGACCAGACATGTGGGTGGCAGATGTTTAGGGGCCAGTCTGAGGGTGATATCTGGGTGAATTAGGAATGATTCACCCAGACACAGTCATTTCACACCAGTAACAGGTACGAGCAAATCATTGTGGCAGTCAGATTAAGCAACACTGTGTTATTGCAGGACTAAAACTTCTAGAACCAGGGGACAGATGCAGTGTGGAAAGAGTTTGCAACAACCCATGTGTCTTTGTGCAACACTGATGCATCTATTTTTGTTACAGCTCACTTTTCACCCTTGTAACTTGTTTTGAATCTGTTAGATGGACCAAATCGAATATTGAAATGAGTTCCAAGCCCCATCTGCCCTGCTTGTGCTTGTGCATGTGATCTGAGCCAGATAAGAGAGACTGTTCCTGTCTGCCTGTTGAATACACAAACGTGAAGACCAATTTACTAAATGCTAACTTTCCATTGTAGAGGTTTCTTCAGAGCCATTTCTAAGAACAAAAGAAGCATTATAGTCTCAACATTATTCTTTCTTTCTTTTTCTAAATTTGATATCATTACACATTATATAATCCATATATGACAATTTGAATACAAGTTTAATTACAATTCTAAAAATAGCTAAAAACTAAAAGCAATCATTTAAAATGTTACAAGTGAATTTCACCATTTTTTGTTTGCATCACATCATCATAATCCTTAAAGTAAACCATCACACCAATATAATCACTAAAAACTAAAATCAGTCATTTTAAAAGTGAATTTATGCATCACACAATATAATGTACAGTATGAAAAATGGACTTCATTTTGATATTTGCATTCAATAAGTTATTCACTTATTCGTGTTTAAGATTAACTTGAGTTGATGGCAAGGGTAGATTTCTTATTAAATTTACATCATCACTTTTTTTTGTTTAAAATCCTAAAACCTTTTTGGTTACACTTTATTTTAAGGTGAAATAGTTACATTGTAATTACTCAAATAAGTACTGAGTAATATTAACTCACTAATGTACTTACGTTACATTAGTGGCGTTATAGTTTGGCCGTGTGTCCACCAAAGTGTTTTTAGGCGCTATATGTGAATCCGGCCTTAGCCAGCTGAAAATGCCAGATCCTCTACTAAAGACGCCGTGCTTTGGGCGCTTGAGAGCGTTTTGGCAGCGCAGCGTTTTTGCCATTGAGACGTTTCGTTGCTATGATCCGCAGCACAGTTTACTTGTAACTGACTTCGCAGCTCATTTGTTTCATACTAAAAATGTATTTTTCATCCATTTTGTTTGGTTTGCTCTGTTGGTTGATGTCGTTGTACAGAAAGAATGTTGTGACAGTTGGTCAGTGTTTAGTCCCACCCCTCCACCACTGTGATTGGACGGCTGGGTAAAAAGTGACAGTGATAACCGCTGCGTTTTATCGAAAGTTGAAAATTTTTCAACTCTTGGCGACCAGTAAAAAACTCGGCGCTTCAGCGTAAAAAAAAAAAAAAAAAAACGGTCAGCGCCTCGTTACGCTTAAACACGACGCTCCTATTGAAAAAAAATTGAAAACGTACGCCAGGCACGTGGAAAAAACGCTTTGGTGGACACACGGCCTTAGGGTTTAGGTTTAGTTACTTGTAATCATGTATAATTTACTGTTAATTTATTATAATTTTCTGTTATTACTATATAGTATGTCACCTTAAAATTAAGTTACCACATTTTTTATTTCCAGGTTTAAGTGCAAAACAAATCCGGCATTTTCAGTATGTTTTATGACTTTTGTATGCATGTGTATATACTGTACATAAAATATGCGCATATTTCGGGCTTCTGTAGGACTTTCTTCTTTATATGCTTTCCAAATCCACAATGTATTGAGCAACAGGGAGCAGTTATTCAGTTACAGACTAGATCCTTACTCACGAATGCATTGGTTTTGTGTTTGGGAGCTTGAGTAGGGACTGACTTTCTACAATAATCAGGTTGTCATGTTGTCACCAAGCTGTGACATCCGTATTGACTGTGATAGCGCTGAGCTCTGCTTCTAGTTCATTCTCTTTAGCACCTGTCACTTTCCATGCACTCCATCACACCTGCTGTGATAAATTCACCCCTTTTTTTTGTGTCCCAAAGGCAGTTGCTCTAATTTATTTTCCCTCTCGGTCTCCTAGATGGGTTTTAGTGTGTTCAGAGGCATATGGGAAGATTTAGACAACTTTATATTTTATAAAGATACGGCCGTAACACATTGGCAGCAGGATTGTGGTTGGGGAAAACACTCATAGTGAACCCGGTTAAAACAAAAGCTGTCAAAAAACATTTATAATTGCTATAGATGCGTGTGCTTGCCACCCATATCTCAGTTGCTATAATTACAGCCTATCAGGAAGTGGCACGACTTCTTGTAAAGTTCAATGGAAAAAACGATATTCATATACTGTACCACAACAGGGCTGACAACCACAGTGAGGGGTCTGACCTTACACAATGGTATTTCGAACATTAGGAAAACATAACTGATTGTCTAAAAAGTATTTAAACACATTAGCCACACTTATATATCAAGTAAAACGTTTTGCAGAAAGAAGTTTGTTAGGTAGGTTTCAAAGTGTGGCTTAAGTGTCCAAAAACACTTTATTTATAAAAAAGGACACTATGGAAAAATAACTCAAGATCAAGATCATTTTCCTCCTACTGTTTACCAGTACATGTTTCTTTTTTCTTCTTTACATGTTTGCTCAGGAGGTTGGTGAATTATTATTCTTGGACACATACGGCCAGGAAATGTTTGATAGCACATCATTCATTATCATAAATATTCAAGAATGCTGCTTAGGCGTACAGATTTAGAAAGTTCATGAAAACCAGTCGTAGATGCAGCTGTAGATTCTGTGGGAGGGAGAAGGGTGGGTATTGACAAGGAAACGAATCAGATAGAAAGCAAGCGAGGCTGCCGAGAATTGTCACTCGCACAACCATATGTGACTGTGCGTAGAAAGAAGAATTGTTCATGTCTGTGCCTCTTTGATTCATATACAGAGGAGGAGACAGCAGTCTCAGACTCTCGCTGTCTCTGTCCAACCGAATCTCGTGTCTGGCTCAGAGGGTGGATTGGGGAGAGATATAGAGAATAGTCGTGTTTTTACCACAGTCTGGCCCTAGATTGTGGAAAGCACCCACTTGCTTTTTAAACTTTTTGAGGTGGCTTGTTGCGTTTTTGTGCCTGCATGCCAAAGCCCCTTCTGTTCACATTTGCCTCTGCTAAGCTTACATGTAAGTTGTAAAGAAAAAAAAACTATTCTACGTTCCTTTGATACCCAGCCCTTTGAAGTACTTTACCACACAGCACAGGAAGTTGGCCAGCCTACTGGGTAGACTGTTGTTTCTGTTACTCTACTTCACGCAGAAATAAGGGCATGGAAAAGAGCCAATGAGTAAAGATTATGAATGGTTATAGGCATCTCATATTTAACATTTTTATTTGAGCAAATAACTATCTTTTTGAGATTTCTGACTACAACTGTTTTGTAAGCTGAGGTCTGTTTTTTCCCCTGGCCTTCAAAGGTTTAGAGACATTACAGTTTTTTTTACAATTGTCAAGACACTAAACAACATTCTCTGAACTGTTCTCACTAAAGCCTACCTATTTGTTGAATAAAGCACTCTTTCTGCTAAACTCAAAACATTCTCACTCACTAAAACACATTTCGCACTGTGACACGTTTGTGTCGCAAAACACTAAACACGAGGCAAAAGTTCAACACAACTAAAACACTGTTGTCATCGTTTACACACAACGATTCAAAATTGTTCACACATGGTTCTAATGATGTGATAAAACCATCTGTACAATGAGGTGGTGGATGAGGAGGAAGAGGATGAGGATGAGAAAGAGCAAGGTGTAATGGGTGTTATCAAGGCTGGATCTGTCAGACTAGCGGGTGTATCTAGAGATAACATTGCCTCTGATGTGGAGAAAGTTATGATGACATGATGCTGAAGCAGAATAATTTAGTTTTATTTGACCTTTTTGGCTTTTTCAGTTGGACAATATAAGTGCTGAAGATACAGACATTCAGTAGCCAATTTATTGCAATATTATATCTGCAGTACATACAATATACATTATATTCACCTTACTCGGTTGTAATTACTATGCTTTTTTTTTAAAATTGCAAAAATTGTTTACTGAATACAATATCTTTTTTTGTAATGTTCTGAATACTGTGTTCTCCATTGTTTGATTAGACTAATGAATTATCTGTAGTGCTTATGATCTGAAAGGATTGTTTATTTTGAGTACAGTTGAAATGGTTTTGAAGCGATTTTTTTTTTTTTTTTTTGACTTTGACAGAAGAGTCAGGGGTTTTGTAAGTTTATATTGAAAATTTGGATACCTTTGGTCAAAGCATTCTCATCCTAGGGCGTCATCTAACTGACACTTTTGACCCTGCGTCCAAATCCAATACACATGGCAACCTTTAGCGTCAGTTAGATGACGCTCATCCTAGGGCGTCATCTAACTGACGCTTTTGACCATGCGTCTAAGTGCGTATTTAGACGCATGGTCAAAAGCGTCAGTTAGATGACGCGGGTAGGTTTAGGTCTGGGGTAGGGTTAGGTTTAAACCACTAGGAGGCGCCTCATATTGACGCTAAAGGGTGCCATGTGCGTCGGATGTTGACGCATGGTCAAAAGCGTCAGTTAGATGACGCCTTGGGATGAGAACAGACTGTTTTGGTCGAGAAAGATGCATTAAATTGATCAAAAGTGACAGTAAAGACATTTATAAAGCTACAATTTCTATTTCAAATAAATGCTGTTCTTGGGATTTTTTTTTTTAATCGTCAAATATAAAAAGTTTGTACGGTTTTCACAAAAATATTATCCAGCACAACCATTTTCAACTGTTATGAGAAATGATTATTGAGCACCAATTATAGAGTTAAAGAACATTTAATAATTTATGAAGGATTTAGGACACTGAAAACTGGAGTAGTGGCTGCTGAAAATTCAGCTTTACCATCACATGAATAAATTACATTGTAAAAAGAAAACCTTTTCTAGTTCAATATATTTTAAATTGTAATGATATTTCATGATATCACTGTTTTACTGTGGTGAGCAAAAGAGACTTCTTTAAAAAGCATTTAAAAAAAATCTTAAAGGCCACACTCTTTTGAACAGTGGGATGGATGGATGGATGGATGGATGGATGGATGGATGGATGGACGCATGGATGGATGGACGGACGGACGGATGGATGGATGGATGGATGGATGGATGGATGGATGGATGGATGGATGGATAGATAGATAGATAGATAGATAGATAGATAGATAGATAGATAGATAGATAGATAGATAGATAGATAGATAGATAGATTCATTTCATGGGGTCTTCAAAGCTTAAAACATCTTTAAGCACTTGGAAGTGGAACATCTTACATTAACATGTTCCAAAAAAGCTTACCAAAAATTAAGCTTATATAAGCAAAAGTAGGTCTGAAATCCTTGTATTCTGTTGCTCATATTACAGTTCATTTGATAAAACCCATGTAAACTGATGATCATGCAGATTGTAGATAATTCGAGTAGGTTTTTGAGAATCATCAGTGTGTAAATGTTTAAATTAGCAGCGGAATGAGTCAGCCTGTCTCGGTTTCTTCTCACTGTAGGGTTGAAGTGAAACCACCATCATCAGCAGTTTGACCACTCTTTTGCAATAATAGCATTCGTTTTCTCATTTTACTGTCGACCTATAAAAACTCTCGGCACATCCAGCCCGCCCAGCTGACTCCACACTTGTTGAAAGCACATATCATTTTGGAGGAGTGTGATAGAAAAAACTTAGTGACTCTCGAGGAAAAGAAAAATAAATATTGCTGTTTCAAGCGAGATTTTATCTGCTGAGATCGTTGATACGGTTGTCATGAACTTGTGCTGGGGAAAAGGGCTGATTTTGTAAGATGGAGAAGAACGTTTGGGGCAGTGGTTCTGCTGAGGGCATGTCATCTGTGCTTCCAAGAAAAGAAAAGATAAAGGCATCAGTCAACAAACTCCCATTTAACACTAAACACTCTTGAGACTCACTTGTCTTGGGCCGTGCCAGTTCGGTGACATTGAGTACTTGTATAAAATTTGCTGATGACAATAAAACCAGAGAAGCCGGAAAGCTTGGATTCCAAAACAATAAGAAAATAAATAAGACGGGATGCTGGCCTAAGACAACAGTTACTGATGAAACTGTCAAGCTGCAAGATCAACATTTGTCAGTTGCGCTTCCTCTGGAAATACACGACCCTGAGATTTTATCAGGGGATCGTTCCCGCTCCAGTATTTGTTACTTTGACACACTGTTTATTTTCATGCGCTTTTGATTAGTGAAGCTCTCTTCATTGTAGCCTGGCTGCTTCTGGAACGCATCCCAACACAATAGGGAATATTCAGCCCATGATTTACATCATGCTGTGACCGAACAATATAGAGTGTCAGCGTTTCTTTGAAGGTCCTTTGGGTATACTGTTGCTTTACATAGCAAAAGTCAATATGGCGAGTTAAAACATCGGCCTTGCTGTGATGTTTATTTCACCATACTCTGTCAAAAGACCAACTTGTTGTTTTATGCTAAGTCACTCATACTTTTCCCACACCCACATGTCACTGGCTGAGGTGAACAGGCATGGAAACAAATTTGTACTGAATCTGAGCATTCTTTCAATGCGGGAACTCTTTGTGTTCCCTGAATAGTGCTCATAAAGACACGCCAGGGTATAAAGCTGTTTTCGCATGAAGAAGAAGAAGTTGTTTTATTTATACAACGTCTTTCCAGAGCTCAAGGTCGCTTTACATGGTACATTTATAATACATTTAAACACTAACACACAACTTACAATCACAAAAGGTACATATAATCACATTTAAACAAAGTACATGTCAAATAGATATGTTTAACATGTATGCATTGCATTTGGTTTCACGATCACAAAACAAGAGTGTTTATTAAAGGGATAGTTCAAAAATTAGCCCATGATTTACTCCTGAAGCCACTTCTTTCATTCTTCTTTTAGACAAATACAATCAGAGTTCTGGCTCTTCCAAGCCTCATAATGCCAGTATGTCTTTGGAAGTCCATCAAAGCGCATCTATTGATGATTAAAGTGCTCGACACAACTCTCCGGGAGTTAATAAAGGCCTTCTGAAGTGAAATGATGCGTTCGAGTAAGAAAAACTTTATCAACTAAAATAACTTGCTTCTTTTGTTTGAACTGTGAGAGTCAACAATTGCCGTCATTATGTTGTGCGTCATGTTCAAGGGTTACTCTTTTGGCGTAAATCGATGCGTACGGCCTTCTGCCGGAAGCTAGTTATTTTAGTCTATAAAGTTTTAAATATGTATATTTTTCTTGCACAAATGCATCGCTTCACTTCAGAAGGCCTTTATTAACCCCTAGAGATGCGTGGAGCACTTTAATCATGAAAAGATGCGCTTTGGTGGACTTTCAAAGTCAAGGGTCTCGACCTGACTGCAGTTCATTGTCGTAAACGACTTGAGTGGGCAAATGCTCATATTCGATGGTGTCTGGCACTTTGAAGAAGTGTTCTCTTCACGGATGAATCCCGTTTTCACAGTTAAGGGCAGATGGCAGACAACATGGATAGCCCGGAACACACCAAGCCGACGGTCGGCCGTCGGGCAGTTTTTGTGAGTCGGCCGACTAAGTTTCCTCGGCGTGTTCCACACGGTTCCGTGCCGTCGGCTGAAAATAGTCCTCGTCGGCTTTGTTTCGCAC
The DNA here is from genome assembly GCF_016745375.1 of Pimephales promelas. The sequence goes on along the minus strand of NW_024121322.1, from coordinate 1,222,849 downwards.
GATTCGACATGTTGAATCGGCGTTGGGCCGTCGGGGAAAGAGAGGACTCTGATTGGCTGTTCAGCTTAGTGAAAGAGTCAGTGCACGAGAATAAAAGGAAAACAGCAAGCAAAGAAGTCAAAACGGTAAAGATAGAAGGCTGTTCTTATGTTACGTCATCTTACATGAGTGTTCCTTGGCGAATATTTCGATATTAATATGAGCGGCGTGGAATAAAGAAAGTGTTTAGCAGGATTGATATTCAAAAGGGTAAGCACGCGCTGCTTTGTTTATGGTGTGTATCTGCAGCCGGCAGCGTCGGTTTTCCTTTTTGAATGGCGAATATAGACTAATATATATGCAGAAATAGACAGTTGGCTCATTACACGCAGGTGCAGAACGCACATTATAGCTGACAAGTCGCCTGTAGTTCTCTCGGTGTGTTTAAGTGCAGCTTTTTACCCCGACGAGAGGGGACGAGAGGCGACAACACAGTCGGCTTTCTTCAGCGCTAGTTCGTCGGCGTTGGCTTGGTGTGTTCAGGGCTTATAGTGTCATGTGGGTGAGCAGTTTGCGCTGATGTGAACGTTGTGGATCGAGTGGCCCATGGTAGCGGAGGGGTTATGGTATGGACAGGCGTATGTTACTGTATGTACTATGAACACAGGGTTCAGTTTATTGATGGGATTTTGAATGCACAGAGATACCGTGACGAGATCCTGAGGTCCATTGTTGTGCCCAGACCTCCCGGACCCCCCAATACAGTAAAACTGCACATTTTAGAGTGGCCTTTCATTGTGGCCTGCCTAAGGCAAATAATCATACTATCTAATCAGCATCTTGATACACCACACCTTTGAGGTGGATGGATTAGGAGAAAGGCCCCACATGGAAAAAACCTATATAAACATATATGTTTTAATATAGGTTTTGATATATGTTTTTAATATATGTGACATATATAAAATTGGCCGTTTTCCTATATTATATGTACATATATGCACATATATGTACATATATACGTGCATATATGTACACATATATACGCACCTATATAGGTACATGTATGCACACATATATGTACACATATAGGTGCATATATGAACATGTATGCACGCATATATGTACACATATAGGTGCATATATTTGTGCATATATGAACCTATATATGTACATGTATGCATGCATATATGTACACATATACATGCATACATGTACCTATATAAGTACATGTATGTACGCATATATGTGCACATATAGGTGCATTTATACATGCACCAACATGTTTACCTATATTAGAATAATTATTAAAATCCATAGCTACTAGGCAACATAAATAATAGTCCAAAATGTATGCATTTAGATTATTTATTTACTTAAGATCAAATAGTACAAAAACAAAAATAAGACAAAAAAACTGGATAGAAAAAAAATCTTTTTGATCTTCTCAGCTCCATGAGCTTTGAATTGATAGACGTGCCCACCTCCCCTCGGCTGGCTGACGGCCACTTCTTCAATGTAGCATCTAGAGAAGACAAAAATAATAAGACACTATAATAATAATAATAAGAAGAAGAAGAAGAAGAATATAGTACTTCATCAGGAACCCAAAGTGCTTACAGTACAGATGTGATCGGACACATATTTTTTGATAAAAGGTTGATCATTTTAAAAAATGCGTCATGTAAACATGTCAATTGGAAGATTCTGAAGATTCTGAAAAATCTGAAACGTGGCTTAAGAAAAGGAAAGTTAGGATCAAGAACTGAGCAAGAGATGAATTAGTATTATAGGTTCCAAGTAGATATAGTAACAATAATCCCTTATACAGTCTCAATTGATGCCTAATAAACATTGATACAAGTAGGCTATGGTTAAAGTGGTGAACTTATAAAATCCTAATGCGTTGAGAAGGGAAAACAAAACTTTTATACATTTACTCACCAATAATGATGCCTTTTTAATTTGGTCAAGGGCGACCAGCTGCTCCCCATCCCCTCTGGTTGGCTTCCCACCTTAAAGTAAAATTTCAAAATTATTATAAAAGGGGGTTAAAATGAAGCTTGTGAAAGCAATACTTTTTTTATATACACATCACATTTTCTTGAGGTGCAAGGAAATACAAAAATGGCAAGTAAAAAAGCGATGGTATGCCCGCACACAAACATAATTTATTCCACAGAATATTAATTGTTTTTTACGGACAGAAGAGATTAGGAGAATAATTTGTACCATTCAGGTTGTTTTTCAGCAAAGTCTCCAGATCAAATGTGCCCAGCAGCAGATTCCACACCATGGCAGTAGCAGAGGTGGCAAGGAGGGCTGCTTTCCACACTTCTGCCTGGCAAAACACCCCAGAGCCCTTTATAACTTCAATCTGAAAAATAATTTATTCATTTATTGGCATTGTTTCATATTGATTCTTATCCTTAGCTTCCCAATAGTTTATATGTTTTTATGTATGAATGCAGATTAATGATAAAGAAACAAAATAATAATATTACACAAAATAATAATATGAAACAAATTAATAATTGCCCTTAATGTTCTTAAAGGAGAGGAGGAGGAGGATAGGGTGTCGGGGTGGGGATGGGGATATTTATTAATAAATAAATAAAAATTCAAGGGGGTTACTCACCGGTTGCACTTTTCAAAAGAGGAGGAATCTAAATCCTCAACAGGACTCCTTCCAGTCTTGTTCATAGAAGAAAAATAAAAGTTATTCTCTTCAATAAATTAAAGTGCAAATAACTTAAATCAAATAATTAACACTATCAATCAGCCCAACATCATAAGTCTCTACAGCTCTGCTAAAGGAACCATTTTAAAAAGCAAAATCAGAGGAACTTACCTTTTTGAGCAATAATGGCGAGGTAACTTTTCATTTGAGGTAATTCTAGAAAGAGGTTATATAAAGAAAAAAAAAACAATTACAATCACTTAATCAAAATAGTAATGCCCTAACGTTAATGTTTACTATTTGAAAGACATTTCCTGCAACTGTAAAGGCAAGCCCACTGATACGGCTCTTTCTTTCACCAATTTCGACCAAATTCAAACTCCACAGGTATTTTTTTTTTTTTTTCTGGAGCCGATTGCCTTCTTGAGCCGTTGGCAGAGAAGTATCATTTATTCTCATGACGTTATGTTCTCTAGGCCATGACTTTTGTTAACCCTCTACGAATTCCTCCAGAAAGAAACAAATAAATACACGTTAATTCTGAATTGAATCTTATCAACGGCTAAGTTATTTTAGCACCCACAGTAACGTTATGTTACCTCACCAGCTAACAACATAGGAAGTGTATGGGCTGAAACAGGTGTGTTTGGCAAAAAATAAATGCTAAGTTTATACTTCTCTGCCACCGCAATTTCCACCCTGCAAATAAATATAAAATTAGGAATACTTACGATTGGTGATAAGTAGGACTTAGAGGATCTCCAATGCTGAAATCGCAATTTTTACTCCGAGCCGTTATCTTCCGGCGCGAAACTTGACTTCATCTCATCGGATACGGATAACGTCAAGCGTTAGGCGGGTGACGTCATCAACTACGGGGCGCTGTAGCGGCCAATCGGCAGTGCAGCAGCATTCGAATTTATTAACCACTGTGAATTGCTCAGATAGATGGTGGGATGATGATGATTATTTGAATGTACGTTCTATTCACTTTTTTTTTTTTTTTTTTTTTGCTACATTTTGACTGTAATGACCTTTCAGCCAGAAAAAAAAAAAACTGCATTCAGACAATACAGAAAACATTGCAATTTGCATTGCATTTGGTATCGGTGAATGTGTGGATGTGTATGGGAAAGTGACTTGAAATTGGAAAAAGGGCTTTTTGGTAAAATGAAAAAACAACAAACCCTTTTGTTATACATTTCCTTCTTTTCCACTAAGTCATTCTGATATGTATATAAATATTTATTTATTTATTTGAGCAATATAGTGACATATACACTCTAAAAATGCTTTGGGTCAAACATGGACAAACCCAAATGTTGGGTTAAAAATGCAATTAAAAAAATGTACAGTTGAAAAAGTGAAAGTGAAAGTTGAATTTGGGTTAAAATTTGATATTACATTTTTAACCAAACATTTGGGGTTGTCCATATTTCACCCAAATTTGGGTTCAAACAACCCAGCATTGTTTAGAGTGGATGAGCTACAAATGACCAGATCCTGCCATGAGCTACAGTATAGGATACTCTTGTATATAGCACTTAAGTGTGGATATAAAGAAGCAATGCATGAGACCTATGTGGCCTGTATATGCACATATATGCACCTAAAATTGCCTATATGTGCCATATATACACACATATGCAGCATATATCTTATCATATATGTGCATATATGCACCTAAAATTGCCTATATGTGTCATATATACACACATATGCAGCATATATATTATCATATATGTGCATATATGCTGTATATATGCAGCATATATGTGCATATAAACTGCATATAGGTTTCATATATGCGCATATATCCTCATATAGTTTCTTTCCATGTGGGGCAAAGGAGAAGTACACACAAATAGATTTAGACAGATTTGCAGAGAGAGAGAAAGAGAGAGAGAGAGAGAGAGAGAGAGCCTCCATTAGTCCCTTCAATGCAATTTGCTACTTTTGTCAGTTTTTGCTTTTGTCTTGACTGGGAAAGCTACACTATTTAAAAAATGGCTACTGTCGCACTACTACGTTCATTTAGTCAGTCCAAACACTGGCATGAGTCATGGTTGTGATGTTCGTGGTGAGACTAGGCACTTGAATGTAGGGTAACACTTACAATAATAGTGCATAATAATAATAAAGTACTAATACCTGAATTAATAATTACTTTACTATGAACTAATGATGAGTTGACTATGTTTTGTTTTGACTATGTTATGTTGTAATGTTTTTTGTACTAATGGGGAAATAACCTTCACAGGTTAAATGTAAACATTGCAAGACATCTAAGCCCCTTTCACACAGAGATTCCGGAAAATGCACGGATAATGTGACCCGGCATTTGTCTCGGGATTTTTTGATTTCGGTTCATTCACACTGCCGTGATCTGTGAGCGCGTTCACACACAACCCGTAAAGATCACGGAAAGACACATGACGTCAGGATGAGATGTGTAACGTACGCGTCGAAAACATGTACACGCACATAACAATTACTAGGTCCCCAACCCGGTATCAATCCCGGGTCGTGTTTGCGTTCACGCAGAAGGCGTTCTGGCAATTTCCCGGGATCAACGCACTGTGTGAATGGGGCTCTAGTGTCATTCACTGATGTTTGTGACAGGTTCTGGTGTCAAATTTATAAACAATTTTACGTTGTGCCCTTTTAGTATATCTTTCTTCTGATCTAGAACATGTTTTCACGGTATCTCTGTGCATTCAGATTTTTTCACATATGAATTATTGTCTCACTACGTGGTGGTCTCAGGCCAACCACTCCGCCTTGCTACCAATACAATCTCTGTATAAACAAATGCTAAAATGTTTTGATAAGAAACCACATCTTTTTCATCATTGTAAAATTCTATCAAAATATAATTTGTTGAGTTGGGAAAACTTTGTTAAGTTTTCAAATGGCTGTTTAGTTTATAAAATTCTAAATGGCCTGGGCCCACCACCTCGTAGTGAGTTTGTGAGTTTAAGGTCGGATAATAGTCGTCTCACTAGAGGTTCCCTTAGAAGGGACTGTGTTATTAATTTTAGGAAAACTGCTTTTAGTCAATCTGCCTTCTCTATTAAAGCCTCAAAAGAATGGAATGACATCCCAACGTCTGTTAGAGAATTAAATAGTTATAATGAATTTCGTTCTTCTTTTAAAATGTGGCTTTTTAGCATGCAAATATGTCAACATTGATTTTTTTTATTCTATTGTTTTTTTTTGTTTTTTTTTTTTTTTGGGGGGGGGGGTTGTAGTTGTTTTGGTTTGTTATGTTATTGTTGTATGTATATTGTATTTTTAGGTTGCCTATTGTACATCTGGCCCAGGACTGCAGATGAAAACTAGCCTTTTGGCTAACTCTGGCATATTTTGACTTGTCATGTTAATATGCACTGTCCTTGTAATAAATAAACAAATAAAAAAAAAATGATTTAGTTTCCCCGGAAATGTTAATTAATGCATTAATTAACAAGCGTGTACTAACGTGTAGTTATGGAATTCATGACTCATATTGTAGTTATGGTTAGTTCCTCATTAGTACATGTCTTAACTCATCATTAGTTCATAGTAAAGTAATTACAGTATTAATCCAGGTATTTGTACATGATTATTAATGTACTATCAAATGTAGAATATGGAGTCATTGTCAGACACTTTTGTCATTTTGCTTGAATGTGGCGCATGTACTGCGCTGACCCCATTCATGGCTTTTCCATAAGGTGTGGTTGTGTATTTTTTGAACTGGAATATCTGGAGGAAAGCCCCTGCTTCTGTGAATGAGGCTGTGAAAAGCCTACTTATTCTTTCTATAATAGGCCATACAGTGTTGTTTTTGTTTGTGGTAGATGCGTACAGGCATGAGGTGTGTGCAGGGGTCAAAGGTTAAATTGAAGTGAGGCAGGAAGATTTACCAGTGCTGGTTTCTTTCAGGAACTTATCCTCCTTTATGTGGTTGAAAACCTCCTTAGTGATTATAGAGCGCTTAAGAGCTAAATATAGACTGGCTGGAAATTCTCTATACAAAATAAGTGAATTGTCACCATGTGGTTTTTCCGTCTCCTCTAACCCAGCGGCATTTTAAAACTCTCATTTTCTCTCCCTGTGTGTCAGAAGAAAAAAGACAACTTCTATTTTGCAATAAATATTGTTCAGTCTCCTGAACCACTACTCTTTTTTTTCTTCTGCTTTGGCTTTTGGGGAGGTAAAAAAAAAAGAAAAAAGCATAATTTATTTTTTATAAACAGTACGTGCACAAAAAACAGCACATTTGAATACTTCCCTAGAGGGCTTGTGTTCAAATGAAAACAATGAAAACACAATCATAACACTGTGGTGTTGTCGGAGACGTTATAATGGAGAGCTGTTCCAGTGCAGCTCTGGCCCCTGTCCAGTGATTGTCAGATGTGATCAGAGGGTGGTCTTCACTCTTGATATAATCAGCCTGGAGGAGTCAGAGGAGAAGTTGAAAGAAACACACAAGACTTCTCACGTCGCTCTCTCTGTTCGTCAGCTTGAATTCTCGGTCTGTTCAAAATTGGCACGTTACCATGAGCAAGAAAACGATCACATGAGCACAGTAATGCATAGAGATAAGAGGTTCTTATGCAGACCATAAAAGACAAGACACCGTTCACATACACACTGCTGATATATATGTCAGTCACTCCTCCTCTGAGTGCTTAATCCTGTTCACACATTTATGATCATGTCATTTTTTTTAAGTTAAATAGCCTGCCGCCAGTTTTCCTCAACTTGGCTAATTAAGAGGCGAAATTTGACCGGCATATCATCAAAATGTCCATAAAACGAAACTCCGTTTTTTTCTAGCGGCAACTCTCGAACCAGTTTTCTTTTCGCATTTCAAACTATTTATTCGAGATTCATCCAACTCACTGGTTATGAGCAAAGTCCCTTTCAAAGAAAGTCTGTTGGCCATATTTGCAACGCCTCCAGGCAGCTATGTCAGGCATCCAAGACCAAGCCCTACTGTTTAAATGGGGGAATCCTGAAATCTCAAAAACTGTTTGCCAAAGTCACAATTAAATAACATATTTTAAATCAGAAACAAAATCTGTCATTAACTGTCCAATAAATGTTGTTTCTTATGCACAAATACCGTTATAACAGCTTATTTTTAGGCTTGACCAGCCAATGTGGATGTGCAGTCCTATGTCCTTCTATGAGCACCGGAGCTTCTAACGTCAACTGCAGTGAAGCAATGACTTTACCAGTCAGCAATTTTACTTAGAAGGCGATACTTATTCCGCCATATTGTGCGTTACACTTTCTCCCATTCATAAGAAATAGGAGTGAACCGTCTTTATATAGTCTGTTATGAGTGACCTATGTTTAAATTGTGGGCTGTTCCTCACATCATCTGCCATTATATGTCATTATAACAGGCGTGGTCACGGTGTATTACTGTTTTATGTAAATGACCAGTGATTTTGTTCTGCAGAATATAGAAAGTCATACAAATTTGGGAAAAAAAAATATCCATTTTTGGGAACTATTCCTTTGTGTGGTTGTAACTCCCAAAAGCAGTATGTAGTCATCGATAACAGGAATCATCATGACAACAGATATCCAGAGTACATGGTGTAGTATGTTAGCTCAATAGTTTATCCTTTTGCAATAGAGGGAAAACGGATATCTTCTGGCGCTAATGGATTTCAGTCGCATCACATGTCTGCTATGCTTTTTTTTACACCAAAACAAATAATTCACTTATACAATATGCATAGTATGTATGTGGTTAGTAAATAATTTTTCCTCTTTATCATCTTGGAGGGGATTTTTATGTGATGTGTCTACATTAATTTCTGTGTAGAGCTACAGATCATCCTGGATAATGACTTCAGGATTTCCTGCTCTTCAAAGCAGATCTAATGTTTAATCCAAAACAAAAACTTTGACACCATAAGCTACTATTTCAGGGCCTACTTCTTGGCTGGAAACCCTGAACAATGGCCGCTTTGTGTTTCATGTTTGGGGATCAGTTCTGGTAGATATAATTAGATGTTATTTTATTAAGGTAGCTCCCCACAAGAAGCCAATAAAAGTGGTTTCCGGCTGGAAATCCATACAGAAGACAGGGCTAAAATTACAACCACAGATAAGGTTAAACAAACAGCTCCCATCCGTCCCGCAACAGCCGCGGGGCCACTGATCGACCCTGCTACAGTCTTCAACTAGACGTGTACTGCCATGCCTACCACTCTGGGTAATCCAACCCAGCCCCTCATTTCATCACTTTCCCAGCATTTTTTAAACATATTCATATATGTGAATAAACTAACAGTGATTGGGAGTGCAGTTAATAGCCCACCCCCATCCCAATATGCCAGCACAGCTTTTTTTTCTCCAATTCGGAGCATATTAAGGGCATGGAGTGGGAATGTATAGAAACACACACACATATGCGTTTGCCAGCTCTTCACACATTGCATGCTTCCCGTTGGGGGAGGGGGGATACGAGAGTGAGGCTTCCTCCCGAGCCTGAAGCTGAGAAAAAGAGAAGCGTTACGCTTGCTTTCATTGCCGAGGGCCCAACAAGGGTTTTATCTCGGTCCTGTGAGACTGCGCTAGGGTGATTTCTTAAGAAGTTAAGCAGAGTGAGATTGGAGGAGATGAGATGGGAGGGGAGATGGAATGGGGTGTTAGGGGGGGGAGGGTGGATTTCTGTACCTTTGGATCTACAGAACATCCACAGGAAGGAGTATTGTTCTGACAATATAACAACAACAACACATCCCCTTCCCATGTCTACACCCTTCAAATCTGATCGCCAGTCATCATCATCAGGACACCAACAAAATAAGAAAGAAATAAAAAGGCATTGACCATAACAGTGTATTCCAAGTATTTTGAAGTCATACAATAGACTTGTGTGATGGACAAGCTGAAATGCAAGGCGTTATCCAATAAAAATCTTTAAGTTCTCTTTCCTTGGAGGATTTAAGAGAGTTCAAGAGAAAAGTGTTTCATGAAGGGATCGTTCTTTTGAATCAAATCTTTTCTAAGAATCATTTGATCAAGTTCATAAAACGGGTCTGGAGTGCATTTCCGAAAAGCATCGTAAACGTAAGTAGATCATATGATCTCTACGATCTACTTAGACTAACTAGCTTTTGGGAAATGCAGCCCTCTATGATTCATTCATTCTTCAACCTGATTCAATACTTCTGCAAGTTCAGCCAAAGTCTCTTTCGAGGAAAGTGAATTCACTCAGCGGCAATACTTGCAAAGCCTCCGGGCAGATATTTCAGGCATGCAACACCAACTCCTATATAATTCAATGGAGAAATAATTCCATCTGCTCACCGAATTCGCTTGTCCCATTATGCTCAAAGAGTGTTAATAAGCATATATTCAGGTTGGTCCAGCCAATGCACATGTTCTCAGTCCCAAGCGTGTTTTTCAGGACACTAACTTCGATGACTTTACCAATTGGTGAAATTTAGAATGTGGGACATATTTCACCATATAGTTGGTTGCACTTTCTCCAAAATGAGTGAACCATCTTGGTATACAGTATGCGGTCTTTCACTATGGAATAACACCTTAAATTGTAGTTTGTTTGTCAAAGCTGTTGTATAGCTTTAAATCTTAGACCTATTTAATGATGCTTTTGTGCCCTTTTTGAAGTTCCAGTCCTAATCCAATGTAATTGCATGGAAAATTTTGACCAGTATATTATTTAAAACTTTCCCGTAAGTATTCTAAAAAAAAAAAGCACACAATTAAGGCAGAGCTTTTGGGTTTGGAATGAATTTTAAGAAAAAAAAAAATTAAACACGGTTGTAGGGAAGAAGAGTTATCCATTAGTTTCCACTAAAAACTGAATCATTAAAGGAAGAGGAGGGCTATGCGGACAGATGTCAGTTGTGCTTTTGCCAAGCTCTCCAATTTGCAGATGCCTTTAATCCCTTAGTGATAAAGGAAATAGGTTATTCCTAATTGCAGGTCCTCTAGAGGGCTAGTAGCCCTGGGGCATTCTGGGAGTGCCAGAACTAGCCTGTATCATGCAAGCGTTGTGGAATCGGAGGGTGACTTTGAGCGAGAGATTTACACCCCCAGTCCTTAGGCATACCGGTGATGACAAGGTGTCATCACAACCCTCGTTCATCACCAAGAAAAATTGATCCGGGCATTACACCGTAGACGTGAGTAAACCATTAATCTTGGCTATAATTATGCACAGAACCACTGACAAACCCAGTTGCTGTCATTCTTCCTGCTGAGCAAGGTTAGAGGGCCAGAGACTGGTGAATTATGGCTGCCCAACACCTCCTCTCCCACAACAAGTTGTGCTTGTGTAATTCACAGTGGAGGATGGTAAATGGACATGGTCATTAAGGAGCACTCTGCAGTACTAAAACTGACGACATTGACTCTTTTTCAGGCTGCGGGATGGGTGAAAGAAGGAAACTGCAAACTGTGTGATCTATTGCTTCTGATATTGCCAGGTCTGAAAACCAACTGACGTGATGTCATTTAGTAAATGCGGAGTTAGAAAATCAACAGAACAGCACTTAACCTGTTATAGCTTCTCAAAATGTTGTATCAGTATTTCCTGGTTAGTTGCAGTGGGAGAGAGTTTTATATATTTAAATATAGACCGAAAAAAGACAATCTACACTGAAAGGAATAGTTGACCCAAAAATAAAAACAATATTGTTCACATGTTTGTGGTCGATGACATTTTTTTTTAATGTACTTCCGGTCCTGGTCACATGTACAAAATTCATTTTAATATGCTGATTTGGTGCTCAAGAAACATTTCTTATTTTCAATGCTGAAAATAGTTGTTCTGCAGCTTGCTATGGAAGCTCGTTTCCGCCACAGAATGAAAAAAAAAGGTAATTGCGACTTTTTATCTCACAATTCTGACTATTTTTTTCTCACAATTGCGAGTTTACGTCTCGCAATTCTGACTTTATTTCTCAGAATTGTGAGATATAAAGTTAGAATTGCGTGATATAAAGTTGCAATTGCGTGTTATAAAGTCAGAATTGCATGTTATAATGTCAGAATTGCGTGATATAAAGTCAGAATTGCTTGATATGAAGTCACAAATGCGTGTTATAAAGTCGGAATTGCAAGATACAAAGTCAGAATTGATTGATATGAAGTCGCAATTGCGTGTTATAAAGTCAGAATTGATTGATATAAAGTCGCAATTGCCTGTTATAAAGTCATAAATGCATGATATAAATTCGAAATTGCGTGTTGTAGAATTGTGAGATATAAACTATTCTGAGGGGGAAAAAGTTAGTCTTTTATTCCCTTAGAATTGGCCTGATAACTCCTGAAAAGATTTTCGAGATATAAACTCGCAATTATGTGTTCTAAAGTCAGAATTGCGAAATGTAAACTCGCAATTATGTGTTATAAAGTCAGAATTGCGAGATGTAAACTCGCAATTGTCAGGAAAAAGTCAGAATTGTGAGATAAAAAGTCTCAATTCTGTCTTTCATATTTGCATTTTTATATCTTGCAATTGCGACTTTATTTAGCAGAATTGCGACTTTATATCTTGTAATCGCGACTTTAGTTCTCATAATTGCGACTTTATATCTTGCAATCGTGACTTTATTTCTTATACTGTAATTGCGACTTTATATCTTGCAATCACGACTTTATTTCTCATAATTACGACTTTATATCTTGCAATTGCGACTTTATTTCTCAGAATCGCGACTTTAAATCTTGCAATCACGACTTTATTTCTCATAATTACGACTTTATATCTTGCAATTGCGACTTTATTTCTCAGAATTGCGACTTTATATCTTGTAATCGCGACTTTATTTCTCAGAATTGCGACTTTATATCTTGCAATTGCGACCTTTATTTCTCACAGTTCTGACTTCAAATCTCGCAATTGTGAGATAAAAAGTCGCAATTATTTTTTCGTTTTTTTAATTCAGTGGCGAAAACAAGCCTCCATAGCTTGCTTACCATTTTGTGGAAACCGTTATTTTGATGAATGGTAAGTTCAAAAGAAAAGCATTTTTTGTAACATTGTAAATGTCTTTGCTGTCACTGTTGATCAATTGAATGTATCCTAGCTGAATAAAGTATTTAATTTCTTTACAAAAAAAATCTTTATGGCTTCAAACTTTTGAACAGTAGTGTATGCCATTCCATACCTCCAAACATTTTTTGCAGAACATCCTAGATGCTCTTTTCCATACAGTGAAAGTCATTGGGGACATGGGCGGCTAGGGGTGGGCACCATACCGGTAGACGAATAACGGAAGAAATTCGTCAACCGATATAGATTTTGGACTATCATCTCTAATGCGGTTATGCTCACGTGACGGTGCAGTGCTACACGGTCACGAAAGCTCATCGTCTGCATGAGTTGAAGCGCAGTATGCAGCGACACCTCATTTCGTTTTATGCACGTGCTGTCAGAGAGACTGTCTCAGCATTTTCTGAGCGGCGTGCATATATGAAATCTCTGCTCACAAAGCGCGTGAGAACTGAACTGAGTGCTTTTTGTCAACTAATTGGGCTTGAACGGTTAAACACACACACTTATGTGTCAAAGTGACACTGTCTTTGCAAGTCAACAGAATCATTTATGTCTTATAAGTGAACTTAAAAAGTTGAAAGAAAATGCACTAACATATTGGATCCGTGCAGTCGGTCTTAAAGTGACAGAATCCAAATTTACCTGCTCTCATTATTAATGCTAATCAAGCAACAAAAAAGAGAGAATCTTTCACTGCTCTTGACTGAATCACTTTTTTCACTTTAATATGAATAAACGTTTATTTAATTCAAACAGTAAAGACTATACATTGTTTTGTTTTTAGTTTTTTACATTTGATTACTTAATACAACTTATGTACTATTTCCAGTGCTTGAAGTTTTTTTAGGTAGGTCTATTTCATTAATGTCTTTGTTCTATAGTAGTTTGTTTTCTTTCCTCTTTATTACTGTTTACTTGTCTTCAGTAAGCGTGAGAGTTTTATTAGGCTAGTATTAGTTTTTTTAAATGATTTGAATTGACAATGGTGATAATGGTGAAAGCAAAAAAAATATATCGTTGTAATATATCGTTATTGTGAAATAAAAATCACTCGTATCAACACATAAGATTTTGGAGTTTATTCTAATGCTGCATTTTAAATTGTCACACCAGGTTTGAGCCTTTGACTGATTTGAGTGTCAGAAGGGGAAGATTTAGCAAATACCTATTTACATTTGACCCTTTTCCTCACGTAAAGCTGTTATACAGCTTCGGAAGACTTGGTATAATAGAGCACATGAAACTACTTTCATAGTACTTTTTTACTGCTTTTTTGTCCGTTTTGGAGCTCGACAGCCAAGTACAGATTAAGAAATGACAGAACCGTGAAAGCCCCCCATGGAGCAACCCCACCCCCCCAAACCCACACACATTGGCTGTATTTACTGAAAACATTTAGTCATTTTTGTCATTTTAAAAGCATTAACAGAATCTATCTGGTCTGTTTAGAAATATTCCCACAGTAATATGGTGATAATTAGAATTAAATGTAAAGAAAATCTGTCTAAAAGCTATTCAGTATTAACAAAGTAACAGATTACTACTTGATGCCTGAAATTCCCATTTAAAATCATTGTATGGAAAGAAAATACTACAGGTTTGGAAGAACATGAGAGTGAGTAAATGATGAGTTTTGAGTCATGAGTCTATCCCTTTAACTGATGATCTAAAAAATAAAAAAAATAAAGTGTTTAAAAAAAATGACTCGCATGCCAGTGTAAATGCTTAGCAGTATGCCCTAGATTTGTTTTGCCACGACTATGTGTGTCATATCTTTTTAGTGTAAATTTTCTCACACTTAAGTGATGTGGCTCTAAGCCTTCTGAATCTGGCTGATCTGTTTCTCCCGCTGTGACGAGCCCACTGTATATGCGGATCTCAATCATATGATCCAGACTTTTTGTGGACTTTGTAACACTAGGATGGAATATTCTGTGTGTACGTGTGATTTTGCACTATGGCGACTGATCCCAAAGGATATACTGTATAACCTAAACAGAAAAAAAACCCTCCAAAAATCACATGGAATTATTCCTGCTCCATGCTTCATAATTGTGCTGCATGCAAATGGGCCAGAAACAATAGACAAAAAAACCCCAAGTGACAGTGAGACTGAATGTAAATGGAACAGCTCTATATGGTTTGCCCTTCAAACAGCCCCACGTTCAATTGAGTCCTGAACAAAGCGAGAGGGACTCTAGATAGAAATTCCTCTGGTCTGCTTTTCTGCCCAACTGTGGTAAATGTGATTACTTTTGTCCTAAAATCCCACAGCATACATTATCGTCCCTTTGTATAATGGCTAAGCCTGTATCACGTTTCCATTTCGTCCTATTTATTTATTTGCTTTGAGGACGAATGAACAGAGAATCATGTTACTGGAATACTTTACAATGTTATATATTTAACAAAAGGAGTGGTAGAGCTGCCGCTTTTGTTCTCCGAATGACAAAAGTTAAGAAGACCACAGTGTGGTGAAATGGTGTTAATGATCAAGAGAAACCTAAAAGTGAATTTTGCGCAATGTTTAGGCTAGAGTCTGATAGGAATGAACATATTTTTTGTTATTCATGGTTTCCCAACACTTATGGAGCCTAATCATCATTTTAACCCATGACAATGGAGAAGTGGTGAAATACCAAAACTTCAATTTTGCAATGCAATGTAGTTAAGCATTATTCGCTTGAGAAAATAACCGCACCAAATATATTTTTCACCTTCTGTGTTCAACTGTTACTGAAAATAATACTCCTACGTTCTGCATTTGATCATTATGTATCTATTAGCCTGGTTCTGCTCTTTTGATTTCCATTGCTGCAGGGCAAATCCTATTTGTTTGATGATTGTGGTCCATTTTTTTTTCCTCATGAGTAGTAGAACATAGTTTTCCAAGACAAATGATACCCAATTCTCACCTGTAATATCTCGGATTTAGATCTCTGTGCACCAGTGTAACGAGTTTAGAAGTTTAGCTTCCTTTTAATGAGTTCCAGTGTATGTGATTCTCAATTCCATACATCTCCGTGTGCACATTTCTTCTCCAGTTTATATGGCAATAGACATGCAATATTTCTTGTAAATCTATGGCCACATCCACTGGTCATCTGCTGCCTGATAATATAGCAATTCTTTGTATAAACAAACAGTGAGCGGCCCTGCTGCCTCTTTTAGTCACATAGTGTGGGAATGTCTTTGGTGTTAAAGCTCAGTAGTTATTGAAATCCCTGTAAGCTTGTCTTAAAGATTAATTGAAGGCTAGATCGATCCTGATCACTGTGTCTTTGAAAGAACAAAACCCCCCCTCAGCAGGACCGCCGTTCTTGTTAATGTTTTATCAGGGGTAGTTTTGCCCATTCACCATGTGTCTTTTTGTTCATACATCCAGCCACGTTGAGTAATGGGAATCTGCGCTGGGCATGGCGGGAGCCGAGGTATTTCAAAAGACGAAGACGTCAAGTGAGCGCCTTGCTAAAACGGCCTGCCCCTTTTTATCAGTGGGTGTTTATGCTAAAGCCTGAGTGAATTTTCTTGCATTTGAGTCACAATCGTTTCACCTGCAGCCTCGAAAGCTCACATGAAATGACATTATGGAGCCGGAGAAGCTGAGCTGAGCGACTCAGAGGTCTTATTAGATTCGCAGTGGAGTCCGGCCTCAGGGGCGCCCATCAGTTCTTGTCAGTGAGGTCGGCCTATTAGTCACCAGGCCAATGACAAGACTCCTTGTAAAGGATAGCTGACCCCCTGCAGTGGGCCAAGTGTCTCCCCCAATAGAGTCATGACCCCTAGTGCCGGGAGGGCAAAAAGGCCAGTGTTTTGTGGAGGATGGAAGAGCAGAAGGAGCTTTGGGTGTAGGGGGTGGGCTGAAGGGGTTCTCCTGCCTCTAGATGATCATCATGGGGGTTTCTACAGGCTGACCTGCCCCTGACCCACTGCGTTAAGAAGCTAGCCCGCCAATGACTCCCTCTGAAAGTCTGGCGAAATGGCAGAACCCCAGAAAAAGAGAAGGGAGAGAGTGAGTGAGTGAGAGAGGGAAAAAGCACAGGGGCCCCTCCTAAGGAAAATCAGATAGCCAACGATATCACTGATTCACCGTCTGCTACATAGATAGGGGTTTGAGGGGACAGAGAGAGAGACAGACAATGATGAAAAAGAATCATTGACAGCTTTTTTGAAGTTTTTTTGTCTTTTGAATTTCAGCTGTGTGCTGTTAAGTAAAAGACATCCGCTGTCCATAAGTGCAGGTATGTGTCGACACACTAGGAAGCCTGACGGATGTGCTCTCTTTGAAGTTGTGGCTCTTCTTTTCCCTCCGGGGCTGAAAAGAGTCACATTATACTTTTCAAAAATAACAATAAAACTCTTTGGCTAACTTGCATGTTATAAATGTGAAAAGACAATGTTAACTTATCACATTAATTTGGCTGCACTGAAACATTTTTGCTAGCTTTTTGTTTTTGAAGGTCTGTTAAATGTTTTGTTTTTGCTGGGAATTTTTATTTTACAGTCTTTTAAATATTTAGGGCCCTATCTTGCACCTGGCGCAAACTTCACACACTGATCCATGCATCATTCCTATTTTGCACCAGCGCAAAGTGGACTTTTCCTTCCACAGATGCACGTCAGTAAACTAGTGAATGAACGTGCGCTCCTTGGACGGGTTGGTGCAAAAAGGAGGCGTTACAATCTTAACAATCCCTGGTGCTGTTTTGCAGTTCAAGAAAACAATTGCGCCAATGGCCAGAAAAAAAAAAACTAGTCTAAAGTCAGTGACGAGTTGCGCGTACATTCAGATGCTATTTTAAGCGCGCATACTTGCCCATAATACAAAGTGTGAACAACGCACTTTTTGCAAATGATACATTATTATAAAGAAAAATATTTAAACACGAGGGAAATCATTGTTTTGTCCATAAAGCATAAATGCATAAAGCTTACACATTTACCAAAATTATTATATGCATGTTTAACCAAAGCTAATTTTGGTGGGTTTGTCCCATCCCCAATGTCACTTCTCTTTCTTTTACGGCCCTGATGAGAACATCGATCTCCTCGGCTGTGAACCGATTCTGAAGCGCGCCTTTTAAATGCGTTTCTAAATCTATGAAACATTTTGTTTCTTTCATTTTTGCTGTCTGTTAAGCATTTAGTGTTTTGTTTTTCCCTCGGTCTAAACATTTTAACGTTTTTATTGCTGTTCCAATCCAAAGAAAGAGTAGTGATATGAAATAGATTTCCTGGAGGAATGTTTTTGTGTTTATATTAATGCGTGATTCAGTATCTTGAGAAGATCCCCTGCTCTCTCCAGAAGGCTGTTGGAGCTCAGGGATATGTTAATGTTGAGTAGTGGCAGGTGGAGTAGGCCTATGCTGTGTTATTGTGACGCTCTCATCTGTCCTACTCATCACTCTTCACCATCTAACCATCAGACACAATCTCGAACCCGCCTCTTTTAATATGCGCTTGACTGGTCGCATCTGTTGGCACGAGGTCCCCACTGAGACAAGCACCCCTGTTGCCAAACAAATCAGGTAAGCACACAATGTTAAGGGATAGTTTGCGAGAAAAAAACAAAACATGTTTTATTATTTACTCACCCTCATGTTGCTCTAAACCTGTATGGCTTTCTTCTGTGGAACCACATAAAATAATATATTTTGAATGTTTTTTGGGGGGTTTTCTAAGCGTTGTTTTGTTTGGACCCCATTGACTTTCATTGTATAGACAAAAACACGTTCACGTTCTTCAAAATAGTCAATAATGACATAATGCTAATTTTCTGGTGAATTATCCCTTGCCATAGCTCCTCGTTGCTCAAAGTTTCACTTTTCAGCAGCTCGATGAACAGCCAAGCTGGTTTGAGATCGACATGAGGGGAACTCTACATCGCCTTAGCGTTTTCACTCTTCCTTTTGTGTTTGCTGGCAAGCCAGAGCCGAATCACATTAACACAACAGAGGGAATCAGTCATATTAAGCCATCTTGCTGTCACTTGCTTTAGAAGCTCAGCTCCTCTCTGCTAAGCAAGCGTGTCGAGACATAAGATCCATGTAAAATATGATTTGAATGAGGAGCTTTATTTTGTCTTTTTTCCCTGCTTGTCATTTATTTTTTTGTGGGCTTGTTTATCTTTCTCTTTTTCTGGGTCGCGGTCCCACCGGGCTTAAGCTGCACTATTTAAACATATTTGCAGGTGCTGCCACCAGCTAAATTTTGATTTAAAATCTGTTTGTGTGACGTAATGACCACAGGCACCTCTAAGCGCAGTTTTGGGTGTGAGAAACGGTGGGTGCCGTGAGGGAAACGATGAAGTCAGGCCTGTTTTTCCCGGCATGCTTACGAGAACGGTGAGAAAAAAACATGACATCATTGTTAGTTTGAGCAAACGCAATGTGACAGAGACAACTTCCCAGACTCTGCTGATTGCCACCTGATCAAATTCTCATATGGGATGACAGTCTAACTGCTGCAGAGACCTTACATATGCAGATTTTCAGCTTTATTTGTTTCAGGATCCAAAACCACTCAGTAGGAGCAAAAAAGCATCTGTCAGAGCATGTCTTGGGGGAGAATATTTATGTAGTATAATTTATCATATGTTTAAACTGGCAGCCTCAGTTTATGAGCTCAGATATGCTTCTCTCATTATAAATGAAGACATTTCAGTATTATAAAGCATTATAGACTTATGCAATAGCTATTTAGTCCTGTAGGCTATTTACGATCTGTGAACCATTGGCTTTATTCTCGATGAGATGTTAAAAATTACCCCAGAAAACCCTTTCCGGCTGCATGAATTCTTAAATGGCCCAAATGAAATCAAGAATATCTGCTAGGGAATATCTGCTAGGTCTATATGCTCTTAAACCGAGAGGTTGAAGGCTGGGTTTTTTGAAGAGCTTTTCTCAAGTTCATGGCAGGACTGGGATATGATTGACAGCCTCTCTTTCCTTTCATCTCAGATTTCACAGATGCATTTGGGTGTTTCAATGTCAACACATCTTTATTCCGAGCCTCTCTGGCACCCACCACCTCCCCATCCAAATATTCTCCTCAAGCTGCAAATTGGCATTCTGGGACAGTAATTTCACTCAGCCAGGATTCGTCTGTGAATGGAAAGCCTTTGAAAAGTTTTTCCTCTGCCGTTGTAAAGAAAGACATGTTCGTCTTGCCTTATGGAGTCGCTGTGTAATGTCACTAATTTTGATATGGCCAACAGAAGTCTTCAGAGATGTTCTTTTGATATTATTGCATAGAAACACAAGGGAGGTTTAGTGACATTGTTAACTCTAGGTTTCATCAGTTTGTGGCAACAGTGGCTTCGTCTGAAATTGCATAATCTCTTGAGTAGGTACTTATTTTGAATAAGTACTTTCCTTTATAAAAGTACGTTCTATATAGTGTGAATGTCTGTAGTGAATGTGATCTGGACATACTACAATATTTTGTGATAATGACAAAATGGCTAGTCTCTTCACTCCCATTCACAAATTCCCTCCCGAATATTAAAGTGTCCATTGTATTTACACGTCAGAATTTCACCGGAAGAAGTATAGGTCATCACGGTAGTTTTTGCCCACTCTTTTATGCTGTGAACTTGGACATACCACTCCTGTCACATAGTGTTTTTCGCCAGCTATATAAATGGGATGTATGTAATTTCAGGTGCAGCCAGTGTCTTTTTGAGTGCCGAGTCATTAAAGTAATCATTTGCTTAACCAATTCACTCTAAAACACTGATTTATTCATGAATGAAACTTCACATTAGTTACACTTTTAAGGAAAATCAACCCATTAATGGCTTAAAATGGGATAGGAGACAAAATTCTATAGTCAGTAAAACATCATTCGCAAACCCACTTTTGATTTTTCGTATGTAATGTCTACTTTTCACAATCAAATCAATTCTTGGTCATTAAAATAAAAAAATTAAAAAATATCTCACTTTATCTTAAATTATCTTAAATTACAATTTTATAGATGTAACCAAGTTTACAGTAGGTTACACAGATTTTAAAGAAAATAAAAATAGAAAAAAGACTGCTTGTCTTTTTCCTGTAGGTGATCAGGGGTGTGTAACTTCACATTCTTAAATAATTTCGTCATTTGTGGAATTTAGGAAACGGAATATGGGAAATTATCTGGTGGTCTGCTGCTCTTGGATCTGAAGTTTGAGCTACGGAAAGAACTGACGGGAGGGGTTCAAGAACTTCTGTTCTCTTTTCCTCAAGGTTCTGCTGTCTTTCCAACCCCTCCCCTTCATTTGAGTTTTTTTCTGCAGGGTGTTTTTCAAATGGTGGATGGGGCATTGGCTTGCGGATGGAGAGGAAAGGGGTTAATGGTCTTTGAAACAGTTCAGGCTTCCCCTTGAAGTGGGAGACAGTGGAAGGAAGTGTCCAGATTTATGGCTGCATGATTTGACCATGGCAGCTCTTTTCACTGTGGCGGTTGACCAAAAGTAGATAGAGAGAGTGAGAGAGAGAGAGAGAGAGAGAGAGTGAAGAGTATAAATCACAATAGGAAAGTGGCTTGAGATGTACACACACAGACAGCCTCACCTACACGTGCAGATGATAGCTGTTTTAGAGAACGGACTGGTTGAATGATACCATCAGTCATTCAAATGAATATACAGTATGCACATTTGCTCTCTATTTTATTGATTCATTTTCAAAATGCCTATAATTTTTTCACACATCAACTTAATTTAGATTTTTTATTCAAAGTAGGAATTACAAATAATTACAGTAAAAATCAAGTAATACTGAATTAAAAATGAAAATTTGATGTAGAAGACTAAATTAGTTCTGTATTGCTGAAGGGTCAATGACCCACCGGTGGGCACAAATCCATTACATTTTTAAAACAGTAATATCCTTTACTAAACCTAAACAAATCTTGACTATAAATCATTTGAAAGCTTACAATCAAAGTTTCAATATTTGGTGATTGATTTGCATAATATATTTCAGAGGAGTCGTAATTCATCAATTTGCAACAAGAAAATGTATTACTCCTAAGGCGAGTTTAGACCTTTATTTTGAATATTGATGAACATGAAAAATCATGAAAGAAAGGTAGAAACCTCAATTTGTTTTCATGCCAAGAGATCAAAAGAATAGCATCCATTCAATTATTTTAGAAAAAAGGTCTGATTTTTTTTTAAATATAAAGAAAAAAATGGTAGATTCACCATTTGTGATGTGGCTTTTTATGTTTCTTAGAGGTTGAATTCATATCAAAATCTGCCAAACTTCTCATATCACTTCTGAATACTGTAGGATGTCTACCCTGTAAATATTGGTTCAGACCACCCAAAACGCATATGGAAATGGTGGCACCCTTATATGGGCAGTAATGGAGTACTGCGCCCAAGCAAAATCTTACTGAAAGCAATTTTTTTGAGATATCAACCTAAAACTTGTTCAGATTTTTGGCTTTTTTTTTTTTTTTTTTTTTTTGCAGTTTTAGAGTTACCCAGGTTTTGAAAATATATATTTTATATAAAATATGAATAATTAAATTTTTTACATTGTACATTTTCATAACGATTTAGGAGCAAAAAAATGACTATTGCACCCAAGAACACCACAATCGCTTAGTCTGTCATTGTTGATACGCAGGAGCAGAATGGTGGCTATGATGACAGCTCGCTCAGTCAATCAACTGTAAATCAGCTGTCAATCAACAATCGTGAGAGGGCCGTCCATTTTAGTGACGTCACAAAATCGAACGGCTCGATTTGAGGCAGGGGAATTCATATAAGGGAAAAAAACATATATAAAACAAAAACACTGGATGGATTTTTATCATTATCGTTGTGTACAGGCACTGAATGATAAATGATATATATTCCCTTTAATGAGGTCTTTGTTGTTGACTGTAGTAAAATAGAAATGCAAGTATCAATTCTCAGTTCATTGTGTTGGTATTTTAAGCCAGCATTGGACACAGACACGTGCATAGATTATTCTTTTGATTATTATGAGGCAACAACAGTAAGTAATTTGGCAAGTATTGCTCTAACCCCAAGTGGTTTGTGTTTTCTGTCTTACACAGGAAATAATGTCTGCCTCAGTCTGCATGAGTGTATTATCATGTGCATCATGTGTTTATTTCTATACTGTGATTAGTATCACAGTTTTGAAATGGATATTTCAATTAGCATTTAGTGAGCGCTAAGTGTCTTTAACTTGTACTTTTAGCATTGTGATGACAATTAAAAAAAATTATTGATAAATAAGCTTCTGGGGTAAACAAATCAAGAAAATCAAGATTTATTTCAAATGAAGCACTTTTTGAGAATTCAGTGGGTTTCTTCAGAATCCTTTAATTACATCATCACTCTCCGGCTCTGTCGCCCAGGTATGGCCATTTGTGATTCAATGATGTGACCGTTGTTGTGTACTCGAGCGCCTCTCTCTGCGGTTTGTGTTTTTCCAGCTGAAGTCCAGCAGAGCTCAGCTTTCCCCCAGCAGAGATGAAAATAAATCATTCGGTGAAAAAAACATGTGTTGCCTGAATCCCCTGTAATGGGGCTCATAGAGCCCCAAAGTCTGTCCCTTTTTGTGTATTATTTATGCACAGTTATATGCTATTTTGTAGTGATTGCATGATCACACACAATGCAGTGTGTTGTGAGTACCCAAATTAGGCACTTGCTGAAGATAATATAATATTGGAGACTTTGGAAACAAGACAGAACTATAGAAATGTGAGGTAAACACTTTACCATCATCCTACATTGTGTTTGAATATTTATTTTGGGCACTAGTGTATTGACTTGGATTCAGGTAACATGCTAATGCTAGTAGTCCTACCAAATGAGCAGATTTGAAACATCATTCCTCAGTGGGAAAGTAACTGTAAAATCAAAATGGATAATTCTTGTTTTTTTTTATGGAATATTCCAGTATTTGTTTTAATGATTTATCTGTGCACATCATTATTTATTTTTATTCATGTGCCCTCCTCATAATATTTAATCAAAATAATTTACCCTTGCAATCATCTTTTCTGATGCCGTGTTTACTGGCGTCAAGGCGGGAACAATCTAAAAAATTTCCGAAAGACAAGCTCAAGTACGGTCCTACCTTTTCTTTTTCTTCGAGAAACTGTTTCACAAACCGTCCAAGTGTTGTAAACTTATGTTGAAAAAAACCCTTTATAAAAACCCATAGGAAAATCTTGAGGGAACCACTGGCGAATTAGTCTTCCGATCTTATAAGTTCATCCCTGTCTCACTTTATAGGGGTTAAAAAGAATATAACACCAACTTCCATTTCATGCTGTTACCAGCCTTTGAAAATACACAAATTAGTACAAACACCTATTTGTACTAGTCTTTTCAACACCAAGAAAGCAGAATTGTTTCCTTAAGTATTTAATTAAAAATATTTTTATTTATCATAGTCACCTTGTATTTCACATAGCCTACATTTGTCTTGTGATTGTCTACATTCCAAACACACTAGTCCCGTTCCTTGCCTTCCTGTGAGAGTTTCCTCCTTTCTGGTTGAAAATGTAATCTATTCAGACTGGTGAGTATCGGACTCTGAGGGACAAAATGATTCCCATTTCTTTGCCTTGGCAATAAACCGAGATGTCAGATATTTATCACGTTGCCAATTTGAATGTAGCCAATATCTGTATAATGGGATTTAAAGCTTGATGTATGCCAGCGTTGTGGTGGATCCCTGCAGTGGAGCTCTCACTTGCTCCAGCAGAGCGATTGTGATGTAATGCCTCAATATTGATAACTGCCCTCAGAGCAGTGGACTCTAATTGCCTATGAAAATATTGAGCTGTAGGGCCGTCATTTCATCTCTTTTCCTCTCAATTCAGCTGCTCTCCATCGTATTGTCATCTCCGCTGCACCATCGCGAGATAAATCCACCGTTTCAAACGGATTCCAGCTTGAATGAAAGCCCCCATAGCGACGAAACTGTCTAAACGGTCTTTTCGCATTGAGTGGTATTAGAGCAATCTGGGTATTTTTCCTTGCGAAATCATCTCATCTGCTTACTGATTCTCTGACCGCACATTGGAAGCTGCATGTGGTTGTCAGTCATATTGATGTGCTTTAATGTGTGGTCTACTATGAAAAGCCTCTACATTTGAAATGTGAGATTATTCTACAGTTTTAAATCAGACTTTGACATTTTCGTTTACTATCAGTAATTCTGTATAGAAATACATTTCTGTGCTGTATTTGTGCACACTTGGTACTTACAATTGTATGAATTTCACTGCATCGGATCAAAAATATTGAACCAAAGGAGCGTCTGCATACAAATCATGCTAGAGTTTGCTGTTGTAACATTAAAGGGATACTTCAGGATTTAGAATTAAACTTTTTATTAGTAGAAAACCTGTAATATTTCTTCGCTAGCAGGATAGCAGCTAGCAGGATCTTGTTCTGTGGAGAAAGCAGAGTAGTAGGGTCACCACCAGCCTTGCGCCGTTCTCTCGCGGCCCTCTGCCTCGCCCTGCTCGCCACAGTAAACATAATGAATGGCGACTGTAGAACGCAAAAGCCGAATCCCGGACATTTTGGGGGTAATCAAAGCTGCGTAGCTCGAATCAAAGCTGCGTAGCTAAAACACAGTGGGAACGAAATACCAAACTCGCCAAGCTAAGCGCTTTGTAACTAGCAATGACCTGATAACTTACATGACTGGTTCAAGCTGACAATACAAAACCTGTAGCCATGTCGATATTAGATTACCCTGGTAGTAATCTCAATTAATCTCCAGTATTATTACATTGTTTGATATAATATTGTTTTATTTGATATTATGGAAATGTGAATTTTTATTTAAATTGGTTTATTTATTATTACCATATGTTACTTGTGTTTACATTGTTTAAAGATTTAAGTTAATGTTGTGTCCAGTTTGGCCCTGTAAATAAAAGGGTATTATTTTTTGACAGAGTGTGTGGTTTGGTTTTCATAAGTACCGTTTCAAGAACCGTTTAAGCACCGGAACGTTTAAAAAATACTGAGTAGGTACTGGATAAAACCCAAACGCTACCCAACCCTATTCTCGAAACACATTTTTGGGCAGACTCATCACGGAGACTCACTAGTAGCCTAGACTTGTTGTTTAAATACTGTGCTATGTTACCAGTAGGCCTCCTAGGCCAGCGAAGCAAGTGCATTCTGGGAGTTGTTGTCTTTCATCCACATAAGCCAAAAATACATTTTATGTTTTTCTCAGTCTAGAAAGCTCCAAATTCCAAAAAAAAAATCACATTTCTTCTAAATAAATGACCCATTTTATATGCACATTCATCTTTCCAGAGGTGAAGTATCCCATTAAGTACACAGTAAGCAAGCTTGATATAACCCAAGTGCTGTATTTATTAACTTCCAGTGTGAACAGATGCAAAATAAACAACATACTTGACTTTACTTGAAACTTTAGCATAGCATTTTAGCATAACTATAACTAAATATAATACACTACCATTCAATTGATCAAAGGTAACAGTAAACACTTTTATAATGTTACAAAAGATTGTTATTTTAAACGATCTATTCATCAATGAATCTTGGGATTATAAAAATAAACAGAAAAATTATAACCGTTTAATATTAACAGCACTGTTTTCAACATCAGTACGGAGGAAGTGTTTCTTGAGCAGCAAATCAGCATATTTGAATGATTTCTGAATGATCATGTGACACTGAAGACTGGAGTAATGATGCTGAAAATTCATCTTTGCCTTTAATTATATTCTTACTGACCACAAACTTTTGAACTGAAGTGCACAGTATACAGTATTTGTATACATAATCTGATATCTAAGTGCAATAAAATTCATATAGAAATTTCCTTAATTGTCCAGATTCTTGTGCATGTCAAGTTCCCTGTTCCTTGGCACAAGCCAATCTGAAGAGGAAGTCAGCTTCTGGGTTTTGCAGTGTCTTCAGAAAGCACTCTGACCCCATGTGAGGAATTTGACCCATTCTGCTTTGCTGCTGACCACAGAGAATCCCTCAGGCTGAAAGAGGGGAGAAGTCCAGCTTTTTTACTCTTCTTCTTTTTTTATCAGTCCTCCAGGCTCTTCCTCTATCCATCCTTTACTATGGTTTTCTGTATGTCTGTGTGAATGTGTGTGTGATCAACCTTGGATTGGATTTCTAGATATCTGGAATCCGTGCAAATCAGTTTTGTTCCAGATTTTTTTTTTTAAAAAAAAGATTCAGTTATAATCCAACTCCAGGCTTCATCTCTTTTATGTAGGTTGGGAAAAGATTTAAATTTCCTTATGAATCTCATGCTGTGAGGAACCAGGTCCCCATAGTAACGGCAGAATGGCATCAGTGCAAACACCCATTATGGATGAGCGTGTTGCAAACGCTCGAGCACAATGGCAACCGAAAGGACCGTGTTCCATTTATCATGACGTTTGAGACCTGAAAGAGAAACTGTCAGTGTTACCTCGGCGGAGGTCGTCACGGCGATGTCCCCCCAAGGCCTGGACGCATTATTCAAACGCGAAGAATCCAATAGAGATGCTCCACTATAAACACTTGCACGTGAAGATGGCGAGAGAGAATTGGTCTTGAAGTGAGAAGCCCTAAGAGACCCCAAACACCCTTTGGAGATTTATATGTGGGGAGGTCAGGGGTCAAGCAGCCATTAATCAAGGCCAAAGAAAAGGATTAAATAGCCAGGTCTCGCGGGCAGATGAGAGAGAGGCTGATTGAGGCGTTTAAAAGAGTGTGTTGTGTCTGTCTTAGATTACAGAGTGCGAGCCGTAGGCTAAACATCCATCTGAACCACGGCAGAGTGCTTACACTCTATAATCAGCAGGCTAAAGGACCTCTACAGTGGGCAGTCATACATCACAAAATCCCTCATGAAGCGCACAGGGAAAGTCAGTGCTTCTGCAGTTTAGAAAAACTTTCTTATTTAGTAGTACTTTAACAAAATCTTCCCTAAGTACACCGGCCTATGGCGGACTACAGCGGACATGTATGTATCTTCTGTTGTGTCCGAAGCGCAGTCAGTATGAAAAAAAAAATATATATTTAAACAAAATAAGAAAAAAATTGGACATCGTCATCCTGTTCAAACGTTTTCATGCCACTTATAGTTCTCACAAGCCACTATTATATATATATATATAGAAATAATTGTCACTTGTTTTGACATTTTGTTATCTATCACAGTAACATTCATACATTATAGTGTCCAAATATTTTGGTGGCCACTGGATGTGACATCACCAGAGCTTATGATGCACAGTAGGTGGTTTCAATTGGGTCTTGTTCAGAGACGTGACCGCGCATAGCGAGGGCCAATTTCACATTAACTTGCTATGTTCTTGCTGCTATTTCCAGGGCATTGTTGATTATCATTTTTGCATCTATGTAATATAAGAGTGAAATGTTAATCATTTGCTTTCACTGGCTGCTTGAGATTCCTTGCGCCGTTTCTGGAGTTGTGTTACGCAAAAAAAAACACCCTCCTGCTGTGCCTCCGTAGGAAATGTTACAACGATAATAATCATTATGCCACCGTTCTGCTTCAGATAACTTAAAAATTTGTATGTAGAGCACATAAGCGTACAAATACAAGTTTGTGCCATGGCTCGTGGCTTATGTCATCACCCACCATCGTTGATTTATAGGTTCAGATGGTGTCCAGAAGCCGTAACATACAGTACTGTGCAGAAGTCTTAGGCACGCTAGTATTTTCGCCTCAAAGAAATGGTTTTAAGCCAGTTATTTTGTTGTAGTGTCTCAGTAGGAAATATCAGTTTACATTTCCAGATTTACATTTCTGTTTCTTCATATAATTTCAGATGCACTCGTTGATGGTGAGATCTGACCTCCGTGTGGAGCATTGGCTGTTGTCAGAATCCTTGTGCATTCAAAAATTTCACTGGATTATTACAATTAATGTCTGGAAATGTCAACTGATATTTCCTACTGAGACACTACAACAAAATTCATATAAATAACTGGCTTAAAACCATTTCTTTGAGGCGAAAATACTAGTGTGCCTAAGACTTCTGCACAGTACTGTACATCAACAGACACTAACACGCTTCAATTGTACAGTCCATAGAGTGAGCATAACTATTGTCTCTGTACTGTGCAACTCATATAAGCTTGTCACAATCTGAGTGTCTCAATTGAAAAATGCACATGAAGTCACGTACCACTGTGAATGTAAAGGTCTGCTTAGAACAAAAAACTGACAATACTGGTTAAACTACCTGGTAGTGAGACTTTTAGTCTGTTTGACACCCGGAAGGGTGTGAAGGGGAAAAAAAAAACACACCACAGTGTGGTCACATCCACGCACCCTCATCTGAGCCCAGTCACGGCCGCTTTAGGTTTATTGCACAGCATAGACAAACGGCTTTGATCTCTAATGCGCAGTGCGCTGCATTAATTATGAATCATTCCCCCAGCCGAACTGCGGAGAACACCTTCAAACACTCAGCGAGCGATGCAGTGTTTTCGTAGGCCCCCAGGTTGGCTCCAGGACTGCATGTATATATACATTTATCTGCATGAACAAAATAAGAGAGCTTTGCAAAAAAACTTCTGCAGTGCCTCAGAAGTATTCTGCTCCTGGACGGCCGCCAACATTTTTTAGCCCACGGTTACTCATGCTGCTAGGAATTCTCATATACATCACCAAAAGCCTCTTCCATGTGCGCGCTATTCGCAACTCAGTGGACAGGTCCCCGGGAAGCTAAGACAGCTGTGTGAAGTAACGATAAAGCTGCGCGACGATATCCAAATGACCGGGTGTAATATTGAATACATGACCTAGTTCTCTCTGGGCTAATATGGATCCTGTAGTGCCACATGCTGCTGTAAAAAACTGGCTTCGAGGCCTGTTCCCCAGCGGCAAAGTCGGATTCATCCACAACAGATACATTGATTCATTTTTTATTTTTTTTTAGTGGATATGGATATGAATGACAGGAATGAGGTTGCATGCATAGTTTACTGTAAACACATGCACATAGAGCAGTATTTGTAAAGTATTGTTTCATCACTTCCCTCATCCTCCAAAAAAAAAAAAACAAGGGCATCACAACACAGCCTTCACAGCATATTATATCCATGACCTCTTTACTTAATCTCGCCAAGCTCTTACTGCATCACCTAGTGTGGACAACTAGAATAATCATATAATCCAAGCTTAAGTATAAATAGGAAAGATTTAAATAACAACCAATGTTAAATGTAAAAAAATAATGCAGCTGAAAAATTGTCACTGATTGAAGACATCGAATATGTCACATATATTACATTAATAATTGTGTAATAAAATTATGCGAAAGTAAAAAATATATATGGTGACACATTAGAGCATGACATTCTTTTACATTTTTTGTTCACTAGCCACATTGGCTAGCCTGACTTCGTCATACTCATTTTCAAATAAGAAAATGAGTCGGATACCGCTCCGTTGGGCTTTGATTATGAGGCGTAGCTTAACCGAACCAGGAAAAAAAAACTCTGCACTTAATTGGATAGTCGGTAAACCTACAACCAATCAGAGCAACGCAGTAAGTCAAATACTTTGCATAGCGCTGTTTTCAACTACAGAACGTAGCCTAACTTTATTTATTTTAGAAGTTAAATAACGAGTGTTGCTTCTTTTACTTACTTCTCCATGAGTACGACCAAAGGAGAAACCATAACGACCACAGGCTTTTCATTACGTCCCATCTTCTTAACGACCGTCAGAGCCAGCCGATAAGTTACACTTTTCCCGAATCATGTTGGAAGGACGGCAAAAATATCTTTCCGATCGAGAAATGCCTTGATTGCAGTTCTCTGTTTGTCTATTAAAATTAATGCACTGTCGATTTATTTTACAACAGACGCGACAGCGGAATCTATACATCTCAATTCTCCAGATGCAGTCATCTCTGAGGGAATTAAAATCAGTTAAGCGCTCTTTGATAACTTGATGATTACGTCCCTGCAGATCACCTGTCCATCATCGTATAAAGCCCGCCCTGGCAA
Organism: Pimephales promelas; assembly: GCF_016745375.1. The sequence goes on along the minus strand of NW_024121322.1, from coordinate 1,192,147 downwards.
TTTGATTGGCCCGTTCATTTCTTGCCTGATCATAATTACTCCTCAATGGATCGAGTCCAGACCGAACTTCCCGACCAAAAAATGTTGTGGGCGGAGTTCGGGCTGGCATCCAGGCTACACATTGGCTTGTGGTTTTCCAAAGTTACTAGCCACTGAGCATTTCACTAGCCACAATTTTTACATCAATACCATGGGAAAAAACGTCTATATAGATATTATTAATTTTAACTTTTAATTTGGCAGCAGTTAAATTAGGTTGCTGTCACTTTAACACCTGACGCAGAGATCCAAGTGTTTTCTTTTACAAATGTTTACATTCACTTAAAACAGAACTGACTGTGTTTATGTGAATACTCGTCATGACCAGTATTTTGACATTATTTTGTGTAGCTATCAGATATTTCAGTTTAGATATGTATCGAAAAATATATTTTTGTCATTATGTTGCACTTAGTTTATTATCTCAGATTAATTTTTAAAGTCCCCCCGTAGTCAATAATTTTATCCCTTTAAACTCATCTTTGATCACAAAAAATGTAAAGACTTTTCCTGTGAAAAAAAACATGTATTCATGCCGCCTGCACTCACTCATACAGGCTCGTTCTCATCTGCAAGTCGATATATCAGAATGGTAATGTGTTTTATGTATCGCTCTCTACAACGTCGGACTCATAATGGTAATTACTATGATTAGCCTTTGGCTTGACTACGTTATCAAACAGCTAATAATGTGTTGCTAATGTTACACAAACCACGTTCCCATTCGCAACCTCAGAGTCACACAGCTGCTTTCTAAAAATCAGCATCCTTAGAAACGCTTTGAACAACTCAGAACGTCAGTGGTGAAAGGCATGGTTATCATAACATTGTAATATCGTATACATAATTCACCTGCTATATTGTTAAATGTTCCCGATTTATCATGTCAACAAAAAAATATACGAGATAACCAGCTTCGCAGCAGTTAGTGATATGCTCACATTAATGTGATTAGTTACAAGGTAGTTTCTAATGTAAGACATTTCAGCAATTTTCATTTTTTTTTCACTGCAGCTTTAAGGTGAAAATACTCTGTATACTGACTTTTTTGTGTATTTGTGTGCACATGTGTGGCATATGTGGCACATATGTATATATATATATATATGCCATATATATGTGTGTGTGTGTGTGTGTGTGTGTGTATATATATATATATATATATATAGCCTATGTATATGTATGTAGGCCTATGTATGCATGTATGTATGTATGTATTTATTTACAATGCTTCTTATTCAATGACATTTTTTATTACAAGCTTCTTCAAGGCTGTAAGCAGGCAGTGCGGCACATGAGGGGTTAAAGTTCCCCTCACGCGTCGTTGCTAAATGTGCCCGCGTGAACATTAGTGGGAGTCCCCTTTACTGGGTCCCTTTGCAGTAGTGTGGACTGGAGAGTTGTAGACAGAGCCGAGCAGAAGCGTGAACAAACAGAAGTAGTGTCATAAAGTGAACATTTGACATTATCGCAAAGCATTTCACTTTTACCGCGTGGACCGTCTTACTGTCATCAGAGAGGGACGCCGACAGCTTACAACGCGCGCGCGTCAGCTGGCATGAGCTAACCGACCAGACATGGAAACCAAACCTTTCTTGTCATTGGGTAAGTTTACCCCCAGACTACTGAAAGATATATATATTTTCCACCAGTTTCTTTGGTTTGCTAGAGAGAGTTGAAGAGTAGGCTACAGTGTTTTACTTTTCAGTCTAGCACGAGGGAGGCAAAAACAAACGCTTAAAAAAAAGAAACATGGAATTGCTAGTTTAGATCGCTTGTTATCGACTCGGCTATATCGAAGGTTTACATTCGTAGCGAACGGAAAGCATGTAATCATAATCAATAATGCCGAACAGTCAAGTGCATGGTGTGGATCAGGACATTTGTTTTTAAATCCAACTAAAGGTAAACACAAAAGTTGGGCGTGCTAAAGAGGTGGCACGCGCTCGGACAGTGACACCTCATTAGTATCGCGCTTAACGTTAGTTATTAAATGTTTTAATCCTGATATGCGGAATGATTTAACATTAATAGCGACATGTTTTTAGGGCTATGTTGCAGAATTGAAGCTCATGCAATCTTATGTATTGGATTCTCGCGCATCATTTGTATCACTTTCCTGGCTGGAAAACAGAAAAATGCAGACGTGTGTGTGTAGGATTCTTCGTATTTACAAACGCAAAGCAACATCGTGTATCAATCAAAAAATTAGCGAAAAATATAACGTTACATTCCTTTAGTTTGAATCCGTCGGACGTTTGTAAGATTTCATTAAATCTCAAACAGGTCTGCCACGCTACTGAAAGAAAAAAGTGGGTTTGCTTCAGCGAATATTTTTGTTTTCCATGTATATTAATCTTTACTTGCAAAAAACACACTTGATCAATTTCCTTGCACTTTGGTCTCAAATAATGCCGCGAGCTGATTATGACCGTTTGTGTATGAGATAGTAGTTGATGCGTGATTCGGTTACGAACTTGGACAAACTTTGGCTTTTTTTGTGGAGTATAACTTAGTTTACTGAGGGAAGTGACATCGTTTCAGAGGAAGAGGATTTCATTTGAAATGTATTTATTGTGACTAGATTTAATAACAAAATGACTGTGTCCGTGCAACAAACGTTGCTGGCTGATTCAAAAATCTTTTTTTTAATCGACGTCTGAGGAGAAATGTAGGTGTGGTTTCCATATGTTATTCCATCGTATTAAAGGAATAGTTCACAAAAAAAGTAAAAAAAAAAAAAAAAAAAAAAAAACTCTACTAAAAAAGCTGCTCATCCTTAACTTTCTGTCTGTGTAACACCAAAAGTGAATTTGTGAAGAATGTTCTGTCTGCTCTTCAATATAACAAGTGAATGGCATCTGAGACTTTCAAGATTCATAAAAGACACAAAAGCACCATAAAGTTATTATAAAAATAGTTTAAACGTATCATATGCTGTTTTCCAAGTCATGTAAACTGAGTTCAACAGACTGAAATTTCTACCAAAGTTGTGAACTTAAAATCTTCTCCTCTATTAAGATGTTCACTGTTGAGACCTGATCATTAAATCAGTTCATCTGGTTTTGTGAACTAGAATTGATGATTAATTAAAAGATCAAACTCAAAACGACAATTCATTAACTAATCGGACATTGCTACTCTCACAACTCACATGAAAATCAAGAGCTCGTTTGCGTTTTTTTTTTTTTTTTGAAAATTGTGTTGTTGTTTTTTTATAAGCTTGAAAGCCGACACTGAGTGTCCATACATTCTCAAACATTAATAGTCGTCCATATATTCTCAAACATCCATTACAATGAAGTAATCCAGATTTTAGAATGACACGAGAATAAATAAATGATAATTTTTTTTTAGTTTGTAAAACATATTCAAGGCAGTATCTATATGATTTTCCTGAAAAATGGTCTGTCTTTTTCTTTTTTTTCTTTTTTTCATTTTTTTTTAGAAAAGATCTGAGCCTCTTAAATTCCAACGGTCGGTGTGTGATTATGAAATCATTGTGCAATTTGCAGCAGTAGAGATAATGTAATATCAGTGACTGATGCCAAAAATAGACAAATTGGCAGAAGATTTAGATAACGTGATGTATAACATCTCAAAATAATTAATAACCTGGATGAAAAGCAGTTTTAAGTCTGAGTATTTGTCTTGTACATGCCTCGTACTCATGCATGAATTTGTGGTTTCACTGGTTTGGCAAATGAACATGTTCTTCAATAAATGATACACATTACTCTCTTATGCATATGAATTTGCTTGTCATGCATAAAGATTAGTTCAGTCACACGTGATCCAGTTCTCACACAGAGGCCCGTATAGCGTAAGTTATGTTGAATAACAAGCATGCTGTACAGTTTCACTCGGGATCTATAGGCAGGACTGTTAAATTGTTTCTCTTTCATGCGGGAGTCGTGTTACACCTTGAATACATCATCACCCCATCGGTTCACTGAGATGAGAGACGGCAGGAATGCCGGGCTTCCCAAAACCCCCGAATGTTCCCAGCACAGTACCAGAAAAACCACAGAGCTAAGCAACATAATAGACTATTTGAGAAGGTGTGTTTAGGCTTCTCTCTTGTGTTTTTATGTTGGGAAATCTGGATGTAAAAGCTGAAATTAATTTTGTGGTTTTATAGTTATGTTTCTGTTGGCATGTGTTTTAATAGTAGCAAACTAAGGTTTGTCAGTAAAACGTTCTTATTGGAGATATATGCTTTATGCTTCACATAATGTGCACGGCTAATTTAGTCATTGTCATAAATCCTTGTCTTTTAAAAAGCTTTGGTTAAAATATTCAAATTCTGTTAACCATAACTGGTTGTTAAACTTTAAACCTTTTTTTTTTTTTTGGTAAAAATAAAACAAAGCCTGAATAATAATTTAACATTTTAAATAAATAAAAAATAATATTTGTAAAAATATGTTTTGGTAAAAATAAAACAAAATAATAATTTAAAACATTTGAAATAATTGCAAATAATATTTTAAAAAAATAATTCCTAAAACTTGAATCATTTAAAATAATATTTATGATCATTTTTTTTATCTGTTAAGAAGATATATCTTTTATTTAACTTTTAGACGTACCTGATCCCCCCCCCCCCCCCCCACACACACACACACACATATATATATATATATATATATATATATATATATATAGGGCTGTGAAATGATTAATTGCGATTAATCGCTTCCAAAATAAAAGTTTGTGTTTACAGTGGGTGCACTGTGTATAATTATTTTACATATGTAAATACACACACATGCTTGTATATATTCAATAAAAATTTTCATGTATATACTGTGTATAGGTTTATATATAATTTATATAATATATAGATATAAATATTTTATATATAAATAATGTTTTTTTCTTAAATATACATGTGTGTGTGTGTGTGTGTGTGTATATATATATATATATATATATATATATATATATAAAATAATTATAAACAGTGTATCCACATATATTATGTTAACACAAACTTTTATTTTGGATCCGATTAATCGCGATTATATATATATATATATATATATATAATTATTTTGTCTTTTAATAAGCATATTCAGCCAAAGCTTATCATGAAAGCCAAAAGAAATCCTTACCTCAAGTTTCCAACACTAGACATGTGGCTGCTTGCAAGCGGAGTTCTGTTTCCTGATGTCAAGCAGATGCAGCACTGACCTGCTAAAATCAGACACATAATCACTTAAACATGAATGATTACTTGTATTTACAAATGCTTTGGTGGAGGTAATTGAGCAGGGTTTCAAATTACAGCGCTAGATATACTCGTGATGTTTTTGTTGTTCTGCAGTGTGCAGAACAGGGTTGGTTTATTAACTTTTTTTTTTCAGCCCAAGGGCACAGGTGCTAAATACCTTGTATTTGTCTATTTTTTTGCCTACAAGGATTTAATGAATCCCTTAATGGAAATCACAGAGAAAAGTACTAAGGACTGTGAAAGCTTGTATTGCATCATACAAACACAAGTTATGGAAGTGTTCTGCTTTGTGAAATCACTCCCTGTTTATCTGTAAACCATAGGGTGTAGATGGTTGTGTCCTTGGCCTTTTAAGGACCATAATAGTAAACCACATTTAGTTCAACAAAAACAGTTTTTAGGGGGTCGAGAAGGGGGGCGAGGAGCTATTTTTGAGGGACAGGAGGTGTTTTTTTTTCTCCGCCCCCATCTGTGAAGTTCATGGTCTTGATGAGAAAGTGACATTCACAGTTGAGGGGGTGCATTCCTCTGTCAGCCGTTATTCAGGAACAAAGGTGGTGCTAGGCATGTGTACGGTTTGAAGAGACTTGATTTGGGAGCTGGGTGGACTGATTACCTCTTAAACCCATAGAAGTTTTTTTTTTTTTTTTTTTTTTTTTTTTATGACAGTGCAGTTTTAGGTTTCTCCTGCAGCTGTCATTTTTACAAGTTTTAAGGAGAATATTAATGTCTTAAAGAGCTAGAGCTCCCAGTACATCTTTTGTTGGTGTACTGGTTGAACTTCAAGTGTGGAGATCCACGCATCTAATGGACACAATTCAAAAACACATGTCTGTGAGCTAAACTTCTTGGGTAACGCCAAAGGTTTCTGTCATGATGATCAGTCCAAGGATGAGATTGAATTCAACCACGATACAGCGTTTCACACTCGGGTTACTGATGTGTTCAGAAATGGAGCTCTAAAATGGTTATGATAGCCATGCGTCAAACCCTTGTTAATAATTTGTGAATTTTTCAGCCCCCGACCGTCGTGAGCGTTTTATCTTTAAGGGGAGCTGTGGACTCTGAACCTCAGACTTTGACCTCCGCTCCCCATATGTTTTATCAGCTAGAGGATTTGCTTTGGACTTATAGATTTGAGTTTTCACAACGTTACGACTGATTGTAAACTATAGCGGATGTTATACTCTGAACTCTCGCTTATACATTTATCACGATCTGATAGGACTGATATTGTGCTCTTTATGTAAAAGTAATTTATGAGAGATAAGCATTTTTTAGTTTTGTTGAATGAACTCCCTCTGGGTAAGTGAAGTTTATTCAGACTTCCCAAAGAAGCTTAATTTGACTGATATGATTGAAGCTTTTCTGTTTTTTTTTGTGCGTTGTTGTGCGTCCATAGAACAATATAGACTGTTTTGTTTATTTCATTTTTTTAGCTTTCACTACTTATTAGTATGGATAATGAGATATGATCAAGAAATGTGAAGTAGATTCAAACCTGTGTCCTCTGCATGAGCACCACAGCTAATGTGTCAGAGCATGTGATAACCACAAAAGCTTTTGCCCTTTTTTGTTGTATTGCCACTACTGTTCAAAAAGTTTGGGTTCAGTAAAAAAAAAAAAAAATAATAATAAAGCAGCACAACTGATTTTAACTGATAGTAATAAGCAATGTTTCTTAAAGGGATAGCTCACCAAAAAATGAAAATTATGCCATCATTTACTTAACCTCAAGTTGTTCCAAACATGTATGAGTTTCTTTCCTTTGCTGAACAGTGAACACAAAATAAGATATTTTGAAAATGTTGGTGTCCAGACAGATGATGTTAGCCATTGGCTTTTTTTGGGAAAAAAAATACAATGGGAGGTCAGTGGTGGCCTACAACTGTTTGATTACGACATTCTTTAAAATGTTATTTTGTGTTCAGCAGAACAAAGAAAGTCATACAGATTTGAGGGTGATTAAATGATGACAGAATTTTCCCTTTAAACACCAAAATACCATATTAGAAGAATTTCTGAAGGATCATGTGACTCTGAAGTAATGAAAATTTAGCTTTGCCATCACAGGACTAAATAGTTTTCTATTTAAATCTATTTTTAAAATGTAATTTTAAATTGTCATAATATTTAACAATTTTACTTTTCTTTTTGTACTGTATTTTGTATTTTTTTTAAAATCCGCTTTGGTGAGCATAAGAGACTTCTTTAAAAAAAAAAAAAAAAAAAAAAAAAAAAAAACCAGACATTTTACAGACTCAACTTTAGAATGGCAGTGTATATAATGGGTTTGCTGGCCTTATGGAAGAAAAATCAGCACTTACCTGTCAAATACCTGAAAATTAGAAATACAAACATGGACTCTTTGCATGGAGTCAAATTAAATGCTTCTTGATGTGCAGCCTGAATCATAATTACACCATGTCGGTTCATTGGCCAGAGGAGAACTGGCCTGCCGACTGAGTCTGGTTTCTACCAATTCTACCATTCTGTCACCTGATGGAGTTTGGGTTCCTTGCCACTGTTGCCTCTGGCTTGCTTAGTTGTGGACATGTATATTTAACAATATTATTGACTGCACTGTACTGAAAATGTCGAATGAGAACTGAGCTGGACGATAACATCATTTTTCGCAGAACTGCTTTATAGATGAAATGAACTAAATTAAAAATTGAGCATCTTTACAACGGAACTGAATTCAGCTGAACAACAGTCGAAATGCACACTTTTCCTGTTGTCATTGTAAAGCTGCTTTAAAAAAATATAAATAAAGGTAAGAATCTTGAGTTGACTTGCGGTGGTTCGGTCAAAAAGCAGACTTTCCATCAAACCGCTTTGGGGTAAATAGAGTGCTGTTTAACACCTTACTAGGTGCTAGCCAGTGACTGTGCCAAAAATGTGCTGTTGCTACACAGGAAGTCTTTTATATGTATATATTGACTGCAAACTTGTGAGGTTTCGCATGCACGCTTTAGAGTAGGTTTCTACCAGTTAATCAATATTGCATCTGACGCCCTGGTTCTCTCATTTTAGTACTTCTTTCGTTCTCTTCTTTAGTACTTTTTGTTTCTTGCTATTTAACAAATTCTTTTTTTACATTTCTTTGTTAGTTTTTCTGCTTGGAACATCAAGTCAACAGATAATAACACTTAATTTATTAAATTATCATTCCACACTGTTAATACCGTAATAAGACCAAATAAACAAATAAACAATCTACAGCTTCTAATAAGGAAAGGAGAAAATAGATAAATAAATAACTGACAATTTTGATATCTTAAAGCATTTTGCAATATAAAATAACATTTTGCAAGTGTCTTGAGAGTTAGCCAGTAAATAATCTGAAAAGGGACGAAACAGTTTATCAAAGGTTTTTAAAGTACAGTACAGGTCTGTGACTGTCTGATTTTTTTTCCAATACCAAATGCTTTTTAATCCAAAACAGGCACGACTTTATAAATCTCAAGAGTCATGTAAATTGCTGGCCAAACGCTTGATTACGCAACACTATCACACCCAGTCAGAACTATATGTTGTTTAGTGTATCGTTATGTGAAATGTGATTTTGGACCAATGTGTTTAAGGCTGTTTGGGACTGATCCTGCACCCTCGGTGTCAGAACTGCAGGCCATTAACCATAAGCAACTCTACAGTGTAGAATTCATATTCCAGCACAGTGACATTAGCCTTTATCACACAGGCGTTAATTAAAACGCACTGACAGAAATGTGAAGTAGTCTTCTATCTATTTCAGAAGGCGGGGCGACACATGCTTTAGATCGTTTTAAATCTTAATAATGACTTTCTAGGTTTGCTCGTGTGAACTAAGGTGTCTGTGACTGTTCTTGGGACGTGCCATGGTGCATTCTGAGCATTGAACACTATATGGTTTTGGCCATTATTTTGTTTTCATCATAAGGCAGAATAGCGTTAAGTTTACCAATACTACCAGTACCAATTGGTCCAAAAAAAGTTGATACCAGTATTTCTGCGGTATTGGTAATACAGAGTATACAGTATATATATTGTGAAAAAATAGCTGAAAAAATTGGTATGTATGCAAATTGTATAATATACAAGGTAAACATTTATGTAGGAAAACTCAAACTTATTTAAAAATAAATTATTATTTTTTTAAATCAAGGAAATTTCTCTGGCATTTCTGTCTTTTTGCTGTATCGAAAACATACCGAACCGTGACACCACAGTGTCGTATTCAACAGAACCGTGAATTTTGTGAACCTTCAAACCCCTACTGGTGACGTGCTTACTTCTCCGATCAGTTTACTTAAACCCCCAGACAAATGTCTAAAATAGTGTGATTGGTCCTACAATAATGATGGTGGTAATTTATTTTATTTATTTATTTATTTATTTATTTTTAGTAGTTACTATAGTAATTACAATAAATTTTGCATAATTACATACTACTAATCCTAAACAGCACCCTAATCCTAACCCATGTGACATACTCCAGACGCTTTCCTGTTCCAAGCAAAACATCGGCAACATCATCGCAACGTTACATGTTTACTTCAGTTTTACATGTAAATGAGAGTGTTAGAGCGTAATGGTTTGTCCAGTCTAACTCTGTAGATCGTTCTCAGAGTCAAATGGTCTGCTTTAGCTTTTACCCAAGATTCCTGGGCTCATATACTGTAATCTGACATGTATCAATTGTAACTGGCAAAAAACTTCACTGGGCTTTAGCGTTCTGGACTGCGTGTTAGTGTGTGTATGTGGGGGGTTTTGTCGTTAATTCCACAGCTTACACTGGAAAGCCTAAATCAGCCCAGCAGATTAAGGAGCATGATTGCAATTATGATAATCCATATCTGTTACACCAACCAAAATACGATGACAAAGATAAGATGAAGGGATTTGTATGCAAGTGGATGGCAACTCTGGTGCTGGAGTGAACGCTGTCCTTCACGTCAGGTTTTTTTTGACTGAGCCAGGTGCGCTTTTACGCTCCCAATCCATGGTTTGCCCAAACAAGGCCTCTTTTTTTTCTTTCTTTTTTTTACCAGCGGCCTTGCAAGAGTGATTTACAGTTTGTTCACGTCAACTGCAGACTCTCACTTGTGTTTCAAATGTACTCCGAGACATGTCAGCTATCTCTCTCCGTCTTTGCTATGGCTGAGTACGTCTCCATGAGGTATAAGATGATGGTGGAGGCAGTCTGGGCACATATCTGTTTACATAAGTCATGGCACATGTCGGAGATGGTGTCTCTTTCACAGATCTGGCCATTCCAGCGAGAAATGGTGCTCTGTTGCCTTCTGACCTCGCTGCCTTCCTCTTACTGGAACAGCAAAAGAGCACACCTCTTATTACCCATTTGCTGCGAGAGCCGCTGCTATTTGTCAAGTGGCTGTTGAGCTGCGGCTCACTCCAGCTGAGAGGCCTTTTAATCTTAGAGGTGTGTGTAAGCCAGTTACTTCCTATCACTTACTGTGTGTGTGTGTGTGTCTCTTAAGTGATTCTAGTTCTGGGACAAAATAAAAGTTCGGCTATAAAACTGAGGAATTATTTTGGTTTATCTGGTCAGCATGGTCAAAGATTTTCCCCTATTTTTGGATGAAGATTTTTGCCTTTTTTGCCTGAATTTTAATCAGAAATAATTATATGACAAATCAGTTATTTTATTAATTTTTATTTTTTAAATATTGCTTAATTTGTAATGATATATACTATATTATTATATATTTAGATTGTTATTATATTACTTATATATTTTTCATTATTTTCTATAAATAACAAATACAATACTTTAAAATGGTTTATTACATTTGATTATAATTTTTTCATATTTTCAATTTCTAATATAATTAGATATAAAGTTAGAATGGATAAATTTAGGCATGTTGTGAGTGATTTCATAATTTTGAAGGAGAAAATCTAATGAAATGTGATCATCATGTGTTATTTAATATCAGAGTGGAATGCTTGCTATTTTTAATGCTAATGTCAGATAGATATCAAAAGAATCAGCTCTAGAATCAGTGGTTTGTTTGAGCACACGTGACGTCGGTTCATACTAGATAGGTGGTGTATTTTAGCACTCACTGCATTGTGGGAGGTAATTGTGGTTTGGCAGTCGTCCCTGAGTAGTTGTTTGCATTGGAATCGCAAGTGCAACTTCCACTCAGCATTTGTTAGGCAGTGGTCTGGGCTGAGAAACGTGTTTACGGTGGAGTTTGAGAATGCCTGTGGCAAAATCTTCTGTGGGGAGTTAGGCAATACAGACAGGAAGACAGTCGAACAGATAGGCAGACGGGCAGGCGCTGGCAGTTTCTTTCACGTCAATTTGTTGCATACCAGAAGGCTTACATTCCAGCGCCTGCAGAAACGGCACCCGGCAAGTTCAAGTGTCGCATTTAGGATGGTTTCTTCTGTTTCATACTAGAATAAGTAACATGAAACTGCTTCGCATTATAAAAACCAGATCAGAGCCTAAGTACCGGCTGGAGGGTTAGTTAGTTTACGCAGGTGTGTGTGTGTGAGAGACGTTCTGGCACTGTTTGAATACGCCGGCTCATTTTAAAGGCTGCGAATAAAGCAGAACAACTCAGCACAGAGCACTTGTGTTGCAAGGTCAGGGGTCATGGTCAGGTCACAGCCTGTGAGAAGTACGCTGCACTGGGACACAGGAGCGTGTCGGGGAACAGCACAGTAGGGAACATTGCAAACATCTTGCTGTTAGTTTATCTTAGGAATGTGGAAAAATTCACCTCTCGAAGACAGCAACACCATATTTTCTGGTCCTAGTTCTCTGTTTCCTCATCCATTATATGTTTAAAGCTTACTGTGAGCTTCTTTTCAATGATAAAAATCTAAATCTTAGAAAGAGTTAAGGGGAACTAAAATGTGGCACATCTGGAATGCTTCAGCAAATATATTTTGAAACATCTGGAGGAATCTCATGGAATTTATGGGTCCCTCCTTTGATTTAGCCTTTTTTTTTTCTCCTCCGCTCAGTCTTCGGCATCTTCAAAGTCCCAGGCACGTCTCTGGCACGTAAATGAAGGGGGGTTTAGACTCCTATTACAGTGCGGGTCGAGTCATTCCAGACTTTATTGTGGTCTAAATTGGGCTCTTGTGCCTGGTTTCCCTTTGTGCAGGCGGGCTAATTAAGTGACACCGAGGTGAGAGACGGAGAGTGAGCACCAGTGAAACTCAACCCCCCATAAACCTCCAGTGAGAAGGCCGTCCGTAACAGTATCAACCACAACAACAGTCACTAAACCTTGCTAAAAAAGCGCCCTTTTTATGTTTCTTTAATGAATATTATGAGAGTGTCTAGGACTTTTTTGTATTTTTCACCCCAAAATTCAAAAGAAAATTAATGTTTTTGAAAAATAAATTATAATCATTAAATTAACATAAAGTAGAGGTAATAAAACAAATTCCACCAAGATTTTTTGTGAATCCTGTCATTTTATAAATATATATTGTGGCTGGAGGAGCAAACGACAGACACAGTGGGAGTGGTGTCAAGCCTCGGAGAGCCATTTATTAAATTAAATAAATATAAAATGTCCAAAAATGGGGGAAATAAAGTGTTAAAAGAAAAGGGGATCTGGTGTCCTCGTTGTGCCACGTAATTGTGAAGGAAGGTTAGTGAAGAGATGGGATGGGTCCAGGGGGGCGTTGTCCGGTGATCGCACGTGTTTCTCTCTCCTTGGCCGGAGGCGTGAAGGTCCGGCGGCCCCCTCCGTCAGCGCGGGAATCCCTCTGTGCTCCCTTCCTGGACCCACGAGGACACCAGTGTGCATGCCCAGGGAAGAAACTGGTCTCTCGAGGAGATGCGCGCTCAGCATTTAACAGGAGCGATAATGAGGCTTCATTCTCGTCAGGTGTGCCTCATCACACGCTGCCAATTCTCCTCTTCAGCGCCCCTCCTTTCCAATCACACCACTGTATGTTTTATATACACAACACATACATGGTTTGTAGTAGGGGTGTAACTCTTCAAATTACGGTTCAGTTTTATTCAGTTTCAGGACAGTTTGGTATGTATGTTCAGGGGAAAAAAAGCTGCTGTCAAATAAAAATATTTAAATTTAATTTAATAATTAAAAAAAGATTAAATAATCAAAATACAAGCAATAGTGAATAATAAATAAATAAATAAAATAGAGCGAAGATGCAAATAAAATAGTGCTTTCATTTTTTTTGGTATTTAACAGTAGTTTAAGGGACAGAAATTGAATAAAGTAATCAAATGTAAAACAGCGCTGCGAATGATCTTCTCTGTATAAATTAAATAAAGATTAATCTTTATTAAAGTTACAGTAGCTATTCATTCAAGAGCAGTGAGTTATTTCCTTGTCTTTTGTTGTCTGATTTACATTAAAAACACACAGCGGGAATATTAGGCGGCTGTCACTTTAAGACATAATGCACTGATCTAATACACTGATACTGTACACATGCGTTGTCTTTCTCGACTGTTTACGTTCACTTAAGACATAGCCTATGTTTGCTAGGATAGTCGCCGAGATGGGAATGTTGACATCATTTTTGTGTGAATTTGTCCGTTCAAGCACAAGACTTAGTTCTCAATATTTGTAGAAGCGGCTTCGGGTGAGCGAACACAAATTTTTTCACAGCGAGCATGTGAGTGTTTTCCGTCTTATTGCAGTACTGAGAACCATTATAGCTCTAGTTTTTAGTTTCATGAGAGTTGTTGTAGTTGTAGCTTGAGAAATACTAGCTAAAAAACATAATCTCTGTCTCAAAGAACCATGTAGCATTGCATTTTACTTCCACAATTAGCAGACTTTCTTTTGAAAGCTGAATGTAAACGTGAGTATAAATCAATCCTGAACATAAATCCAAGCCTTAATTGTCAGCTTTTTATGTTGAAAGCAGCTTTGATATGTGATGGTAACCTTGCCTGAGCTGAACCTCTCTTGGGTCATGGAATTAAAATTCTGTTTTAAAAGACTTCAGTGGATTGAGTGTGTGCTCAGATCCACACGAGGCAGCGGGTTTCACTTTAGTATTGACATTTCGTTAGAGACTCCCATCCCAGACTGACAGATGTCAAATGATTTCATCTTTCTAGGCATAGAACGACAGCACATGTTATTGTTGTAGGTCTTTGCTATTGCCGAGGATTTCTTAAAGACTCTTAAAGAAAGATTATTTCTGAATTGGTGTATTTGATGGCCATTTAAATGGGAAAATCACAGTCAGATAGTCGTTACTAGTATACCAGGATAAACCATGGTAATAAGGGCTCATTTTGGGGTTATTCTGCTTCTTAAACAGCTTTTTGCCACAAACTTGAATTATTATTTATATAATTTGAGAAATAAGAGACTGCTGAGGCAAGTGAGCTACTGTATGAAGCAAATTAGTCACGAAGGGACAATCAATAATATGCTTTTTTGGTCCCTAAATTCTGAATTCAATGATCCGCCAATAAAAATCATGTATTCTATAGCAAAAAGTTTAAATTATTAATGTGCTATTTTGATGCTGTTATTATGATTATTAGTTTTGCCTGATTGATAAGGTCTACAGCCCTAAGAATGTTCTCAATTTCTATGCTGATGTTAGGCTGTTTTGCATATGGTTTCTTAGATTTTTTTCAAAATATTGTTAATACATTTATCAATATTATTAATTAAGTCTTGAAAAACTCAATATTTGAAGAAGGAATCTGGTCATGTAAAGTAATAAAATGTGTACATAAATATATATTGTTCTAGCTAAAATATTTTCTGAAATATTTCATCAGGAAGAAATAATATATTAAAAAAATCTTTACCCTTATTTCTTATCCAGTAAATCCTAAGTAACTGGAAAAGTCATGGTGCCTAATATTGTAGACAGAAGGGGCCTTCGAGTCAGAAAGGTTCTGCAGGTCTTGTCATGGCTACTGTTGCATGTACAGAGCTTTAAAGTGATATATTTTCCTTTACCTTTCCGATTTAGGACTGTCATACCTCATTAGGTGGGAATTTTTCCTCTGCCATTCCGAATTTCTTGCTCTGTCACTCTCCGGTACCTGGTTATGACGGATGTCTAAAGAAGTGTGTTTTTATTCCTAAAAGCCCATTTCAATTTTAGCGCTCTGTTTCTCTGTCTGTCTCTCACTCTCACAATCTCTTTTCAGAGAGATAGAAAAAAAAAATGCAGCCAGTTGGTTAATCGTGTCCCCCTCTGTCTGCGCGCAGAGCTATTTTCTCTGTGTTGCTGTGCAGATGGCCTAGATCTTTCTGCCTGACTGCATCAGGAACAGCAGGGAGAGGCTGATACACATCATCATTGAGTGTGTGTGTATTTAAGTGTGTGTGTTGCTTCTCTACATTATTTAATTCCCAGTCCTCGCTGCACACACCCCACCACGTCCTCCAACGCAGCACAAATCAGGATCTTTCTATCAGCATTCCTAGAACACATGGCGGGCATGCCGTGCATCTACAGTCGCTGCCCTGGACTGAACCATAGACCACCAAAGTGGTTGAGCCATGTGGGTTGTTCTCAAAATGCGTTTTATACATTATCAACGGATCAAGAAGATAAGTGGCCGAATGGATGTGTTGTATTCACATTCGTGTGCTTGTAGGGTTTTAACTCAAACCAATGGCTGTAACTACATTCATTCAGTGTCTCTAAACCTAAATGACATCCTGTCACTTTTGTTTAGTATCTGATATTGGGGTCTCTTGTTTTTGTATTTAATACTATTTTTATTTATTTATTTGGGCTCTATTCTTCCCTGAATGCTGACTTGAGCTTTTCCCAATTTCTCAAAAAACACCAAGGTATCAGGGAATTTTAATGTTGGAGAGCTTGTCATTGTTATAAAATGAAAAGGTAGCTTTTGATTGTCAGTAATCATTGCATTTTTTAGTACATTCACTTGAGGTTTCTGAAAAGATCCCCAGTCACAGAATGTGACTGTAATTGGCGCACTGTAGGTGGAGCTTCCAATTACGGACCAATCTTTGACTTTGTACCAACCAATGATTGGATGAATCGGCAATGTGTGTTTGATTGGCGGTCTCACACATTTTTTTTCTGCTTGTTGTCAGCTTAGACCCATGACATTTGCCTCTCATAAGATGTCACTCCGTATTAACTATGCTTCCCTAGATGCAGATACAGCTTTTATACCCCTCCCTTTTTTTTTTTTTTACCGTGTCTCGATTTATGCTTAAAACAGGGGCATGAACATGTATTTTACATAGTTACTTTAGATCAGCTTAGGTCAGTCATTCTATTTTGTAAAAATAGTTTTTTTTTGTTGGTTTAACGGAGATTTCGGTGCCACTTAAATGCCTCAGCTGTCGGTTGAAATATCTGCCCTCTGGTTCTCCGAAACGGACGTACAAAACATCATCACCTTATGTGATCGCTAGTTAATGTGGCCTATGTACAGTTCAGAAAGCCTCTTTCTCACAAATATTAAATGCAAACATTGTATTACCATTCCACGGAGGGACACACTAAAAACCTACCCATATCTTGCCTCGTATACCTGATGTACTATATGTTCTAAACAAGTCGGAGTCAGCTGGATTTTTAATTAAAGATAACGTTGTTATGCTAATTAACTGTTAGTTCTGTTTCAAAAGACAAAAGTGTCAAATTGTCAAGGCGTCCTGTCAACATTGTCTAGATAGGTTTTTTTAATGTCACAAATAGCCTATGCTATCTCACGACCAATTCATACGAATTCGTACGAGTGATTAAAAAGTGGCTAATTCGTACTAATTCATATGACCTTACTCGTACGATTTCGTACGATTTGTCCAAACCCACGTGATGGGTAGGTTTAGGGGCGGGGTCAGGGGTAGGTAATTCGTACGAATTCATACGAATTGGCCAATTCGTAAAATATGTACGATTTAGCAAATACGTACTAATTCGTACGAGTGAGGTCATATGAATTGTTACGAATTAGCCACCTCGTAAAATTCGTACGAATTCTTGTGAGATCGGGTTGAAATAGCTGAATATTTATGCATTTTTTTAATAATGGCATAAAGAACATCTTAAAGCTGTAGTCTGTAGCTTTTTTGCGTTTTAATTTATCCAAAATACATATTTGAGAAAATACATTACCAGCCAGTGTTAAGAAGCCAGTAGGAAAAACGCCGGACTGCAGCTTTACATTTACATTTATTCAGTTATTACTGACACTTTTATCCAAAGCGACTTACAATTGCTATATAAGTCAGAGGTCGCACGCCTCTGGAGCAACTAGGAGTTAAGTGTTTTGCTCAGGGACACATTGGTGTCTCGCAGTGGATTCGAACCTGGGTCTCTCACACCAAAGGCATGTGTCTTATCCACTGCGCCATCACCACCACTGCTTTAATATTACTACTGGCTTGACTACTGGCTTGACAACTAAAGAGACTAATTGGCATAATCTAATTAATATTAAAGGATAGAGTTCTAATTAGGGATGCACCGATCCACATTTTTTCACTTCCGATCCGATCCCGATACCTGACTTTGGATATCGACCGATACCGATACTTTTCCGATACCAGAGCTGTGTTTGCTTTAATAGTATTTATCATTATTGTTGATGATTTTATATGATGCTGAAATAAACTCCTCTCTACAGGCAAGGATGATATGTACGTATGTATGTATGTCAATATATATATAAATATATATATATATATATATATATATATATATATATTAAACAATAGATAGACAATTAAACAAAGATACACATTATACAGGCCTACACAGTGCTTTAATTTCAGGAAGGTCTACTAACATTATTCAGGTATGGTCTTAAAAAGAATTATAATAAAGTAATCAAAAGTAAAATAGCACTGCGAAGTTTATCATAGATAGATTTATGCTTATTAAAGCTGAAGTAATTCATTCAAGAGCTGTGAGTGATTTTCTCTTTGCCTTTGGTTGTTTGATTCTCAGTAATGTCGCAATCGTCACATTTATACTGCTGCCCCTTTAAGAACGAGTTCAGATTTCATAGTCTACTGATGCACTATATTTTCTCCCAAATATTTCCATAACTACGTTCATTTTAGACATAATAAATTGTTTAAGTGTTAATCTCCAAGTCGGTCGGTTTGACATTTTTGTGCAGGCTACATTTGATCGTTTAGACGCGCATATGAAGCCCAGAGTATAATTTGCTTGTCTTGTTGCGGTCTGTTTCGGAGCGCGCCGCACTGGGAACAGCATCTCTTGCGCAAATTTTGTGCTTTTAATAGCTCTTTTTATTATTAAAAGCGTCCCGCAATTTAGTAACAGCAGAGACTGCATTTTACTACAATCATCGATCGTGCTGATTCTGTCTTAAAGTTTGAGTTTTAGGGAGAAATGACAGCGCACCGCCGCGATGGGAAGGAAGTTGGCTAGACAGAATGCGGCTATTGTTTTTAATGTTTTTTTTTTTTTTTTTTTACCTCAATATATTCTTTAATATTTGGAAATCAGACTAATATTACAGATCTAAAGTGTAACCAGGCTACGTTTCCTCTGTCGTCACTCATTACGCCGGGCTGTCATGTTGTGCTTGCTGTTGTTGCACCGCGTGAGAGATCTCTCTCTTTCTCTTCTGGACTGCGAATTGCAAACATGCATCAAATAGTTTAATTAATACGGCTTTGCAAACATTGCACTTTGCTGTCTTGCTCTGCACTGCAGCGGTGTTTCCAGTTCCACCATATGATTTCCACACAGCGAACATCCTGCTAGCTGGCTGCAAACTGCGGAATGGATTTCCTGAGCGGGGGTGTGTCTCATTGAGCCCTATGTTTTACAGTCACTGATTGAGCTGCACCTCCGTTCAGAGTATCCATTCCACAGTTTGCAGCCAGCTATAGCAGACTAGCAGGCCCGGCGGGAATCACTTTTGGAGTCATTTCAGCAGACAACGTTAAAGCGCAGACATGGATCATAAATATCGGATTTCTCCGCAGGTTGGATCGGAAAAATCCGATACGTGAATTATGCTGGTATCGGTCCCGATACCGATACTGGATCGGATCGGCCCCATCCCTAGTTCTAATGCATGAAAAATGTGTATCTTTAATGTGCCACCATGACAGATCGCTGTAGCTCCTCAGTCAAAGCTGCTTGTGAACCAATCAGCTCTTCCTTCTGGTTAATTTATAGCATCAAATAAACATGAACGAACAACAGATGGAATGTTGTTTCAATCGCGGAAAGATGTCGGCACACATTGTTTTTCAAATACAAGTCCACCGACGTTAATAGACTAACTCTCCTGACTGCTTTGTCAGACAAAATGGCAGATTTGTTGTATGGCGCATTATGATTGGTCAGATCGCCTGTCATTCAAACTCCTTGCGAAGGGTGAATTAAGACCATTCATTGCCAAGGATGATAACTGTAATTATAAAGAGTTTTAAAATCGTTCTAATTATAGAAGAATAGCTAGAGTTCACAACACAACCATAGCAATAATGGCACGGAGAAATGATATAGGTGGAATCACTCTCACAATTATATTTTCCAGCTGATGAAGGATAAAACCATCAGCCTATCAGAATCCACCCTGCTTTAAAGCTGCAGAAGACAAAACTGCACGTTTAGAATATACAGATCAATATCATGCATTGGTGATGATGCACACTTCCAGGAATGTAATACCTGCAGTATGTACGTCTGCATTTATTTATACAGACCCCGAAAATAACCCCACAGCTAAATACAGTGTGCAAAGGGCAGTTGATGTATATTTGGCAATTTAAGCAGAATTGTGAAGTTTGGTTATGACAGCGTCTTCCTGTCCACTCAGACAGCAATCTCTCTTCTGTCTGAGAGGTTGCCACTGTTTCTGACTCAGTGTGTTTAACTTGCTGTACACACAGCACACACATCACTGAGAATCTCGCGCCTCGCTGATCTGGACCTGCCCCCTTCCCTCATTCCCTGCTCAGCCCTTCACAAAACGCAGATAAAGCTGCAGTCAACATTTGTTTTGTAAATGGGCACATGCTGTAGAAATGTAATCCTGCCTACAGTTGATCGCTCAGTCATGTGACTTGACCTAGTTTTCCATCTCTCCCTCTCTCAGAATTCCATCCTCCTTCAATTCTCCTTCCTCTACGCTCATTCCTTTGCTTTTCATTTGGCCTCCATGAAGAGGAAAACATGTTATATTCCCTATATGTGTCTTCTAGGGATGTGCAAAATTACATCAAATAATCTAGTTGGTTAGTTGTCTCAATGACTAAGTGGTCTTGGACTAACTGAAGTCCGGTATAATTTTACCGGTTTGGGGTTATGTCCACCCTACACTGATCATCAGGTGCGTTTCTTAAAGTTCATTCACCATGTTTTGAAATGCATCGATTTGAAATACAATTTATTTTTATTTTAACACAGTTTACCATGCTAAGGGTGCTTTCACATCTGTAGTTCGGTTCATTTGGTCCGGACCAAGGGTGAAAAATTATACTTTGTAGCATTTTTCAGGGGTTTTGGTTCGTTTTCACATCACAATGTTTGCTCTGGTCCGAATCAGTTGATGAGTTGATGAAACAAACCAAAATATAGCCACATGACAACATCCACATTACTCGTTGGCCAGATATGTCTTGAACATATTTCCATAACTGCACTTTGGTTGGTCAGAATTAACGTGCATGAAAATTCCTGGAAGTTAACAAAGAGAAGCAAAATCTGGCTGACATGCGGAGAATTCACTCACAATGTATGTTCAGAATCAGCACAAGCTTTATCCTTTCGCAAATCCCCTCATAAACAACAAAGTATAGAGGCGATATAAATAAGAGGTAAGAGGCTATAACTGTCACGCAAAATTAAAGAAATACTTCAGTCACATTGTCAAACGTTAAAAGGACAGTCAGTCAACTACACTCTAACAATGTAACGTAACTATTGCTAGCTAATTCTGCTTCACTCTTGGCTTATTTAACAGCCAGACTGATCTCATGAAGTAGCGTGTGTATGACGCGCCAATTCGAATTTCCATTTTTGGCGGGCTATCAAGATGCATGATCACTTTCAGCGTGTTTATGAACGCCGTTGACTTAACGTTATTACTGTATATATAAATACATGACTTACCTCAACCCCGTCCCTAAACCTAACCGTCACTGGGGTTAATGGCATTTATGATTGTTCCCTTACCATCCTAGGAAAAAAAAAAAGATCACTCCCCAGATGTAGATCTACATTTTGCTTCGTTTTCCGATGACATTTGACGGCGTGTACAGACACGCGGAATCACTCGGACGTTAATGGCGTAGACATACACGCATACACGAGGATACAGGCGGATAGCTTAAAATGTGTAGAGATAACACGCCACTTGACTCGAAAGTGGCGTGTATGTTTACGCAAAAGTCATGAAGTCATGTTGTAACAGCAGAAAAACTGGACATGATAGTCACAAATTTTGTCCTGCTTATTTGAGTTAAGAGAACTAATGGGGATGTTATTTTAATTGTTATTCAAGCAATGTAATGTGACCAACTCAATGAGTGTTGCCAACAGGAACAGTGTAGAGTGCCCTCTGGTGGACAAACTATACAACTCCAACACTCATGACATGGTTCAAGCGTGTTTCATCCGTTTTTATTTTATTTTTTTAAATATTCATTTATCGGCTATTATAACTGCCGATACCAGGGACGTTGGAACTATTTTGTGAGAGGGAGGGCGGGATTCCCGGTGGGGGGGGGGGCTGTCGGAATTACGCACCGTTTCAAAATATTGGTATTAAATCCATTTTCTGAGAATTTATCAGTCAACTTGTTGATTAAAACGATTGATTGAAATGAAATACAATTTAGAAAAACGAAATTCTTTTAAAAAACATAATAAGTCAGAATTACTGTGGGCCATGTCTGACCCATTCCAAATGTTTTCCGATATGGTGACTCTACTGATGGACCGCTCCTTGATCCATCAGTGCTTGAGTCACCATATATCGGAAAATAAAACGTTTTAAACATGAATAAAACATATCCTGTTAAGCAGAGCATTAATTTAGTTCGTTTAAATAAGAGATCTAGCGCTAAAATGTTTTGTTTTTGAAATCAAGAGGAACGCTTGTTGCCGCTGCTGTCAGTTGTAGGCTATGTTCTCTGTGGCGCGCAGTCTTCACTCGGACGCGCACTTTAATTGCCTTTACGTCGGAGACTCTATTCATTCCGGTAAAATCACAAAATAAATGTGTCCTATGCTTGATATTGACTGTAACCACAGATGGACATATTCTGTTTTGATGAGAGAGAAAAAAAACTGTACCTAGGGCGGATTAGAACCCGTAACCTCTGGCACTCTGGTCTACCACTAGACCATTAAAACGGTCAAATGAAGTCTGGCGGATCGACGTATTTATTTATGGGTTGAATAGAAAGGCTGCACAGTTTGACAAGTTTGTACCCAGCACTTCCGAATGTGTCTCTGTGCCCAGCAAATTTCAAACTGACGCCCGTGCTTAGGTGAATTTAGGGGGCGGCCGGGGGAGGGGGTCGGCCGTAGGAGGGGTGGTGGCCCCCCCTCCCGCCCCCCCTGTTCCAACGTCTATGGCCGATACCGATAGTTTGGAAAATGCCTAATATCGGCCGATAATATCGGCCTGCCGATATATCGGTCTGGCTCTAATATATTATACCCCTTCTTTTTCCTTATGTTAAACTACTTAAAATGACTTCACGTCAATCTACACTCCATAATCCATAATGACAACCATTAAAGTCAGCACTTAGTTTAGGCACCTTTACAGCCTCAAGTCTTTTGGGGTATGATGCAACAAGCATTGTACATCTGGCATTTATCTGCTTTTCTTCTCCTCATATCCTCTCAAGCTATGTTAGGTTGGATGGGTGACCGTCGGCAGACAGGCATTTTCAGCTCAGGTTCTGAATGCTCAGAACTAGGTTTTCATTAAGGTTATCTCTATATTTTGCTGTGTTGAGCCCCTGCTGCTGAGACACCACCCCACAGCATAATGCTGCTATCACCACACTTTGGAACTGAGGTTCATCAGACCAGAGTATCTTGTTTCTCACATTCTGAGAGTCCTTTAGATGCTTTTTTGCTAATTCCAAGTGGGTTTTCATAAATCTCCACTGAGGAGAAGCTTGAGTCTGGCACCTCTGCCATAAAACACAGATCGGTGGAGTTATGCCTTCTGTAAATTTCTCCCATGTCCATATGATCATGTAGCTCAAAACAGTGACATCAGCTTCTTGGTCACCACTCCAACAAAGGCCCTTCTCCATCGAGTGCTCCGCTTGACCAGAAGGCCAGCTCTAGGAAAGAAGAGTCCTAGTTGTTCCAAACTTCTTCCATTAAGGGTTATTCAGGTTACATGCTTAGTGAATCTTCAATGCAGCATATTTTTGTGTGAGTGTGTGTCTTTGACCTCATGGCTTGGTTTTTGTTCTAATAAGAATTTTCGGCTATTAGAACTTTTCTTTAGTTGTGTGTGCCTTTCCAAATCCTACCATGATTCAATCCAATTGAATTTGAAGTTTTGAACAGGTTAACTCCATTTGAAGTGTAGTAACATCGCCGAGCGAAATTACAATGCTCCTAAGCTAAATTTCAAGTGTCTGTCTCAGAAAACGGTACGAGTACTTATGATATGTAATTATTTAACTTTTCAAAGTTATCAAAATGAGTTTTTTGCTTAGTCATTATGGTATATGGAGTGAAAATGAGTGTGGAAATTATAGCAGTTTAGCATAAGTCTGCAATATAACAAAATGTGAAATCTTTTTCAATCCATTCTTACTGTTGCTAGGCACGGTGTATAGCATATACAGACAAGTTACGACCCCTAAATGTTTTTGTAATTAATTATTTTTTATATATAATTGCCTATATTTATAATTTTTTATATATATATATATATTTATAATTTTTTTTCTATGCTATCCCAGACTTTATTAGCAAATATATCTTGACCCATTCCTAGAATCCGCATGTGTTTCTGATCTCCAGCTTTCACTGTGTGTCCATAGTCATTGTTTTATTGTGCTTCAGGTTACAAGAAGCTATAATCACTTTATTTTGCAAGAAATGGATTTGTTTGCATTACCACATATTTTAAAACAGCATGCACTTTGTTTGTCATCGGCATACGTTCAATTCAATCACAGGCAGCCACTGTAGCGCTGGCAACCTGCGTGGTTTTGTAATCACAACTCTATTTACATTACTGGCTATTGTTCATGTTTTTAGATGCATGCGAGATGCAGACTGAGAAAAACAATGAAGACCACAGGCTTGCATCAACTTTTTCACACTGACTTGCACATCTGGTTGGTCTCTAAACTAAACAAACATGCTTATAATACTCCTTAAAAAACTCATTGATTCCAAAGCACGTTTTGTTGTATTTTACAGTCAAGATGAAATGCCCCCATCGACATACACTATCTGATTAGTTGCTCTAGGAAGTGATTGATTCACATGAACATCACTTATGAGCTTCACATGGGGTCCTCTCTTCATTTGTCATTTCAAAGCACATGCTCATACGCTGGAGTGTTTGCTTAGCAAACTGTTTGCAATTCTCTTCTGGATCATAATCTTGCCTCATGCCTCCCCACTTGGCCTGCTGGGTGAGTTTCACTTTCATTGTGAGAGCAGCGTCCCAACACACATTCAGTTCAAACACTCTGATTTCTTTTTGTTTGCATAATTGTGTGTGTGCCATCATATGAGAGATGTGGACACAGGTGCCCAGTTGATGTACTGAGATTTATGTACCAAGTACTTGTAATGTGGTTTCGACCTTTACATGTGTTTTAAGAAAAGAGATCTACTTTGCGCACCAAGTCTACAAAACGTTAAGGCTCTAAAAAGCACATAGCCATACAAAACGTATAACTAGAAGTTTAGTAAGGAGCCATAATCAGTTAATTCTGTAAATAATTCAGGCTGATTCAATAGTAATTGTAACAGTTACAGTAATGCTGTTGCAGTAATCCATGTCTTTTTTAATAATTCAATAAAAGTTTTGTTCATGAATCAGACTACAGCCGTCCACTGATATTGAAATCCGATGTTGACCTGTTTTTATTTCTGTCTGTATTTCATGCTTGCGCTTCATGACTTGACGGTGAAACGATGATTGCGAGATTGAAATAAAAGCCTTCCGCCGGCAACGAATTAATTACATACCGAATTCTCTGTAGGGATCAGCCCTAGAAAACACAACATGTTGTTTGTTTGAAATGTTGCAGATTATGCCAACAAGCCTAAATTCAGAGTTTTTGGATGACTCCGTGGAACCTACTAGAATTTCCTGTTTGATACCACAGTTTTTTTTTTATCAGTTTAAGACATTTCTAAAGCTCATTATTATGAATAGAAGAGTAGCACTAAATGACTTTGACTAGTACACTAGCTGCATTTGTTTGATCAAAATTACAGTAATAACAGAATTACAATTTCAAATAACTGTTTTTTAATGTAAATGTACATTTAAAATGTAATTTTCTCCTTTGATAGCAAAGCTGTATTTTCAGCATCATTACTCCAGTCTTCAGTGTCACATGATCCTTCAGAAATCATTCTAAAATGCAGATTTGGAGCTCAAACATTTCTTATTATTATCAATGTTGAATATATTATTCAACATTGTTTGAATAATTTAATATTTTTGTGGAAACATGATAGGCTTTTTTTTTCGATGAATAGAAAGTTTTGCATTTCATTTGAAAGAAAACACATTTGGACGGCAATAAATGTTGCATGTTTCCTGTCGACCAAGTGTCAGTTTGCTTGGTTATTTCTGTATAACCCAGCTCAATACCGGAAAGATAGCATTGGGGTTAATGTTTTTTTTTTTTTTCAAATGATGCAGCATGCAGCAATCCCATTTAGATGTGTAACAGGATGTACTTGTGGAGCACAGGTCATCTTCTGTAACCTCCACTCACTCTCACTACTCATCATCTGTTTATTTGGACTCAAATTAGGGCCAGTTTCTGCAAATAAATATACTCCTAAAACAGAATTTATTTTTGATGTCTCTCTCTTTCATCCAAATCAGACTCCTATCATGTGCTCAGTAACAGTAGAGATGTGAGATGGGTGGCAGGATTTTAAATGCTTCCTTGTTTCAGCTTTCGCCAAAGAAAGCTCTTTCTTCAGTCCAATCACACAAATTTGGTTATGCTGTTTGCCCAAGGATCTTTTCAAAAACGCTGGGCAGTAAGTAAGGCCCTTGTTTCCAGCATGTGACCTGCAGCAGGCCTGGCCTGCCGTACAGAAGCCATCTTTGACATTTGCTCCTTAACCTCATTACTGCCTCCTCCTTCCTTCCTGGCCCCTCCTGTCTCTTTCTGTGTATTTTTTTTTTTTGCATTCTTTCTTTCTCTCTTAAATGCTGTCCCTCCTCCATCTTTATTAACATTATTTGGCTTATTTTATTTTTAATGATCAAGTCATGAAAAACACCTTTTTATCCTTATCGAGATGTGTGTGTGTATGTGTCTATATATATATATATATATATATATATATATAATTTGAATTAATATTTAATAAATTGGAATAAAAATGGATCTCTAATTTAAACAGACTTACTTCGAATGGCAACTTCTTGATTCTGTAATCAAATTACAGTATTTCTCAAAAGAAAAAAAGAAATTGTTTGAAAAAATATGAGTAAAAAGTAAACACTGTATCCAACAGGCCACTCGGTAATCTAAGTTTGTGCGCACTAGGCATCACATTTTTTTTTCAAATAAAGACAAGGAAACACTAATTCTACATACAGCACATAGTAAAATGACTTGAATATAACGAAGTGGCCAACCGAATATAGCGCAGCAAAGTTTAAATTCTAGGCTTTATGTATTGTACATTTTCAGTGACGCTGACAGTGACTCCTGTCCACATTCAATTCACGCAGTGCACTGCAGTTTATGAATTTAAATGTTTATTAGATATTCAAAGATTCGTTTAAAGGATGTAAATGCATATTTGCTGAATGTTGACGGTAAATGAGAAAAAAATGCCAAATATTGGCCGATATATCGGTCGACCACTACTTTTTTGCTCACCAGCCACAGTGGCTAGTGATTTTCCAAAGTTAAAAGCTACTCAGCATTTTACGGTCCACAATTTTGACATCGATACGATGGGGAAAAACCTACCATATAGATATTTTTAATATTATCTTATTTCCTACACTAAAATTCAAGATTTGTAACACCAACAATATTCATCTGAAGCAAATAAAACAAATGAGTAAGGGGAGGTGGGTTTGTGTGTCAACTCACTGTCAGAGAGATGGAAGGGTGAGAAAGCGCAGCTAGTGTCTATTTTGGGAAAAATGCATACTTTTCATTCATTCATACATTGCACTTAGTTTATTTCAAATGCTTTTTAAAAGACTAATATTGAAAATGTGTGTGTTGTATATAAAATTCCATCCGCCAGTGGCTAGTTGGAGTGACTGTGTTACAACGCTACTGTTGAATCCACCTGGTCATAACATGCAAATATGCAAAAATGTAATTTTTGGTCATAACGTGGTCAATTTAGAATATTTTAATTAGTTTGTAAAGTGCAAAAATATCAGAAACTGTTAAAAATATATAAAAATTCAAATATGAATAAATGAAATGCACAGTGTGACAACATCATGATAAAAGAAACAGTCAGACGCAGCATGTGTAACTGGTCTTAAGGGTGTCTGCTGAGTCCGTGCTGTGTTCAGAAAGAACATTCAATGTGAGACAGAGAGTAGCATCTGTGGTCACAACTGTTAGTGGCACATCCCTTTCACACCTACACAGAACCACACTGAAACACACACTTTGTCATCTTGAGAATAAGAAGGTGCAGGCTCCAAGAAAATGCATAATTTGTCAACTGAAGACATCCACTTGTTAAGCCCTGTTTTAAGGACTTGTTGTCAGGTTGTGGACCTGAAGCTGGGGAGGGTTGGAATAGAATTGTGCAAAGCTATACACTCACCTGAATGAATATTAGGAACACCTTTTCAATTTCTCATTAATGGAATGATCTAATCAACCAATCACATGGCAGTTGCTTCATTGCATTTAGGGGTGTGGTCCTGGTCAAGACAATCTCCTGAACTTCAAACTGAATGTCAGAATGGGAAAGAAAGGTGATTTAAGCAATTTTGAGTGTGGCATGGTTGTTGGTGCTAGATGGGCCGGTCTGAGTGTTTCACAGTCTGCTCAGTTACTGGGATTTTTACGCACAACCATTTCTAGGTTTAGAAAGAATGGTGTGAAAAGGGAAAAACATCCAGTATGCTGAAGTCCTGTGGGCGAAAATGCCTTGTTGATGCAAGAGATCAGAGGAGAATGGGCCGACTGATTCAAGCTGATCGAAGAGCAACTTTGACTGAAATAACCACTTGTTACAACCGAGGTATGCAGCAAAGCATTTGTGAAGACACAACACGCACAACCTTGATGCGGATGGGCTACCACAGCAGAAGACCCCACCGGGTACCACTCATCTCCACTACAAATAGGAAAAAGAGGCTACAATTTGCAAGAGCTCACCAAAATTGGACATTTGAAGACTGGAAAAATGTTGCCTGGTCTGATGAGTCTTGATTTGAGACATTCAGATGGTAGAAAGAAAGGGGGTCAAACGCAGTATTAGTATGGTGTTCCTTATCCTTTAGGTGAGTGTATTGTTGTTAATATTTTATTGTCCAGATGGTGGTTACCTGAATGGCTAGTTGAGCAAGTACACTAAATGCATTTGGGATTGTTTAGGCAAGATGTGTTTGAAATCAGAATGGCAAATGGCAGGACATGTTTCCTAAAAGTTGGACAATTTTAATTTGACACCATAAATATTCAGTGCTCTTTGTGGGATGTTTAAAACAATTTGTAAGACGAAGGTGTTTATCAGCATGAGGATGGCTGTTGTGGTTGTGCTTTAAAGAGGTGCATAAAATAACAGTACCATATCGGTCATTTTATTTTTTAATTATATTTATTGTATCAGTTGATAATTGAAGATGTCGGACCATATTAAATTATTAATTGTGTAAATTGATTTGGATTACCATTTCAATTTACAATGTGTAGCTCGCTCATTAGAGTACCAATGTCTTAATTAATTAGGTTACGTTCAGAGTGTCGGTCCAAATCCGATATTTTTGTAACTGATTGGAATCTGATCTAAAATTATTGTAGCATGATTTTTTTTTTTTAAATGTAGAATGACTAAATTGACTAAATTGTTTTGTAATGTCTACTTAACCATTGTGTCAAATGTGCTTCATAATATATTTCAGGGTGATAAACCTAGAGTGATACGGTGTAGTATACAGTCTAAAAGAGCTGGTACAGGAAGGTTGTGGTTATGGGTTTCTGGGCCGTTAGGGTGGCAGGGGGTGGATGTGGTATTTAGTTTAAAGCAGCAAGCACCTGATGATATCAGCGTAGTGGGGTCTGAGAGTGGCCTTTGACTTGACACTTAAAACCGCTGCGCTCAGCATGGGGCCAGCAGGCAGACCTGGTGTCAGTCTGTGTGACTGGTCCCTTTTTTTTTGATTGTTCAAGGCAGAACACCTGTGGTCTCAGCAGTGGCCTTGTAAAGGCTATAATTTCAGAGCAAGGTAGGGTTACGCCCCCTATGGGGACCTTCACTGTGAAAAGAGGGCGAGATAGAGACAGAATGTGTTAAATTTTCACATAAAACATACAGCTTTTCATGTACTTTTCAAGCTTTTTATGTCTCACTTTTATCTTGACCTCTGGACAGAGTCCTTCTTTCCAGTCATATCGAAAACCTGGTTTCGCTGACTGAATGTGAAGTCAAAATGCGTTACGGGCCTGCAACGTCACATAGGTTATTTTCAAGGAGAGTGGCGAAAGAACAAAGGCTTGATGGAAAAGTGCAGGGAGAAGGTTTCCAGTTGAAATGGACAGTTTGCTGAGCAAAGGTTTGACATTTCCTTCATGCTGATCAGCATCCAAGACATGTTCCCTGTGATGAAAGAGCGATTGTGCCCATGCGTCATTGATTTACAGAGTAGCTTTTGGGGTTTAACCAGGAGACCCAACAAAGTCAGACTGGCATTCTCGATGGGCTTTGATTAAAGCACCGTGGA
This sequence comes from Pimephales promelas, assembly GCF_016745375.1. The sequence goes on along the minus strand of NW_024121322.1, from coordinate 1,161,794 downwards.
GGTTGCGTCTGTCCGATGTAGCATAACTGTCAGTTTAGTAATTGAATCTAATGAGAGGCTTCTCTGCCTGCTTATTTCTGTAAGTGGAAATCGAACATCTGAAGTTCATTTTTGGACACCACAGTGGAATACACTCGTAGGCCACGAGAGAACAGGGGAACCGCGTTTGGCAAGTATATCCACAGCGAGAGTGTGTTTTGAAAGGGTTATTGGTTCATCAGTTCAGGGGTTGTTTAAAAATCCTCCCCATCCTTCGCATTAGATTGAAAATACACTCCTCTGAATGCTTCCACATTCAAGGATGAGGCAATCTGCTTAACCTCACTAGCCGCTAATACATAGAAGACGACACAATAGGCCTTTCAAGGACGCGAGGAATGCGCTACGCTCATGCTTCTCTGAGCTCTCAAGGCTGTTTATTGGGCCCTGGAAAAAAGACCCTGCAAAGTGTTCTTACAAAATTGAGTTGATAATAAGATGGGCACGAATATATTATTGCAGATGAATCTTTGTGATCCAAACCTTTTTTACAACTCTGTCCTCTGGAAAAAAAGCAGCCGAACTATCTATCTGAAATTGTTCAAGATAAGTAAAAAAACCCAAAGATAAATAAATAAAATAATAAACAACTAATAAATAAATTGTAATGTTCTCTCTCTCTCTCTCTCTCTCTCTCTCTCTCTCTCTCTCTCTCTCTCTCTCTATATATATATATATATATATATATATATTTATATTAATATCTATATATAACATATAATGTTATATATTAACCTTACTAATATAATGATGAATTTAATTACTATTACAATTTTACTGTACGTTTTGATATTATTGATTATTATTATTATTGTAATGTTTGATAATAATTCTATTAATAATTCTATATAAAAAAAAATTAAATGACACCACCTTTGAACATTTTTTGTGCCAAACTAGTAAGATAAAAATTTTCACCAATGCTATAATATATATATATATATATATTAATATATGCATATACATGTGTTTTTACCACCATACAATGAAAAAAAATCCTTTTTATATAAATTTTTTTAATTAAAAAATAGCATTTTTATTTTCCATCAAGCCATTTTCTCAGCAATATGATGTCATATTGCTCATGCTCCGCCCACAACCACTGACGGACTGTCCCGTATTAGCATTTTTCCTCCCCCATATATACAGTATAAAATGTATATAAAATATTAAAAAGGTATTATAATTAGGGTTGGGTATCGTTTGAATTTGAACGATTCTGATTCCGATTCCTTCTTTCGATTCCGGTTCCTAACGATTCTCGATTCTGATTCTTTTAAGAGGCAGGGTCAAAAAAGTTTAGCTAACCTTGCTAACCAACGGTCTTTCTGAAGGAAATAATCCTTTCTGAAGGAAATACTCCTGTCACAAATACTCCTTCTGTCACAAATTTTGCATTTTGCCGAGATTTCGTTATTTTTAGAAAAGTGAAGTCACACTTTGGACCGCTGACGTAAGCTACTAATGTTCGACTCGCGCGGTTATGCCAACACTTCCGGTAGACGCTTCTTCGTTGGTGTTGTTCAGCGGTTTCTTCTTCCGCTCTGCGGACTGTGAATATCGAAACTAGGAATCGAAATTTTAACTTTTGAATGATTCTGGGAAAAACGAAAAGTTAGTCCCGGTTCCAATCGATACTCGATTCTCGATACCCAACCCTAATTATAATACATCACAGACATATTATAATACACATTTTATAGGATTACTATAGTTCTTTTTCATAAGGGAAGTAGACAAATCTGTCCCACTGCCTAATACGAGTTCAACACCAACTACTATATCACACAGGGATCTATTCACACAGTAATCTCTAAAATCCAAGTCCCTGGAGGCTCACACAGTTCTGTGTGTTCATTAGGAAGGATGTAGAACGTTTATATTAGAAAAATGTATATTGGCAGTACAGAAAACAACACAACAACTCTTCGGCATGATTGCCGCGTGTATTTCTATGAGCGCCAAGGCAATATTTTCCCCCACGGACTAAATTCACATCACGTGACGGGGGGTTCCCAGACCAACCGTCTGTATGTTTGGAAGAGAAACATGCACCGATATGGGTCGCTGTGAACAGAGCTTGAGGAGGTAAAAATTGTGTTGTTTTACACAATCATTGAGGAATTTTAACCAAAGTTTATTACAAACTTTACATGAACTCTGATGATCCCTTTAACATTTATAATATTCATCTATCAATACTTGATCTGATCAGATACAGTCATCCCAAGCTGCTGATAGCTGTGCTAGTTTCATGTCTCTCTTATCACTTTGCCTTCTCTTTCTTCTAATATAATAGAATAATTTTAGCTCCTCCTCTTGCTAAAGTCCTTATCACCCTGCCAACGTTTATTTGGTGATAATGATGGGCTGTTTGTACAACATTACATACTTAAATGACATTTGTGTTTTAGGATTATGTTTCATGAGATGTGAAAAAATATTAATTGAAGCCTATTTTTATAAGCACATAATTCATGGGAGCAATGTCTTCCTGTATATTTACTTTGCAGATTGTCTACTGATTCAGGATACCGAATCAGAAGAGAGAGATTAAACGACTAATCAGGGATTTACGCCAAGACATAAAGCTTGAGTCAAGAGGAGCTGTTAGAAGACAGATTACTTAATCTTAAAATTCATCAAGACTGTTTAAGATACCATCACATGTTCACACAGTGGGATGTTTACACACATCTCTGATTAAAAGCCATAAATAAAAGGTACACAGCTAGAAGAGCCGGCCCATTGGTGGGTTCTAATTTAGAAATGAAACTGTGTCCTGAGTGCTGTATTATTACAGGAAATATGATTTTAATTGGACCCATTAAAAAGCCATAAATGGCCGAGCATATCTGACAAAATTTGAGCATACCTGAAGCATTTCAAAGAGTGTTTTCTCTCATTAGACCCATTTTTTCTGGAACTGTGATTGAGAACTTCCTTTTCCCTTTTCCTTTTTGGTTCCTGTCCTTCTGCATTACCCATGTTTTTGGAAAAGCTGAGGTTGACTGGGAGCCTTAGCTCATGTGTTAAAGCGGTAATTTTCAGTGACATCGCTCAGAGCAAGCAGGGATGTGTCATTGTCCGCCCTTCACTGGTTACACAATACAGAATCTGTTGGGCTGAAATGAAGGTGATTCACTCCGTCGGGCTTTTAGGCAAGAGCTAATGGGCCCCGCTGACCAGTCGAGCCAAGAAATGAGGGATATGCCACAGGCAAACGTGTCCCCAATGGCCTAAATTAATTTTGATGACCATTACTGATTCATTTATTTTAGCCATGTTCGAGCCTTGTATTTCATGCTTAATTTGGTTTACACTTGCGGGATATGTCTGATGTTTTTCAGGCTGGTTGAAGTGTGACATCTTAATACCTTTCCTTTTTTCATGTCTTTTTCACTGCTAGACTCTTACTTTAACGAATAGGCTTCCACTTTAGTCATTGCTTATTGGAGAATTTGCACAGATTAATCACCTGATTTATAATCGGACTTGTGTTCGTGCGTGGCTCAACAGTTTCCTTTAATCTCTTGTGGTTTCATCAATGCACAACTTAGCTACTATTTTTTTTTTTAAACCAGCATATTGGTTTCATTTAGATGGTACAGTATCCCTGATGGGACATGAAGGGTAAAAAATGAGATGGAGGACAAATTATTTGTCAATGCTTTTGCACTCCCTCGCAATAACTTTTGTGTTCCACTGAACACAAACTTTGATTCAGGAATGTCAAACTTTGCTTTCGCTTACAAAGGCCTCAGAATGTTTTGCGAGGGAACTCAAAGGTTTTGCGTATGAACGCAAAGTTTCTAGGATGACTTGAGGGTGAGTAAATCTTTGGCTAATTTTCATTTTTGGGTTTTTGGGTCATTGAAAAGAACTGGCTTAATGTAATGATCAATTCATGACATTGAACTGATTCAGATCTCCAGTTCAACTCACTGATTCAATGATCCAGTTATAAGGATTCCCAAGTAAACAAATTACTGAAGGGGAATGGATGGCTTCAGAAGACCTAGGAATGTAGAGCACATGTCTATTTATATATATTTATATAAATGTATGTATTGTTTTTGTCATTTTAGTCAAACAGCTGCAGCAGGTGCCTAACAGGCAGTCCGTCCGTCTGTCCGTTTCCTGCCTTGCCTTGACCAAATCATCAGCATCCCAGCCAGCTTATCATGGGGAACTAATTCAATATCCCTGTGCCTGATTTAAATGTCATTGGCTGAGCTCATCTGGAATGACATGTTTTTCATGGTGGAAGTAAAGGCGCTTTATTGAGCAGGGACCAGAGTGGGGGGATGTGGCTGCCCTTCGCTCTTGATGTTCGCTCCCATCCGAAAGGTCTATGAGCTTTTTAAGATCATTCGGTGCACATTCAGTGCACACTCGCTCATCCTATCTTTCATTGGCTCTGTGAGTCATCACACAGCCTTAGCTGACTTGTGAGTAGACTACAGCAAAAGTTACATCCTCAAATGTCAGTCTATATGAGTTTTTATTTTGTGATTTGTTTTAATATACAAATATGTTGACTTTTTTTAAGGATTTTAATTTTTAAGTACTTAAAGGGGATAGTAAGGGACTGTAGGGGACTTCACCTACAGTTGGGGCCAAAAAGTATTTAGTCAGCCACTGATAGTGCAAGTTCTCCTACTTGGAATGATGAGAGAGGTCTGTAATTTTCATCATAGATACACTTTAACTATGCGTTTATCTATTTAAAAAAAATCCAGGAAATCACATTGTAGGATTTTTCAAGAATGTATTTGTAAATGATGGTGGAAAAATTCAACTGGATACTTTGTAACATAACCTTTGTTGGCAATGACAGAGGTCAAACGTTACCTGTAAGTCTTCACCAGGTTTGCACACACTGTAGCTGGTATTTTGGCCCATTCCTCCATGCAGATCTCCTCTAGAGCAGTGATGTTTCGGGGCTGTCCCTGGGCAACATGGAGTTTCAACTCCACAAATTTTCTATGGGGTTGAGGTCTGGAGACTGGCTAGGCCACTCCAGGACCTTGAAAGGCTTTTTACGGAGCCACTCCTTCTTTGCGTTTGGGATCATTGTCATGCTGGAAGATCCAGCCACGTTTCATCTTCAAGGCTCTCACTGATGGAAGGAGGTTTTGCCTTAAAATCTCACGATACATGGCCCCGTTCATTCTTTTCTCCAAACTCAACCATGGTCAAAACCAAAGAGCTGTCGAAGGACACCAGGAAGAAAATTGTACACCTCACATTGTATTATTGCACAAAACCAGCAAGAACACATCATCTCAAACTGTCAGTAGTGTTCTGTGTGCTCGTCACCTTGTGAGTCCGTTCTTTGCATTCTTGCTTTTGAGAAACACCCTATGCGATCTCTTGCCACGTGGGCGATGATATCAGTTAACCCATTGTACCAGAGAAAAGGTCCCTGTGTGAGGAATGGCCCAAAAACCCCTGAGATGCACAGCATGGTGTCTTGCCATGACCCCCACAGGCATGCCTGTATCATCTAGCCTTTTGCCCATACTGAGTCATCCGCCTCCGATCTCACCCCTGCTCCTTTCTTAACTCCCCCCTGGCGTTTTTTACCCCTTTGCATCCCGACTCGCATGTTTGGCTACTTCTGGGGTTGTGAGTTGGAGAAAAGGGAAAAGCTGGAAATGTGAAAGGTTGGCTGGGGCTTACCACAGCACATAGAGGGGCAATACACAAGGCAGGGATGAGTCAAAGTTGTTGCTCCTTTAAAAGATCAATTTAAATATAAAGGGCAAATGAACATCTGCTCTGTCAAGTCTGCCAGTCCGATCTAAAGTGGAAAATCAGAAGTGCATCTTTTTCAGTAGAGAAGGGACAACATGGCTAAAACTCTCAAATGCCAATTATAATTGTCTGTTGTAATACAATATTGTAAATGTTATGCTTTAGTTATTCAGGTTCCATTCATTTCAGATGTACTTGACTAGCAAGTAACTTAATTCATGTCATTTTGTGGAGATAAAGGGTTATTTATTAATATTACGTTAACCTTGTGTTTGTTTAAATTCATTGGTATTGGAGGATGTGTTTTAATTCCCCCCCCCGAATGGTTATATTTAACATTATTACATGTATTTATTATAATAAGGAAATAGTTTTGTCAACATAAGTGTAAAGTTGAATCTCGTGTTTTTTTTCCTGTAGGGTTCCTGAAGCCCCAGTGCTCAATACCACCACCGCCTCAGAGAGGACGAGCAGAAGCATGTACGTGTTTCAGCGGAATGTGTGCTCTTCATCAACGCAGACTTTCTACAGGTAACGAATGCTTATTCAGGACTGCAAAATCACTTATGTTCTCTGTAGAGCGTAAGCTTTTAGCAATATTTCAACTGTTGGCAGCTGTGTACCTCCACCATATAATAATTCTGCCTCTTTGTGTGCGTCAACTGTTCCCATGAAACCTTATGGTTCTTACTTTGAAGAACACTCAAAATGCATGCATAAATCAATGCATTGAAGTCATATTTAGAGCCCTAAACGGATTTCCACCACACTCAGCTATAACTCATGCCAAATGTGTCTGGTCTTGTAATAAGTCTGCATCTGCAAGAAACAAGACTCATCTTGCGCTCCATGCGTACACATACAAACACACTCTCTAATTCGAATGTTTCGGCCCTGCAGTGTGTTATTTACAGTTTGTTATGCTAGGGCTGATGGACATGTTACCAGTAGTCTTCTCTAAGTGATCCTTATGGGGTAGAGTTACGGCACATTCCAGCCATGTCCTTGTGGTATGTGGAGAATGATATACTGTTGGCTTGGATGTTAACATGTTTTGCTACATGTCTTTTATTGTGTTTTCCTAATATAGTGTAACATCTAGATCTGTTCATAAGCAAATGACATATCAACTGATTCATGAAAAATGGGATCATGAAAGACTCCTAATTCAATTCAGTTTAGAGTTCTGTAGGACTGTGGTTCTCAGTTGGTTTTGTGTCTAGATTTTTCACTGCGCAGCAAGTTGAGACCGAACAAAATTGATTGTACATGCCCTCACGATGAAATATTGAAATTAATTAATTTTACAGTTATTGATAGATGAATTGTTCAGTGCTTAGACGTCAGCAACAAAATATACGTAAAATGTTTACTCCTAATGTTGATAAGCCAATTTGTTTAGCTGTTCTTCATTTGCACAATTATATGGTTAATTAGGTTCAACTAGTTGCATTTAGCATCATATTTCTTTCCCTATCATAACAGATTTGCAATCTTTTTTGTGACATCAGATGAGAACCACGGATATGGGAAACAGTCCTGTATGTATATAATTGAGTTCGTTCTGTAACCCTACACATGTGCTGGGTGCATTATGGGAGACCTCATTCATATATGCTATTCAAATGAGATACCATTTCGATTCATCTTTGATTTTGATTTTATAATGGGATTGGATTTGACAGTCACTTCTTGGATTTATTGTTTTATAAAATATATTTTTTTTACAAAAGCCCCAAAGGGTTCAGCGTTTGCTCAGAAGCACAAGTTGAAGGCTGGTTTATCCCTCAAGTATCCATGTGATTTGATTGAATCCATGTTTTATACTCTCTCAACTCAGAAAGGCATTGCAAACATGTTTTAAAAGCCACTGCAGATGGTTTGCATACATCATTTACAACAAAGGGCTACTTTTGATGATGGTATACGGAGATATTTCCTTGGTTTAGTTGCTTTATTTGGAGCTATTCGTGCTCAAGTCATTCTGTTTGTGAAAAATGTTAAATATTTCCGCAAGCTGGCGTGGTGGTCTTGAGACGCTCCAGAGCGTTTTTGGCAACACAAATTAGTTTGCTTATAAAAGTTTCTTTCTACATATTGTCTTTTCCAGAGCCCATAATAGAGCTTGTGGAGAACGAGTCTTTAAAACCCTGCGTGGTGCTCAGCAGCCTGTTCGCGGTGAAATGGTTACTGTGGAAACCCTGTGGTCTGGTGTGGTGGCTAGCCTAACTGGAGTCGCTCGTTTATAGAAGTAGTAATAGCCGTGTTTCTAATTAAGGAATGTGTTTCTGTAAATCTTTTCAGAGCGGGAGGATGTGTTCCAGTCTTAGCTTGTTGCTTGTATTGTGGTGACCAAAATCACACATTCGAGTGAGGAAGATGACATGGGTTTCCTGGCAAACGAAGCAGGCAAATTAACGTTACCAAGGCAGATCTGAATCCCTGATGTGGCGGCACTTTGGCTTCCAGTGGTTTTATATTGTTTTTTTTTTTTGTTTTTTTACAAAACATAGCCTTACTGGAAAGAGACCGTGAGAAACAGCGTCCTTATTCAGTTCCAACTTCATTTCAAAGGCGCTCGGTTTTTTATTAATATAATTTTTTTTGCTCGTATGAAGTGCGCAAGAGGGAGCACTTAAAAAAGTGCTGCGGAGGGGCCTCACAATGCCGTCCTTGTATTGCGATCTGGGCTCTTCTTGCTGTAGCGAGTAGAGGAATGGAAAAGATTATCCACAGGAATGTCTGGGGTGCCCTCAAACGCAGCGCTCCGCGTGTCCGGCCAATGGGAGAGCTCAACTGAGTGGCGGGCTAATTTTTTCCTGATGAACTCAGCCGCCTGCTTCATAATGGAGTCTGATTGCCAGCGCTGAACTCACATATGGTCCATGTTTGCAGAGCCCAAATGACAGGACCACTTCTGTAGCGGGCAGAAGGAGATGATCGCTGGCTCAGTTTTTGGTTGTTTCATTAGGGTTGGGTAAGGACGAAGGTTTAGTCAGACTCATTTCGGACCACTTTCTCCTTCAGGTGTGGGTGTTTTTTTTGTTTTTTTTCTTTAATTATTCACTTTTTATTGGCATCACTTATCTTAAACTCAAGTTACGCCCTAAAGCCAAACCTTATTACTTCTAGCCACACTTAATTATATTGGTTGAGTCGCGGTGCATCTCTCAGCTTCATAAATTCTCCCAATTAATTTGGAGGCTACTTATTTTCCCGATTTCTTGGAAACAACTTTTGCGGCCGTATTAATTTACGACAAGTGGCTGTAGAATTAACTGTAAAAATTACTTGGCTTGAGGTGGGTGTGTTTTTGCTCAGTGGAACATCGCCGGCTGCCTACAAAAAGACAAAAAGAAAATGCGGTCAGGCTTTCCGAGACCAAAGCATGTGTTTGTAGACCTTGTGGTCGCACGGGAAGGGGAAGGGGCACTCTAGGGTCAGAAGGTGAGGGGGGGTCAAGCAAAGGAGCTTGTTAGCTGCAACATGTTCCATGGTCCTTGTTTTTTAATTGGGTCTGGTTGGCGTCCATGCTCGCCCCTCACCACTTCCTGTTGGCCCGGGGCCGCCAAAAAGGGGCCTGGAAACTCCAACTTGTTGATTATAGAGTCAGGCTCTTTATTCGCTCTGAAATCCATCACTACCCGGCGTACAGGCTATTTTAATAGTCATATTTATTTAAACTGGGCTTCAAAGGTAACCCAGTGGAGAAATAATAATTCGGCTGCCATTTTTTAACATGTCTTTGTCATATGTAGTCATGTTGGTTTATGTTCTCACAGCGAGCCTGCAGTCTGTCATTATTTGGGTCGTAGCTGCCAAAGGGGTTTGGGCTAATTGGATTTTGAAGTTAATTTTCATCAGCTATTTGATTAAGACCTGGCATCAGTCCTAAACTCTCCAGCCACCCCCTGGTTCTGCACCAATGAGCACATTCCATACGTCGGGAGTGTACTGAGGAGAAGCAAAACGAAAAGTTTGATCCGAGTGATCTCATCTGGGAGAGACGTTTTACTTTATTCCTTCATCAGCCCGTGTAAACACTGGAAGCAAAGTGGGAGTCATGTGGCTTGTTGGGATGGAGTTTTCCCCGTGACGCTATCAAGCACTTTTTGAGCTAATCTGCCAGCTAATTGAAAGCAGCTTGCTTTCATATCTTGTGTTACTCTGCCCATGCCTCTTGAAATGAAAATGATGGAGGACACTTCTATGATATTGGACTTTGTGTGTGTGTGTGTGTGAACAGTGATTAATATTAGAGTTTTTATGTTTTTATTGTACATTTTTAAGTGTGTATTTCACTTGTCATCCGTTCTTTAGTGTGATGATGATATTAATATTCCTTGTTGGATTAATAATGATGATGAATATTATTATTATTAATGTATTGTTAATAATAAATGAATTAATAAAAAAGTTTTAATATTATTATTGTTAATATAAATAGATGTTTTTATGTTGTCACCGAACTCTCCCTGCCATTATATTCTCTCCTCAAAGTCATTGATTTATTTAAATTGACATTAAAAAAGTTTTGTGTGCGATATTACATTTCTTTTTTAGGACTCTATTTTAAGAACACCCCTTGTGGAAGATATGTGGGTCTCACAGTCAAGTTGGTTTTTTTTTTTTTGGCAAAATGAAGAAACAATCCTGCTAAACTCTTGCTTTGACCGCCAATACAAACACATAGCCACACTTTCACCTCAAATGACTGCAGGACAACACGCACTGTATTATGGAATGAATATGACGTCTCAGCTTAGGCTATGTGTACGTGCATGTGTGTGGTTGGTGTGTATGGTTTTAGGTGGCGCCTGGAGAGTGCGTGGCCGATACACCTGACACTTGTTGGATGCAGAATAAAATATGGTGGAGACAGCTCGTGAAGTTGGGCCTTTTGAAAATAAATGTTTTACTGAGAATTGACAAGTCTCATCTCCTTTTAGTTGCAGCCTGAGAGCCAACTGTAACAGACTATATGGAATGACCAGCGTGTGCGTGTGCGTACGCATCATAAACTATGCTAGTTGTTTCGGTGACCATCTCTGAAGGTGAGGCCAGCTGACATTCTTCGTTACATGCCAGCCAATCAGAGCCAGAGCGTGTGTGAAACAAAAGTGTGAGTGGCAATAGTTAGAGAGATGGGGCCAAATCTGCAGGAGGAAGCAAAAGAAACAAAAAAGGAGTGTGTTACAAACCGAGGAAGTGAAGCTCACATTGGCAGAGTGTGACAGCAGCCGCATGGGTCAGGAAAAAAATCAGAGCGACTAAGCCTTTGATAAATCTTTGAGCTCTTAATCTCTGTGTGCCACCATCACAGTGAAATTCTATCTCATTGTCACAGCTGACCGAGGGGGGTTGGTGGGCGGCAACACCGTGTCTCGCTCTGCATCTCACAGCCTTCTGGGATATGCTGCTTCTCCCTGACCTTCTCTGTCTGTTTCATCATTAAGGTTTAATTTATGGTGATTATGGCTCGAGGTCAACGAAATCAAAATGAACCCTATTAACTTAAAAAAAAATATATATATATATATATATATATGTATGTGTGTATATATATATATATATATATATATATATATATATATATATATATATATATATATATATGTGTGTGTGTGTACATACATTTACTGATCTTATAGTGATGATGCACATTGTTGAAATAATGTTTTTTTTATAAAATTTCTCAGCTTCTGAAAAAAAAAACTTTTCATCGACTCAGGCTGACGTTCTTGAAAAACACTGTTTTTTATTTATTTATTTATTTTTATTTAAGCCTTGCTTTTCTCTCTCGAAGTTCAGTTATGTTTACAGTGCAATTGACTGCTGGAAAAATGTACTGAGATGACAGTCTTTCCAAATGCAGGAATCAAATATTACAAATAGACTGTTATTTGTTTGCACCATGCATTGTTTTAGGTTCACACTTAGGGTGACATATAAAAACAATTGTGAATTTGATATATTGTGGCATTAGAACCTCTATTTTCCATTCAGGCTGCGCAACAATGTATTCTTGCATACTTGGAGTCTTAAAACATTAAGACATTCAGTGAGGCCCTTCCAAAGGAACTGGCCAATCTGGGATGACTCTTTAGAACGCAGCACACTGGCTGTTTGTGTGCGATTTTTGTGTGTGGGTTTATGGAAGAAGTGTTGTTGTTTGGATGGACTGAAGTCATCTGATTTTAATATGCATACAATCTATCCTGCCAGGGACAACAGGATGTTTTGGATCAGACACACATAGGTTCACTGTGCATGCTGATTTTACAAACATAAAGTACTAACCTACTTTAGCACTGATCTTTCATGCTCCTTTGGGATGGATGGGGGAAGAACTTAAAGGTCTTTGGGAATCAAATGCAAAAATGGTTTGGATTAGGCAAGTTATGCATGTAATATGTGACCCTCTCCGGTCATTTTGAGTTATTTTGAATCAGAAATGCATTTATACTTTGAATCTAAAGATTGTATTGATAGGATTTGGGATCAGTACGTTTTTTTTTTCTCGTTTTTTTCGAAAAGAAGGCTCTTGTTCTCCTGAATTTTTAGCAGCCATTAACGCTAGTCTTCAGTGTCACATGATCCTTCAGAAATCATTCTAATATATTTTGGTGCTCAAGAAACATATCTTATTTTCATTGTTTATAACAGTTGCATTTTTTTAGGGTTCTTTAATGAATAGAACCTGACCCCAAACTTAACTCTCTCTCTCTTTTAAATAAAATATATTTTTTAAATCGTATTTTTTTTTTTTTTTAATGTGTATTTTTTTTATGTTCAATAGTGTTTAATAATCTCAATAGTTTCTTACATCAGATGACGCATTGCTGTGTTGAAGGCATATCGTGTTTCGCCATACGTCTGCACTTCGTCTGTTTGTTAACTGGACCGTGCCTTAGGCTTAGCAGTTGTCAAAGCTCAGGTGTCCTTTGGAAAGTGCACGGTCAGTTAGCTCTATCCACAAAGGCACAAGGAGGCTGGTTTCCCTTAGGGTGGCCGCTAAGAGCTTGAGAGGGCATGAGGGCTCGTAGGGGAGGTCATGGATGGGGTTCTGTTGGGATTTTGACGCTAAAATGATTAGACATACTTGGCATTATACCCATCGCTGTGGCAGAGGGGTGCGCAGTCAACTGGAGCGATTATTTGATCTGAATACCACCAGAGCTCTTCTTATGAAGGACAAGGTCAATGTTCAGACAACTGCCATCGTTGCCATCTTTTGATACAGGTTAAAGCGGACATGAGATCACTGAACAAAAGAAGATTGCGACCTTACAATGTCATACAGGTAGCAACAGGGCCAACCGAGTGTGCTAATTTACTGCAAAGCATTCTGGGATACAGTCAGAAAGAATGGGACAGATGTGTTACTTGTTGCCCATGTTTGCACTGGAAGTGGTTTGGTACATTTACAGCTAATGGAAATGTCTTGTTTTAGTGTGCCTCTGTTCAGGGACACACAGCTGTGACTGGTTCTAAAAAAAAATCTTTTTAAAGACTCAGAGTTTTAGTTATCAGTCACTTTTTAAAGAATGAATCAGAGTTTTAGTTATCAGTCACACTGATATATATCCTTCAGATTCAAAAGTGTACTATGTATAAAGCGTCATTTTGGTGAAATTGGACCCATCCATTCATTCTGTGAATTCGGCTCCACTGCGGCTGTTCCAGAGGAATTCTTGCGGAAAGTTGACCTTTTACCACACATGCACTCCCCCGGTTTAGGCTGCTGTGCATTTGGGAGGTAGGGAGCAGAGCATGTGTGCCCGAGCGAAACAAACGCCACAGGGGCATCATGTCCACAAATCCATTGCAGCCTGTGACATTGAGCTAATTGACTGATGTTGCCATGTAATAACGAATATATGAAAGCAGAAATCAAACGCAATGCCATCAGGAATGACAGAGAGGGATGTTGTGTGAGGGGGAAGGATAAACGCTTTAGTCTAGACTATTATTGAACATGTTATTAGTGATTGAGTAGTTTATTAAATTTAGTATTTACACTTCAATCTTTAAAATCCATGGATGATTTTAAACAAGACCAATTCATTTTCATTTAAATCTAGGCTATTTTTCTTGACTAGTTTTGTGAACCGCTTTCATTAATTAATTGGAAGGATATCATTCAAAAGAATAATTAGTTATACATAATAAATCCAACATCAATGTAAGTTTCTAGTTAAGTGTTTGTCTGGGTCAAATTTCACTCCAAAATCAAAAGAAAGACAATAACCAACACATTTCACAACAATAATGAAACCCATTTTTAAAGGGATACTCCGCTTTTTTTTTTTTTTTTTGGAAATTGGCTCATTTTACAACTCCCCCAGAGTTAAACCGTTGAGTTTGACTGTTTTCAGATGTATTCGGCGGTTTTCTGATATTTACAGTAGAAGAATATCAGTAACCAGACAGTTTCTGGTCTCATTGACTTCCATAGTATATTTTTCCTACTATGGAAGTCAATGAGACCAGAAACTCTCTGGTTACTGATATTCTTCTAAATATCAGAAAATCGGCTGAATGGATTAGAAAACGGTAAAACTCAACTGTTTAACTCTGGGGGAGTTGTAAAATGAGTCTATTTCCAAAAAAAGTGGAGTATCCCTTTAACTCCATTAAGGTTTTTTTTTTTGTGTGAAAATAATGTACCAATGTAAAATATATAGACGCTAGTAAAAATTATAGTAGATTTTCTTTGTGTAACTTTTTTTTTCTTCTTGATTTTTGGGATGGCACATGTTTAGGCCACTGAAAGCCTGCTTACTCTTGAAGAATGACTTGGCCTACAGGCAGGGATTGTGAATAAACTGGTGTGCATAATTCATTCTAAGAGATGTGCTTTCCTGTCCGGCCTGGTGGATTGCTTTTCACTTCTATCTCTCATTTAGTACTCTTTTTATTCTCCAACTTTTCTTATGGAGAAGAGGCTGATCCCAGGAAAGGGTTAACCATGTGTACGTGACGGAAGTGAGGGCTGTTTTAATGCTTATGAAAGCAGACATTCTCGGAACACTGTGTCCCTATCTGCTAATGCTTTTCAAGCGAAGATGTCCGAATGGAGAGGAAACAAATGGGATTGAAAGCAGAGATTAGTGTAAAGAGACACCTCCGCAACGCTTTTCCCTTTTTCTGGATTACACTCTTTCATGTATATTTGTGTGTACATGCAGCCTTGATTATATCTCCATCCGAGAGTGGACAACTGTTACCCCAGCTGTGCAGACAATGTTTCTGCCTCTTTACTGCGCGTTGTCCCGCATCTGATTACAGCGGAGGCACATCCCTCTGGGCCGACGGGACTCTGTCCTCAACAGGGAGCTGTGTGGCTCGCTCGCATCATGTGTATTCAATCCCTCTTCGATGCAGATTATCAGTCTTTCCCCCAGCTCCTGTTTTCTGATAATACTCTGAAATCAGAAATGGCAAATAAAGCAGCTGTTTGTAACCCAAGCTGTTAATGCGGGCACGTCGTTGTTTATTTAACACCTCTCCTGCCATCTGGTCTTTTATATTGCAGTACGCTGCAGACACGTGTGCAGAAGATCAACAGCATTACAGAATAGAAACGAGCTGTGCGACCAGTGTTGCCAATTCTGCGTCTTTATTGCTAGATTTAGTGACTTTTCGGACTCCTTTTGCAACTCTTTTTCCAAAAAATCACCTTATCTAGTTTCCGAGACTCGCCGGTACTGCCGCACGAGCGCACAATCTTGCTTTCCCGCCATGCGCACATCTCTCTGTGTTTTTTTTTTTTTGTTTTTTTCCAGTTCAAATTGATTTTAGTGGAGAAAAAGATTAATAGCTTGCAAGGGAGAGCCTGGGTAAAAGTTTTCAGTCATTATTTCATATTCATTCTGACAACAGAAAGATTTATAAATTAAAACCGTTTTATTAATCATTTGGCTGTATTAAAAAGGTGAACAGAGTAGTTGAGAAAATAACAAATGCAAACGGCTGAATACGCAATGTGACAATGACATCATGAATATGCTAATTGGCATATAACTGCTTTGCATTGAAAGAGATTGGCAACTTGCTTTATATAACATAATAGCTCAAACCCTACACTCTTGCTCACTCGTTACTCAGTTATTCAAAACCCTGAAGCTCAAATGATATAGTAAGGGATGTCAACCATCTGGATTTAGGCACTTTCCCATTCAGAGCAGGTCGATAACAGGTTCACATATGGATGGACGTCTGGCTAGCGACCAATTACTATGAAAAGCAAAATGTGCACTAGGTTCACACTACACACAATCGCAGGTAAATCTTTGCTCAACCACAAACAGGGCTTGCTTTGCCCATCCACCTGTATGGTTGAATGTCTGTCAGGTTGCAAGTACTCATGGTATTTATGCCGAAAGGGTAAACTGAGTTATGGGACTCTTCCTGTGTTTGTGAGAGTCAATTTCTCTCTCATTCCTGTCAGTGTTGCTTATCTGTGGCAGGCAGGTTTCAAACGCCATAACTGGAATCATTTTCAATCTTTAAAAGGTGATAAAATGAGGCAGAATTCACCACAGAATGACAGCGTCCTCAAGGTTAAATTGACTGAAGAAGACATGCAGCCAGTGTCCTTTTTGTTTCTTTTGCTTGTAATCCGTTAAAGTCACTCTTAGTTCCTCCCTTTGTTGATTCAAATGAAGAGTGCCACTCTAAAATTAAAAGCCTTTTCTCAGGTCTGTCTCCTCTCATATCCTGTTTGTTTTTCAGCTTATATTAAAAGCTTTTGTAAAATACTTAAAACTCATGCTTTTTGTGTCCCATGCATCGCTTGTTTGAGGTAGTGGCCCATCAGAGCAACACAAATCCAGTGTAAGCTGTGACTTATCACTTAACACGCAAGTAATTAGATTACATGCTATCAGCTAATTGTGGGTCAGAGTTGCAAACAACTTGTCGTCTTGATGTCGAATTGATGAGGAGAAACTCATAAATTATGGATCATGGAATATTTTCACCCAACATTGCACCCATTTTGTTTTTCTTCCAATTACGAGATTATGGTCTCCTGGAACATCCTTCTTGAACCGGTAACTATGTTGAGTAACATAGATGTTGGTGTCTAGCTGATCCAATGCGGTTATTTACTGTTCCAAGCTGTTTTTAGCTGCTTCCTGATGGTCATTTGCTGCTCTAAGATGGTTATTTACTGGCGCAAACTGATATACCATGTTAGACTAGCGATAAACTAGCTACTCGCTTTACTGGAAGTTTTCTGTGGTATGTTTTTGGAACATGGTGGTTGTTTGACCAGCTAATAACCGGTGAGTGGAACAGCAAATGACCAGTTTGGACTAGCTAGAAACAATCCACCATGTTTAACTGGATATTCTAACAGGATGGTGGGTAAAGGTACTTTCTTAGGGATGTTGGTTACAGTTAGCATGTGAACGTCGCCAGTTTTAGTTGCTAGAATGACAAACACTTCAGAGCAAAAGAGGATTTTGAATGTTTAACTTCTCTGGTCCACATTGTTTTGTAATAAATCTTGCTGAACAATTTCAACAACAGCTGTGATGTGCAATTTTAATGCAATCTGAAAATGTTTTTTGCAGAGATTTGGAAGCAGTCATAGATATTTCTCATTCTTTCCTCAGACACATGCGGATTTGTAAAAAGGGCATTTTGGGCATGTGTTTTGCCTCAGTGTGCTGGATTGGTTAGTTTGGGTTTGGACTGTTGAGGGCAGTGCTCTGGATGGACACTCAGTCTCTCTGTTAAACTTCACAAGGCCTTTTGAGCAAAAGTTTTTGGGCTGTGTGTGTGTGTGCATGTGTGAAAGAGACCGCTGTCATGATCTGTCTATTCTCAGTGTTCTCATAAAACCTGCATTTGTAAGTGTGTGTGTGTGCACTGTGCATATCCCACTGTGCTTCTCTCCAGGAAGAGCGCCTAGAGACTTCCTGTTTGTGCTAAGAGTGAAAGGAAGAGCCTGAGAAGTTAAAGCAGACACAAATATGATAAACACACCCACACATACACACAACTTCAGTATTAACACAAAAAGCGATTCAGTTTAATGTTGTTAAGCTTAGGTGGAACAATCTACATACTGATGATGATTTATATTATTTGATTATTATTTACTTTATTATTAATTATTTACAGAGTTCTTTTTATCTCGTCATATTTTCTTTAACAGTACATTTTAGGTTATTGTTTTGTTGTTAAAATGCACCTTTTTTAATCTTTAAATAGTTTCATTTACTCAACAATAACAGATTAGATGTAAAATGTAAAAGTAAAATGTAGTGTCTTTGAGATGCAGCTTTCATCATTTTTTCCCCTTTTCGTCAACAATAATGAAAATGAAACGAAAAGAAAGTGTTAGTAATTTATACAAAAATATTTTCATCAGTATTTTTGTTGATGGATTAACACATGTGTGTCCTACATACGCAAACACTCTAATATGACCCACACAAACACAAATCAAAACTAAACAATCATGGTGCATCATATTTGGCTCAACAATAATGTAAACGAGCTAAAAAAGAGGCTTTGTGATGATGATTACATTTTTTCGCCAATAATTTAAACAAACATCAGACTAGATTAACACTTTTTTTTTTTTGTCCTCTGTGAACACACTCAAATGTTACTCAAACACAAACAAACCTATATTTAAGGTTCTCATCTGTGTAAACAAATGCATAAAAATGATTAGTTTCCCCAGATAATCACTTCAATCGTCTGGCCTGTTTACAGTCAAACTCATGTTCTTTCTTAGCCGTTTTCACATCTGTTTCCAAATACATGTGAATACAGAAAGCCATTAAATGTTCACTTTTCTTCTGTGCCACAAAGGAGCTCTGCGGGCTGTCATTTATCAGGACTCCGGGCTCTTTGTTGTAATTGACATGTAATCCGTCGGGTCTTTTCTGCAGAACAGATGTCACAATTGTTGGTGCAGTTGCTCATTGCTTGAGCTCATTGCTTGGAGGAAAAAAGTGGAAAAGGTTTAAAGCCTCTTCGTCGTACACTTCCAATCACAGGCTTATGGCAACAGACAGAGGCTTTCTCAACCCACAGATAACGCACCTCAGCGCAGGCACGGAGTCGCTCTGGACCACTGAGTCAATAGAGATGCTCCAGGCTTTTTGATCTCCTCCTTTGTTGATAGAATGAGTGCAGATCGGTTCGAAAGACATTAACCTTTGCCTTGCGGGTAATTCCCATTTATCTTGCTTCATTGTGCAGTTGATTGGCTGAGCACACAGTAGTAATGCGGATGCAGGAGAGGTTGCACTGACTGGTGGACTCCAAGCAAGCGGGGCGAAAACACTGACTGTTTCCTTCTGTTGTCAAACCCTCATCATTTCATTGCTCTTGGCTGATGCGTTTATATTTAATAAGAGTCCTAAACTGTTTTTAAGTGCACTTCTAGATGGTTTCTAGGTGTTTGGTCAAGGGCCGAAATATATGTTGTATTGTGGTCCTTAAATATCACTTTGATTTTTCTTTCAATGCTAGTTTATGAGATCATCCACTGAAAATTGTTAGTCTGATCTTTTGTAGTGGAAGCTCTTCATAATTCAGCCTACAAATGGCTTATTTACAGTTGTTGCTGCAAATTAAACGGGGAGAAAGTGTTTTGGCATACAAATATGAGACTCCATCTTTAAAAGCAGGGTTTTCGATTATTTAATGGCTTCTTTTAGTGACAGGTGGTTCAGTTCCCTCACAATACTGAGAGATGTTTGTTTTATGTTCTGCCAGTCGCTTTTTCCCTTCACCTGCTTTAAATACTGTCAATTAAAAATGATTTGTGAGACTCAAGTTGCCATGACAGCACTCTGGATCAACAAATTATTTTCACTTAGACAAGTAATCCGTCAAGTTAAATAGGACGCATTACAGATTTAAGATTCCGCTGTCATTGCACATATCCGTGTATTTGTGCACATGTATTTCAGCTTGTTTGTCAGAGCCGTCAAGTGAATTCATGGCGCCAGGGACATATTTTAAATGTGCAATATCTTTTGCCTTATTTATTGACCAAAACAAGAATAATAAACAAAATATATTATTACAAATATATTATATATTATAATCTAATATAGTTTATATATATATAGTGAGAGATTGTAATTTACAAATAGATTGAATTCAAATAGATTGAATTTAATTCAGCTGAGAGCAGTTGTTTGTCTGTGCCAGGGAGAAGTATTTTAAATGTGCAGTGTCTTTTCCCTATTATTGTAAATGGATTAATTTACAGTATGTAATTTTAATAATATAATTAATAATACATATTACAATATGTATTATTATTATTATTATTATTAGAGCAATATTATACAATATTGCTCTGTGTATTATTATAATGAAAACATTGCATCATTCATATTATATATTTTTGTTATTTTTTTGTTTTTTTTTGAGAGAGAAACTTGCCTTAAAATGCAACTATTCCAATTCATTTTATGTATATATATTTGTTATAATGTAAGAGAGCATTTAACCTTCTGGGGTCGGCAATCAAGCCGGTGTCATCAGCTCACTTTTTTTTTCTTATCAGTGCAAAAGAGATTTAAAATACTCTGCTGATTTTGATCTTACATATACGTATTATGCATCATTCAATCCTTTTAAGTGTCTTTTTTTGTATATACTCGCAATAAAAACAAAGTGTCTGCTTTTTGTCAAATAAAGAAAAATAAACATGTTGCGCGTTTTACCTTCACTCTGTCAGTGAAGTTCATTCTGAAACGCGTCCAAAAAATGAACTGTAACTCAGTAAATTCTTGTCACAGTCAACAGATTTCTCTTGTTTTATGAAATTCTTTTCTTTTAAATAAGTAATAGAAGTAATTTAAATAAAAAAACAACTATTCTCAGTTTATGTAATCTGTATGAAAGGAGAGAGATGTCAGTCGTTTTCCTTTCAGCTAATTATTCCGTATGATGTGTTAATGTGACCATGCCCACTGAGAGCGTGCACTATTCAAACGCAAATCTTGAGGCAAGTCATGAAAATGCCCACATCAGCTGGATACAACATCTAGTTTAATAAAAATCTTGTACTTTACCTTGTCTTGCTGTGTGTGAGGAATAATAATATCTAATAATCCTGTAGAAGTTACCTCAGAAGCATAGCTGTCAACATTGAACATTGAAAATAATAAATAATTTAGCTGATGTAGTGAGTCATTTATTCTTAATTGCTTTGTTCTAACCATGTTATTGAATATTGTCTGTAAACTGCACAAACATTGTTTAAATATGAATTGCGTGTCTATGAATGAATGAATGAATGAATGAATCCGTTCATTCACTATCGCTCCTACATTATTTTACATGAACACATACAAACTATATTGCTATAGCCTACTGAGAATCTGTAAAAACCAAAAAGACTGTTTAAATATGAACTGGGTGTCTGGGTGTGTGAATGAACTAACGCACAGATGCGCACTGTTACAGATGAAATATAAAAAACAATATTTCGTTGACTAGCTTTGGATAGATAATAAAGTTTTACTATGAAATAGACATCAAATAAGCTTTAGTTAGATTCTGCTCATATGTTAAATATATAGTATGTTTTAAATATATAGTATTCTGCTCTAGTTTCTGCTCATATGTTAAATATATAGTATGTTTTGTCAAATATAAACTAAGCAGCTGTTACAGTGCTTGTTCCAATGCAAGCTATATCAAAATAATGAATCCTTAACTTTGAAATATGTATAAAATGTATTGGCCAACTTTAAAAAATATTAATATGGAAAAATAATTTTTTTACAAACATGTACATACATGTTGCTCACATATTCTGGTAGCCCTGTTTGTGCTAAATAGAGTGTAATTTCCCCTGTGCCGTTAATATGTTTATAAACAACTGAAAAAAGCACAAATGTCAGGGCACGTCAAAGCATCTCAAGGACCCCAAAAACACCTTAGACCCCAGAGGGTTAAGGCATTAAAGCCTGATTTGACTCCACTTGCAGAGCTGCACACAGAGAAATTACTCTGCTAATGATTACATTTTCCACTCTGAGGTCTCACTGTTTGGACCCGTCAACACGGAGGTCTCCTGCTGCACGCCTGACTGAATGACTCAACGTTTCCTGAGACATCTGATGAGGGTCGCTGAGGGGCCGTGACCCTTAGACCCCCGTCACTCCGTTAGCCCCTGACAGCATGAAGCTGTACACTCCTGGCTGTTTGTGTCTCGTTGAGAAGCTATGACCTGGGTCTCTCAACTCAACGCCTTGCTTTTTCCTTTTCCTTTCTAAGGTAGAAGGAGCAGGAAAACAAGGTGGAAAGGAAATGATGGGGGCTTGGGAGGAGACTCTGATAGTCTACAGAGGATTGTGGGAACTCTGCGATAAAGGCTGGAGCTTAATCCCACGTAAAGCTGGTGTGTGTGAGATTGCAGCACTCACACAGACCTTTCGTGATCATTAGGAATGAGTTGCTTGTGTGTGTGAGTGTGCTTTCTTATGGGTTATTTCTGAATAGTTTTTTTTTTAATGTTTCTAAATCATTTCCATTAGTGTTATTTAGCATCCTTTTGCTTTTGAACTGTGTGTGGTCTGAGGTATTCTGAGCGTTGTTGTCACTAAATACTCCCAATGAAGGCGTGTGTGTTTGTGTGTGAGAGAGACAGAGAGCGTTTTTTTGTGCCATGCCTTTACTGGAATTTGGAGCAGGAGCTGATCTTGTTTTGCTGCTTTATGAGTCTGAGTGGATGTCTGTAATTGAGGTTATGGGTGATTAAACTCTCCATGCCCCACACAAACCTCTAACCAGCCATCAGTCATTGTCACCCGCCGTCCTCTGCGCACAGCCTGGGACTGACTGACTCACTCAAAACCCTCCCCGCCCCCCACATGGGATGATTTGTAGAAGTCAGATTGGCTTGAAATTTAAACAGTTTACTGACCTTATGTGTGTGTGCGCAATATAAGGAGGGTGTGTGGTGTTTGCCTTTTCTGCGCATTTTCATGTATTCCAGAGGTTGCATTTTTTTTATTTGATTTTTTATACATATTTAGCGATTAAAACAGTGTGCATACTGCATT
Source organism: Pimephales promelas (assembly GCF_016745375.1). Next base: position 1,138,938 of record NW_024121322.1, on the reverse strand, counting down.
TGTAAGTGTGCATGTTTAAAATTTTAAAGTAAAACAATATGATAAAAATACTTTTTTAAACTTACCTGACATTATGTAACACGAGTTAAAATCAAGGCTCAACACAATAATACTAAGTATACATAATTGTAAAAAGGCTTACCGTATGCATGCATACTTATTGATCATTATCTATTCTTCAGTAATTATGCATACAGTAAGGGTGTATTTTTGATAATCTGGTGATTTTAAATATTTATTGTAAACTTGACATTATGTATCACTTGAGTTGACAAAACAATAATACTGCAAATGTCTTGCAAGAGTGTGTATACGTATGCAGTGCATGCATACACGATGTAAGTTTGGACGAAATAGGTTTTGTTTTGATTTTAGGTGTGTTTGTGCACGGGATTGTGTTTTTGGTATTGCGATTGCCTGAGGCGTGATGATGTTTTCTGGCCTAATTGGCATGTTGTGTAGACGCTGTGGGTGGGAAGGGATATGCTGGAAGCTAATGTGTCTTATCAGGACAGGCGGTGAGTGACCGCGGGGGGAGACCTGTCCTCCTCGGCTCCAGAAACTCAGCTGCGTCTGTAAGGCCTGGGATTTATACACACGTGTCTATGCATACATGACTGTTTGTGTAGGGGGGGCGGATGGGTGGGGGGGTGTCCCTGTTCTTTGATAAGTTTGTTTATTATGTGAGGGATAGCGAATAGCTGTCTTCATTAGCCTGATGTGAGAAATAGGGAGTGGGGTGAGTTCATTGAGTCTGGCAAATGCAATAGAGTCATGTCAGGTCAGCTGTGCCATATAATCATTGCTTATAGTGTGTGTATATTGTGTGTGTGCTTAAACTAAACTTTATTTAAAAAATACTGAATACTACATATATAAAGCATTCTTTTAATTAGCACAAGTATAGCATGCTTCCAATATTTTTTAAAGCTAATGCAGGTTAGATACAATAAATGTAATAATATACATTATTTTATTGTGTATTACTTTTTTAACATCATGAATTATCAATACACACATTATGAACTAACTTCGAGTAGTTATAAGGGTCTACACTTTTTGTTTATATTTATATGAATGAATATTGGTAATACTTTTTAGTCACTTGATTTTGTGAATCAAATCAGCGTTTAATGTGTTTATCTGTAGCCATGAGAAACCCTTCAAGTGAAAGATTTAGCACAGTGCCAGTGGATTTCTCGTCTTTTCTTTTAATGGTATTTTTGGCTCTTGAAAATGGGAGTCAATGTTCTTCCTTTCACATCACAGAAGCGTGTAATTTTCTATATTACAATGTCAAGTCATTCCTTTCAGCTACAAGAGAAGGCATGTGATGTGAGGTTCATCCTTTTCTTCTGAGTCATGTGTCGGAATCGTTCTTTTAATCTGCCGTCTTACTGTAAGCTTGAGTGGTAAAAGCTCTCAAAACTGGTGGAAAAACCCAGCAAAAGCTTCCCTTTAATGTCCTTTTCAGATTCTTTTTGTGTTTTTTGGCCTCTGTCCAGAAAAAATGGAAAGGCGGGAGGAACGAAGTCAGCAAACTCCTTGTTTTCCAAATGCAGGCGACGGCCCCTCGGTTTTGCTGAGGTTAAGGTGTTTGAGAAGCTTTAGGTGGTCCGTTGTTGAGAGTTTGTGAAGGCGTGTGTTTTTAGGCCACCCCATTCCCACACGGTCGCCTGGCATGGTCGTCTGCCGTCCAGCAGTTCTTCCAGAGCTGACTGTAGCCAATCAAGAACCAGAATTTATGAGCATATTCCAGTGAACCAATAAAAAACACCTGCCTGCTCAAACATTTCCCCAGGTGCCAATCACAACACCTCGAATCGTGGGTTTACACGAGTTAGCCAGTTATAAATTGGGCACGGTGAGCCCCTGTGGAAGCATGAAAAATGAATTCAATCATGAAAAGGGTTGAGAAAAGCAGCCTCATTCACAAACAGGGCTGCGTAACATCATGAAACGCTAATGTTTGTAGAAACAACAGTCAATAACACTGAGCAGTCATTGGTCTGTGGAGAGAAATGAAAATGTGACTCATGGAATTCAAAAACATTTTACAGTATAAAAACCCCAGCACAGCCTGCTTTAAAGTTTGTGCCTTCAGAGAAATAGTGACAATCTTGTCGTTGAAATTAAAATGGTAATTTTAGCCCAGCCGTGGGCCAACGAACATGCTAACAGTAGGCTGAAATGTGCTTAAATATGCAGTTACTTTAGCAATCTTTGTCTCTCGTATCGCCCGTCCTTTAGGAATAAAGAGGACGTCTGATGTCCCTCATAGGCAGATGACGAGTGTAATTCACTTGGACAGGTTGAGCTTTTAGGCACATGTGCTTCTTTTGACACGATGCGGACCAGGCTATCCGTTTTCCTGCCTCCACTTCATCAAAAGTGAATTTGGTTTCATACGTCTCCGTGCGACAAAAGCTCCCGTTTATTGCACTCACAATCTCTGCTCTCACAGGCCTTTCTGGCTTTTTACAGAAGGTCTGGTTGAACCAACAGAGCCCTCTTTAAAGTCGCCCTGAGGTTTAGCCGTGAGAGGGGTGAAATGTTTGAAGTGGTGTTATTTTGCGGCGGTCCGCCTGGAGTTATGATAAAGGCGGTTTGTTTGCGTCCGTGGCATGGCTGTGATAGGTGTCAAGAGACAAAGCTAATTGGACATGAAGTGTTTTTCAATGAAAAAGGCATAGGAGCCAGAGTAGGTATTCACCTCACATCGCTCAGAATAAAAGACTCTCACTGAACCCAGTTTATCCCGGGCCCCAGGGGACTCCCTCTGATGAGAACAGGAGAAAGAAGAGAGTGAATCCCTGTTAGCGAAGTCAAAACTCTCAGTGGTTTCTGTGGGGCTTTTTTTCCCATTTATTTGGGGGCTCACAGACTCTAAATGATGATGCTAGATTGTGATTGTAGTGCCGGAATTACGTTTCGTAACGTGGGACATATTTTTAGTAAATACATAAATATTATAGAATAAAGAGTATTGGTACTGCAAAATATCGATACTGCAGGTATCGCCACAATAAATGATCAAATGAGTCTTTGGTCATTCAGAAAATATGACATTTCTATTATAAGAAATTATATCCTCTGGCAACATGACATCATGACTTTTGCGTAAACATACACGCCACTTTCGAGTCAGGTGGCGTGTTATCTCTACGCATTTTGAGCTATCCGCGTGTATGCGTGTATGTCTACGCCATTAACGTCCGCGTCATTCCGCGTGTCTGTACACGCAGTCAAATCTCCAGTCATAAATGCCATTAACCCCAGTGACGGTTAAGTTTAGGGATGGGGTTGAGGTAAGTCATATCTTTTTTTTACCTAGGATGGTAAGGGAACAGTCATAAATGCCATTAACCCCAGTGACGGTTAGGTTTAGGGACGGGGTTGAGGTAAGTCATATATCTATATAACGTTAAGTCAACTGGGTTCATAAACACGCTGAAAGGCGATTATGCGTCTTGATAGCACGCCAAAAATGGAAATACGAATTGGCGTGGCATACACACACTACTTCATGAGATCAGTCTGCCTCTGGAAAGATGAATGTGTATTTAAAATGGGTGATTTATGTAGAAGAAATGTAAAATAATTTTTGAATTTGGAGCTTTCTAGACTGCGAAAAGCCAGAAAATGTATTTTTGGCTTATGTGGATGAAAGACAACAACTCCCAGAATGCACTTGCTGCCCTAGGAGGCCACGCCTACCGGTAATAGAGCGCAGTAGTTAAACAACAAATCTAGGTTTCTGTGAGGTTACTAGTGAGTCTCCGTGATGAGTCTGCCCGAAAATGTGTTTTGAGATGGCCCAAAATGTCCGGGATTCGGCTTTTGCATTCTACGGTCGGCATTCATTATGTTTACTGTGGTGAGCAGGACGAGAACGACGCGAGGCCGGTGGCGTTGATTACTGATGAGCGACACCTGTGAGACACACCGGAGTGGGAATTTTCTTTGCAATGTTAAAACGCACATCAACCGATCACTCTTTTAGCGTTCATGTAAACACTACATTCAGATTCACCAATGGAATGAATTCAGTTATTTTGAAACAGTTATTTTGAAACAAAAGGTGTGCATGTAAACAATGAATGACGACTGCAGAAATCCCAGACATCAACGGCCGGACATGTCCAGGAGAAAGAGGATGGTAACCCCTACTACTCAGCTTTCTCCATAGAACAAAAGCCTGCTAGATTAGCTTCCAAAAAAAAAGATGGCTGACTGTGTACATTCTGTGAGTGAGATCCCACCCTCTATGGGCAGGTTGAAAAGATGCGGGACAGCCCCTACTACTGACTGTAGTCTTTAGCCTCTGGCCAAAAAATCCTCCGATGTTGCAAAATGACCATTTTTGCGTCAACTGAGGACTTTTTCCAGACAAAAAATACATCAATCTCTTGTCTCAGGGGGATATGAGGGTGGAAAGCTTGATAATTCGAAAATACTACAGATTTTCTACTAATACAAAGCATTTTATGCCATGCCTTTAGTGGAAGTTGGAGCAGGAGCTGATCTTGTTTTGCTGCTTTGAGTCTGAGTGGATGTCTGTAATATCACCCACACTTTGAAATTTTTTTCAAAAAGATTTTGGCGTTTGTACATGTTTTTGTTGGTAGTGGATGTGTTTTTGAAGTGGGAATCTCATTATTCATAAAGAACATATTCTCTTCACTAATTTCGCCCATTTGTCTTGGAAGTGCAGCCTGCTGGTTCCATTTTGTTTGTTTGTTTGTTGCCGGCAGAGGGGGAGGATGGTGGGAGAGGATCAGAACTGCACTTTCGCCATGCGACGTATAGCACGTTTCCATATACACACACGCTCGCAAGCACACACGCTGCCCCCTCCAGAGCAGCTCATGCATTCCCCTCGGCCTGCAAGGCCTCCTCCTGCCTAGATGTAGAGTTTCCCCTGTGCAGATCCTGTCCCTGCGCTCACCCTAGGGGTCCGCACAACTCTTCTCCACTTTTCCGGGGGGAGGAGGTAGACGACTGGAGCGGCCCACCCCTGAGGCCTTCACGGTTCTTTTAGCTGCTCGCCAAAACCCAATCACTCCCCATTTGTGTTTCATTAACGGGACCCGAGAAGAACAGAGGACAAAAGAAAGGAAATCGTAAAATGAAAAGATTTCAAAGATTTTCATGTGGTCAGTAAATTCAAGTCTTTCCAGAATGCGCAATTGGTGCCTTTGTTTTTCTCCAACACAAAAACCAGAAAAGATTCACATAAATCTGGCTGTGTGTGATAGAAAGAAATTGCACCTTTTTTTGAGGAGCATGATATTATCTTCCCAAAGCAGGCCTATATGTGGACGGACAGAGAAACATCTGCTGTGGGACATTGCCAAGGACATGCATACAAACACACACTCGCACCCGAATGTTTTTACTCGCACATTCATGCCACTCTGTCATTGAAATGGGCTTCGGTGCCAAGCGTCACACTCTTGCATCTAACTCCCACGGCGGGCGGCACTCGGGAAGATTTACATGAATTAACCAGACCTGTTCTCTCGATACACTGCAGAACAGAAAGTGAATACAGTGTCTGTCTTGAAATAGCCTCTCAGCCACCGCCGTGCACACACACACACACACACACACACACACACACACACGCACGCACACACAGAGTGAGAGAGGAAGTGACAAATTCCACAGCGCTCTGCCATCAGCCCAGCAGCCTCACTTCATGTAATAACCATCAAATTGAATAACAGCCATCTGATTGGCCCACACCCCTTCAAATCCAGACTTTAGAAGAACCAAGTTGCATATTACACTTTATTGTTCCTTCCTCTGTCGTCTGGTTTTGTTTCCCTTTTTTCCTTTTTTAATTGGCGCAAGTTGTGTGTCAATGTATCCACACGTGCGCTAAAAGAAGCTGGTGTTGTTGCAGTGAGGGCTTCTGGGATGTGTTAAAATCCAAGCGCCAGACCACCAGACTCCCCTCAAGTCCCATAAAGACAACCCACTGCTCCCAGCTTAGGAAACGCTGAAAAACCTGGCCGCAAGCCATCTCGGTTAGTTTTTATGGAGTTCTGGTACCTTTAGTACAGTAATGCAGCTCTTTAGAAGACATTTTAAGTGCATGATGGGTATTGTTTGAGATACAATTTGTTATTAGAATAGCATTTTTGTCTTAGAATTAGAATAGCAACTTATTGTCCTGAAAAGTTGTAGTCTTGTTGTTTTGTTAATTCCAAGGAACCCCAAATGTCTTGACCCCTCGACCCGCTTCTTAAAATATAAAGGTAAGGATATATTTTAGGAGTATTAAATGTACATTTTATTTACTTTAAATTCTAGTACTGTGAGAAAAAATAGTGATTTATAAAATCCACATCTTTAAAAATGTTGTTGTACTAAAACCAAATAAATTAAAATATGATTTAAAATATATATATTATTTCAAAACATTATTAATGCAAATTTATTTATTGCACTTTTCATTATAAATCTAAAGTTTAATTTTATTTTTGTATTTTTTTTTGTACAATTTTTTTAATATTTTACACTTACCATGTTTAAATATATATTGGATAAAACTCAAATTAGAAACAAGAAATAAACGAATAAATATTTTTTCAATATTTATTTTAATATTTTACACTGAAATGTTTACCTTATATATACAGCTCTAAAGAAGATAATAGTGTCATTATTTAGCTCGATTTATTTCAGTGTTTTATTTGAATTTAATAACTGCCAGTTATGAAAAGTTCATAAATTATGAAAAGTTCAATTCATCTATAAGCAGAATCATCTTCATCAAGATTAGTATTTTCTACGGTCTGTAAGTATTTTTTATATAATATATACCTGCCTTTATATAATTAGAAGAGGGAAAGTAACCATTCAATTTGGGATTCCTTGGTTTTAAGTCTAAAAACCCCCATACTAATCTGTGTAACCCCTAGAGTAAAGTTTGCAATCACATGTACAATATTTTTCTGATCGTCCACTGTTCGCCTGCTTTGATTCAGTCTCCTCTATTTGCGCAATCCTGTGGGCAACCAAAAGAACTGTTAAACCAACACTTCCTATCAGAGGTGACAAATAGTCTGATCCACCCAAGAGAGATCTGACCAGAAGAAGCCAGAGCAGCATCAATCGTATAATGCCCTCCATTTTAATAAGCCCTTCCTTTACCTCAGCAGGCCATTCTGTTAGCATTAAAGCCAGCGCCACAGGACTCGTTCTCATTCGGGCATTATCGCTAATTCATTTATGGATTTCAAATGAATGCTTTTCGGTACGGTTTCATGCTGGGGCTCCGGCTGCTTGTCTTTTTTTGTGCGACATGAGTATTGTGTCTATTTTGCCTGTTCTTCTGTTGTCGCAGCAGAGAGGGATCGCTGAGCTCCGCTGAGGAGTGATGGGAGTCTCGCTTCGGCTCTCCGGGGAGGGGTGCCATGGGCGGCAGTGTGTAATTACCCTCCCCGTCATGTCCCGCTCCTGCTCTAATCATGTCTTCGACTGTCATAGAGCTCTCCTGAGGAGATTCCAGCCACCACCAGAACCACCTCTCTGGGTCTTAAATAACCCTGCACCCTCCTGCTAAACTCATTCTGAATTATGCTAAGACTTGAAATGTGTCATAGCTGCGGCACAAAGCTACAAAGGAAAGCAGATCTGTGGGGGATGAACAAGGTTGTAATGATGGAGCTTTTCTGAAAAAGTCTTAGGGAGTTTGAGGCAGATCAAGGGTGTGTGTGTGTGTGGGGTGTTTGGTTAGTGGTTCTAATGGTGAAACTTTGTAACTTGTTTTTCAATGTTGAAAACGCATGGTGCCGATTCAATATTTTTGCGGAAAACTAACGGTAACGGTAGTGTATCTTTTTACATTATTTTACTAAAATCACAAAAGATAAAGACATTTTTTTTAACATTAATTTAAGTAGTATTTGATTCGTTTTTAGCTTATTTTGTTATACCAAAAATACTTTTTATTTGTATATTTTTTTTATTTACTAAGAAAGTAAAATTTGTACTATTTTCGATTTTTTTCAGATTCATTGCGATGAAACATAATTACTATCATAAACGTTCTCTCATTTTTTTAATGCAACAGTAAGAACACAAAAGCCTTGTTTTTATCTTTGACAGCAGCTGTGCAATGAATGATTCCTTAAAGTCATTTGCTAATGAATCCGACTACATAGATCACACTGTATGGATAACTCATTACAAAGAAGTCTTTTTTTATGATATGGAGATAGTATCTGTGATATCAGCATTACATAAACTGAGACAAGTCATCCACGCGGTGTCTCGGGGTGCATATTTTCGAAACAATGTGGCTGCATTGTTTGCAAATGAATTATTTTCTCATTCCCCACCCTCCCAAAATGATTACTTCTAAAGAAAGCAGGAACAGTGCTACATCAAAGTTTCTGATGTTTTTGTGTTTGAACTCCCTGTTGCACAGTTGGCTTCCTTCCACAGTAGACCATTAAATCAAACCGGCTTCAGCAAAAAGTAAAAATAACATTCTATGAGAATTAGTTTTGTTCATAAAGGCGAGGCCTTAAGCGGCATGTTTAGTTGTTTAGATAAAGTATGTGCGCACAGGGTTGTGCGTTCTCAAGCGTGCGTTGGCTCAAGGGGAGACTCGTATCACCTCACAGTTAAAGAGTACAATTAGGCCGTATCAGAGCGGTGTGATGTTTGCAGCGGCGTGAGAGGAGCGATAGCAACTGTAATCTCTTCTTATCTGCCCTCATACTCAGCCAAGTGCGTCTCTATGGAGTAAATATAGGGTCATATATATCTGCAAAATAAAACAATGTTTTGCAAAAAAAAAAATATGTTTTGCAAATAAAAAAATGTTTTGCAAAAAATATATATGTTTTGCAAATAAAAAAAATGTTTTGCAACAAAAAAAAAATATGTTTTGCAAAAAAAAAAAAAATGTTTTGCAAATAAAAGTAGAGTATTGACGAAAAATGCTTTTTTGCAAGTAAAAAAAATAATTGCAAAAGAAAAGTTAACCAATGGGGGAAAAATAAAGTTTAGCAAAGTAAAACTTCAGCAGCATTGACTTTGCAACCTTTGCGCCGCTCCTTTAAATCCGCGTTTCAGTCATCCGTGCCTCTGCGGCGCACGCTTTCCTTTGCGCTTCCTTTTTCTTTGCACCTCGCTTTGTGTCCCTGATTTGACGTGGGGGGCGGGGTCAAGAGGTTGGGGTGTGTACAAGCATAGATATCATATAGAGACTAGATACCCTATTGGCCGCTGGAAAACGAGAAATCCGGCCGCCATCTTGAGCCGGTCGTCTTCCTAGTCTCGTTGCGTGGCAGCAGATAAGATGCCAGAGCACTGTGGAGCATTTTCCTGTTCTAATCGCCGGGCCACCGAAAATAGGGCTTTTCACAAGTAAGTCTTAACATTACCGCACTATTGGTTGTATTTTGTGAATAGAATATTGCCAGATAATCGAGAAGGAGCAAGGATATTTGCTATTACTGTACTGAAATCGTTGTGAAATGCTGTTTACTGCATCAGCCGGTGTTCACTCGGCATGGAGAGGTGGGGTAACTGTTAAAGTAATAATTACAAGAGCTTCTAGGTTGTCAGATAAGCATTTAACTGCCCTGTTGTATAGGTTTGTGTTTGCGCACATCAGAAAGCAACGTAATATAGCCTACACGCATGACAGCGATGCGCAAATTGAGTTACCTCTCCAACTTCTAGTTTTATTGATAACCTATATCTTACCACATGCGATTTGGCTATTGATATTACAGAAGTCCTGTGGTAAAATTACATTAACTTACCCCATCTACCCTTATAAAGTTAATCCGATAGGGCTTTAGTCTCGACATTTTCCCCTCCTACATCCACATACAATAAAAAAGGTATAGGCTTAATGTTGTCCGAATTTAATTTTTAGAAATTAACGTTACTGATGCAAACACGTTGAAAAGCTTCTTCTCAATTTTTATTACAGGTGGCTGCGTTCTGTGTGTGTGTGTGAGAGAGAGAGAGAGAGAGAGAGAGAGAGAGAGAGAGAGAGAGAGAGAGAGAGTGTGTGTGTGTGTGTGTGTGTGTGTCTGTTCGTGTGTGCGTGTGTATGTGCGTGTGTCAATCATAAACTGTTTCTTCAACTTATTAAAATATCTTACTTTACTGCTACTATCTGTTTCTGCTTCTTTATTATATTTATAGTGTGTAAATTATAAAATACATTATATCCTTCATCACATATATTGTGTCTGGTCACTTTATATCTTATATGAGAATATTATATTACTGTTAACCTACAATGGATATTAAAATACGCCGAACCATGTGTCCTGTATCATAGCTACATGTATGACCTTTGCAGCAAAAAACCCCCGTGAAAATCAGTTCAGTATTCAGTGAGATATGATTAATTTAATGCGCTGACAGCTCATTTCACCTGCTATTCAGATTACACTGAGCGGAGCGGATGACCGGTTTAAGATGGCGGCTCCAATTCTCGTCCGTGCTAATAGGCAGTAGCGGTCGATAGGGCGTCTACCTATATGATGTCTATGTTGTACACACCCCAACCTCTTGACCCCGCCCCCACGTCAAACCAGGGACACAAAGCGAGGTGCAAAGAAAAAGGAAGCGTAAAGCAAAGCGTGCGCCGCAGAGGCACGGATGACTGAAACGCGGATTTAAAGGAGCGGCGCAAAGGGAAGTATGTGTTGCAAAGTCAATGCTGCTAAAGTTTTACTTTGCTAAACTTTATTTTTTCCCCCATTGGTCAACTTTTCTTTTGCAATTATTTTTTTTACTTGCAAAAAATAATTTTTTCCTCAATACTCTACTTTTATTTGCACCACATTTTTTTTATTTGCAAAACATATATTTTTTTTTGCAAAACATTTGTTTTTATTTGCAAAACATATATTTTTTTTGCGAAACATTGTTTTATTTTGCAGATATATATGGCCCTACTTTGACTCCATACGTCTCCTCCACTTTCTCTCCTCTCCTCTAGGTAAACATCATCTCTCTCTTGTACAGAACACCCTCAAAAAATGGAGAGCCTGACAGCAGAGTTGAGCTCTTAATGATGGCAGATTCAGAAGCAGATCAGTGAAAATAAGACGTTAGATCCATCAAACCGTGGGTGGCAATTTACCACACTCAACGATATCCTCGGTGGGCCGTCCAAGGCTTTTTCCTGTGAACACTCATCCAACATTCATTATTTTGTTTTTCTTTTCATTTTGTGTGCTGTTGTTTTGTTTGTCTTAACACTTGTTGGTTTAAGGGCCTTGGCAAATTCATCCTTCGGAGTAGAAACAGCGGAATCGCTGTTCAAAATGCTTCTGGGTCCCATTACACTCGCGGTTCCGCTGTCAACTTGCATCTCGTCCGGTAAAGATACTTTAGACATAAAGGCTCTGTATCTATGGGTGTTTCTTCAACTACGGGCACTTTTTTTGTAGACTTTTGAAAATAACATTTCAAAACACACTTTTCACACCCTCAATAGTTATAAATAACTAAAATAATTAATTAAAATAAGACTTTCCAACAGACATCACAGGACAATATATTTCTTTTTGTAATGTTTAATAGCAGTCTGTTGAGGACATAACATTTTTAACATGGAATAAATTGGCTGACTGTTGTCTTGCATTTTGTATCCTAAACAAAGGATTACATATTTTGTTCTTTTTGCATAATTTGACAAAATTCACAATTAACTTATTTATTTAATTGGTCTGCTTGGTGGGAATGACACCACATCTGTTGGTCGTAATTAAAAAAAGTATAATATGGATATCTTTTTCACATAATAAATATTCAAATCGTTTGATTGCTTCACTCTTTCATTAGATTATCATTGTTGTAAACATAGTAAATATATATATATATATATATATATATATATATATTAGGGCTGTCAATTAAACGCGCTATTTACGGCGTTAACGCAAAACCATTTTAACAGCGTTACATTTTTTTTTTGCACGATTAACGTTCTTTTTGGCCTAGCAAACTTTGTAGTTTTCTTTCACATGCTTTTGCAACAGGACGCGGCATGCACTGCGCCGCGCTATGAATTCCATTCATTTCAATGGCTTGCGCCGTGTGAGGACGTTTTGTTGCTTCGTCGACCAAAGCACAAGCGGATCTAGCTAGACCGGAAACAAAACAACAGGCACGCCGCACACACTCGTTTGGCCACATAGTTGGTTAACGTTACGTTTTGAGTGGATAACGAGCGCGAGACGGCGAAATGTATGCCAATAAGATTCTGAATGGAAAGTTTACTTTTAAAAAGTTGCCAAATGGTTCAATTGACCGGACCAAAGTTTTCTGTGTGTTTTGTCGTTGTGAACTGAGGCCCCTTCCACACTACTGCGTTTTCGTTTAAAAACGGAGACCTTTTGCTACGTTTGCACCTCCCGTCCAGACTAAAACGGGAAAAACGAAGACCTAAAACGGAGAAGTTTAGAAACACTGCAGCTCCGTTTTTCGTTTTGAATCTCCGGAGGTCGTTTTAGTGTGGACGAGACAAAACGGTGGAGTTTAGAAACGCTGACGCAGAGGCTGATGCTCGGCTCTATGATTGGGTGTTATCAGTCAGTCATGAAGCATCCTTCCCTGATTCGCCAACCACTGTTTACACCGGCACGCGCATGCCCAGTGTTGGTGAATGGTCACGTGATTCGCATTTTCAGTCGTTTTAATGTGGACGGAGATCATTTCTAATACGCAGATAAAACGCCGGTGTGGACGGAGATCATATTCGTTTTAATCCTCCGTTTTTAAACGAAAACGTAGTAGTGTGGACGTGATCTGAGACTCTAGTCTGAAATACTGCTTGATGATGGCCAAGCACACACACGCACACACACACAGCTGATGCGAATTCTCCGCCCTCTCGTCAATATCAGGACCTCGTCCATATTTCTTTCACCCTTTTATTGATGGACAGTGTTACATTGTGTGAGAGATTATTTGCTCCAAGTGAGAATTCTAGTGTGAATTTGAACACAGTATATGACAATGCTGTTTTCAATAAAAAACGTTTGCTCAAAGCAAGCCGATCCACTTTTCCATTTTGATAAGAGCATTAAAATGAGACAAAATAATCGGACAAAAAGAAATCAAGAGACATTTAGAATAGATAAAAATGTGTGATTAATTGCGATTAATCGTGAGTTAATAAGACATTAATGTGATTAATCGCGAATCTACCCAGCATGCCTTTCTGTAGAGGTAGTTTTACGGTGGGTTCACACTGTCCTGTCACAATATGCTGACAGGTGAGCGTATCTCCAGGGTGGGGTGCAAAGAAAAGCCCTGTGCAGGAACAGGGGCCCCCGTTCACCAGGGCCACTTTATGTTCTTCTTGGCTCTGCATCCCGGCCACCAGCACTCCCAGAGTCAGAGTAAACACATCAGCCGGCTCTATTTACTTTCATTGCTTACACAGCGCACAGCAGATTAACCTGTTTATGCAAACACATACAGAAAAATGGCTGATTAATGCCCGCGCTAGGCCTTGTTTCTTTGCGTTCACACGCTGAAAAATGTCCACACACACCAAGCGTGGCCTATTCCGCATCCATAACAATAAACAACAGCTGCAGTTTAAGCGGTAATGATAAGAATAACACTAATGATGACTGTCAAAGAGGCGCGATATACAGTAAATACTGTATGTTGCTTGTTAGTCTGCGACTTCTTGAGTCTTGTTCTCTCCACACGGTGGCGGGGGCCAGGGCGGCTGTTTGCTCGTCACTCTTGTGCTGTTTTCTCCAGCGAAAGTCAAACTATCCAGAATAGCATCTCCATTTCTCCGGTTGCCAGTTCTTATTTTTAGTCCCTGCATTAATTCAAGCGCCGGCTTGAAAGTTCCTCAGGAAGTTGCAGTGTTCCCTCCTCTCGCCTTCGTCCTTACCTACGAATAGACATGAGCATTTTCAGAGAGATGCAAATGATATCTGTTTCATCCTGCTGTCAGAGCTCCCACAATCTGTGGGCTTCAAAAAAGCACGGCAGCCAGTGCCAAACATCTTTATGAATAATAGATTGTGTGTCACTTTCAAAACAACAAAAAAGGCTCTAAGACAACATAATTCAGTGTATTAGTTGAAAGTCTCTTTTCGTCTTTTTTCCGCAAAGGGTTTATTTGCTCCTTTTGTAGTTGTTGTCAAGGGATACTTGCAGTGGCCGGGATTTTCCTGGGAAAAGTGCTGAAGATTGGCCGTGGAACGTGAGCAAAGGGCTCCCTGAAGTATAGTATGGAAAAGCTAGGACAGGATCAGTAGCTTCGTTTAACCAGTTATTGTGAATCAATGGGGCATTGTTTCAGGTAGGGTCTGTAGTTAACTACATTTAACTTTGGATATCAAAAAGTTGAGCCAAGTACTGTGCTTTTTCATGCTATGAAACTCAATAGGGTCCAATGTTTGCAGAAGATCTCGTCTTTTGTGTTTCACAGAAGAAAGATTGTCATTCAGGTTTGGAACAGCATGAATGCTACTGCTTAATCAACAAACGTAGTGACTAGTGAAACTGATCTAGATTTTTTTTTTCTTTTGTTTTTTGGTTTTAAAATTCTGTCATTTCTCCCGTACAATTAGTCCATAGTTCAGACCAGTGCATAAAAACAACAGAGGCTTAATGAAAATGCTAATTCCTTCTCTGCCAGTAGGTAGTGCTTATAGAAATACCTTGAAAAACCTTGGTTACATAAATACACGAAGCACTGCCCAACTTTACGTTTCTGCTATCAGCTTGTCAAGGAGAAGAAAGGAAGTAAAATAATATTTACGTGCTTTCAATTAGCTGTTCAGGGTTTTTTTTATTCACTATTTGTTTATCAAACAATATGCGTAACAAACATACAGAAATGATTCTAGATTGTTTCTCTGCTATTCATTGTCGCTTAGCAAAATAGTCTGTTCGTGGGTGCCACAAAAATGTAGTCAACATCATATTTGTTGCCTCGCTTTATTAGCAGTCGATGGAAAACAGATTAGAAAACGTCTCCATAAAAAAGAAAAATCTGTCACATTGATGATGGCATGCGAATGTTCATGTTGGTCTGAACAGATGTTCATTTAAATTAAAATGTTTATCACTCTGAATATTCGTCCTTGAGTGAACAGGCCTTTATTGGTATATCAGACCCTTTCTCACATTATTCTTTGGAGCATCTCAATGAACATTTAGGTTTTTAAGGTGATGTGTCATTTTGAAAATAGTCTAACTATAATTCATATTAATTAGTATAGATAAATATTTTTAAAAATATTATTCACAATCCAAACCATCATTCTCCATTTAGGTGTTCTTGAACAATAAAGCTTCTTGTTAAGATCTCGTGAACTATACAGTTAAGACAACCATTTTAGTCAAGCAGACTCCCACAGTTGATTTTTTAAATTGCACAGTTGTACCTTATTTTTTTCTGACGAACCCCTTTATTAGATGGCAGCCACCTGTGAAGGTTGCTTAGACCTGAAGTTTTCTTCTCATGATCTCGGTCCTCCTCTCTGGAGTTAGAGGATGAATTATAGAGATGAACAGCTGTTGCAGGCTCTCAGCCCCATGCAGCTCTGCTCCTGTTTTCCATTCATAATGCAGACGCTGCTTTTGCAGATTCCTGCTTGCTCTTAGCACCAACAGGACACATCAGGAACAGTTGGATTCAGACAGTGAGGAAAGGAAAGGGTTTTTTTGTTTTTGAGACTGTCTTGAAAATACATTATTTTTGTATTATTAAAAAAAAAAATATATATATTCTGCTGAGACACCAACCTGTAGGGTCTTTCCCCACCCGTATGTTTTCCTGACAAATTACGGCTAGCCATGGCACTCATTTATGGACTTTGTTTATCTTGCAAAAGGAATGCATGCTTACTTTGTTCTTCGCCAGTGATGTAACCGGCCCAGAGCAATAAGTGGAATGAATATGAAACTGTGGTTAAAGCGCCTGTCACAGCAGACCTGTGAAGCGGAGATCAGAAGAATACAAGAGAGGCTCTCCCTACCAATCACTCCCATTCAGCTCCTTTCAAGTGCAAACATTAGTCATGCAGTCATCACACCAGCAGGCCTAACATGATAGTGTGCTGGCGCGTTTTGTGTGTGTGTGTGTGTGTGTGGTCCTTGGGTATCATGAGAACAGGCGATCTCTTTATTTCCCTTCACCTTTACACTCTTTCCTTTCATTGCCTACAAAGGTGAGTCGAGTGCCACCATGGAGCTACATGATGCTAATCATTGGGGAAGAGAATTTCATTCACTTTATATTCATAAATTTACATTTATTCATTTAGCTGACACTTTTATCCAAAGCGACTTACAATTGCTATATATGTCAGAGGTCGCACGCCTCTGGAGCAACTATGGGTTAAGTGTCTTGCTCAGGGACACATTGGTGTCTCGCAGTGGATTCGAACCCGACTCTCTCACACCAAAGGCATGTGTCTTGTCCACTGCGCCATCACCATATTTACACTTATGTACATATGCAAATGATGAGACTTATGAATTCACATAACAAAAATAAATAACTTTAACAAAACATTACATTTAGAAAATGTAGACTTCCAAAACAAATTCTGGAAAATTAGGAAATATGTAAAATTGTAATTTACCAGGCTTGGAAGCCATGGAAATTAGTAAAATATTAGAGGGAGGGAGGAGGGGAGGGTGATTTCAAAGAAAAATCATGAAAATGTCTCATGTCAAAATATAGTTTTTTCTAATTATGCTCTGGTCAAAAGTGTTTCTTTGGCTAGATTCGTTTTTTTTTTTTAAATCACAAAGTAGCGATTGTTGTAAAACCATGGAAATAACAAGGCAAATTATTTGTCAAAAAGTGTGGAAACCGTAAATTGTAAAGTTGCTTTCATATTAGTTTTAACCCTCTGGGGTCGGCTATCGCACCGGCTCGACAAGCTCACTTTTTTCCTTATCAATGCAAAAGAGAATCAAATTACTCTGATTTTGATCTTACATATAAGTGTTGTATATCATTAGATCCTTAAAGGAGTAGTTCACTTTTCGAAAAAATGTTGCTGATAATTTACTCACCCCATGTCATCCAAGATGTCCATGTCTTTCTTTCTTCAGTCGAAAAGAAATTAAGGTTTTTGATGAAAACATTCCAGCATTTTTGTCCATATAATGCACTTCACTGGGAACCAAACGGTTCAAGATCCAAAAGACATTTTAAGTACAAACTGGAAAATTTTCAAAGGGCTTTAAACGATTCCAGACGATGAATAAGGGTCTTATCAAGCGAAACGATCGCTCATTTAATAAATAAATAGTTTTATAAGCTCAAATGGTCGCCTTGCTCTGTACTGCGATGCACATTCGTGACTCTCCTGTTCGAACTCGTTCATCAAAATGAACTAATCTTTTTCCGAGTCAATTCGTTCATTGAATGAACCAAATGACTCGGAAAAAGATTCATTCATTCGTTCACGAAAAGATTTTTCTTGCTGTTTGCCGTGGTAATGAACAACCTTAGTGAATGTATAATCATCTATCTGAGGCTAAATTAAAAATGTCTCCTTCTAGTCACTTCTGAACTTCTCTTGAATAAAGCTCACGGTTAAGGGTTGCCAGATATCACACAAAAAAAAAACGAACCCCTTTAAAACGCAGTGTATAATCAGACATGGCAAAAATGTAAATGGTAATTTATTATGAATAGAGTAGTTAAATATAAAATATTCAGATATTATAAACCGGTTGATGAGGTTTAATTGCGCCTATGAGTTCTATTTAATATCAATCAGTTTAAGGAAGTTCATCTAAGAGATGATGAGTGTGTTTTAATATGTTTAGCTATCAAAATAGTTTACCAAATAAATAATTTACCAAATTATAGAAAAAGAAAACAATGTGAAGTGCTTTTCATTTCTAAAGTATTTGGGTTTATTTATTATACAAAGCCCTTTTTGTCATTTTTCTCAAATAACTAGATATATAAATAATTATATTGTGAAATATAACGTTACCGTGAAATAAAATTAGTCATATCGTGAAATAGAATTTTGTTCATACCGCCCACCCTAACTAATTTGGTTGTTTGTACCTGTTGGATGCCTTGGAAGTGATCGGCAGCAGATGACAGCTGTGTTCTGGCATAAGAGTGAAGATTGGAGGGCTGCCACTCTTATTTAGACGTTGCCAGGTCTGTGATTTCTGCCTTACCTGCTCTTATCTAATCTAGCAGATTTATCCGGTTAGCTTCAGGTAGCACGGCACCCTGATGGTTTTACAGGTGCTTTCTCGGATAGCTTGTAAAACATGTTTCTCTTCCCAACCAAACAGGTCAAGACAAAGTAAGACAATGGGGAGAGGAGTGAAAGATGTATGAAACAGATAAGAAAGAAATTAACTATTTTATGGCACAATGTCTTGTGAAGGGATACAGAAATGGGTTTAGATTAGCTATGATGGTCGATGCAGTTTTTTTTTTCTTCCTATTTCTTATCAGTTTTGCTTTAATTACCATGCTTCTAGCTGTTAAATGATTGATGATGACATGTCCAGTCAAGTCTTTGGGCAACCCACTGACTAGTCCATTTTAGATTGTTTATTCACATCCCTAGTCTAGAGCAACAATTTTCTTTTTAACTAAAAAGTTTTCAAACGAAGCAAGTCTCACATCAACGTCAATGTGAAATACTCTTCTTCTCTTTTCTCGATCCTTTTCTCTCTCTATTCTGTTTTCCACTAGCTATGCCCCTCTCAAGGGCGGATTAAATAAGAGCTACTTTTATCCGTCTGTAATCCTGATCTGGCAACCCTAGCCTTCAGAGAGAAGAACACACCACCAACTGGCAGCACACACACATCTGAATAGTACAGGCCATGGACATATGCTGTATATTATAAAACATAGACCATGCACACATACAACATTAATTTGTTTTCTTAATAAATATATTAATGTTTTTAAAACATTAATAAATTTCAACCAATTAAATGTTCAGAATATTTCTTTTTGTAGTAACAGATCAGATAGATTGTCTGTTTTATTTCTTTTTGTTTGTGGATTTATAAAAAATATATATATATATATATATATATATATATACATTTAAATATATTTATATATTCAGTGTATTTGTTAACTTTGTGTAAAATGTAACCAATTAAAAAAAAACTTCAATATCCTAAAGATTCCTGAAGGAGTTGGTTAGGATATGAGATTATACTCCCAAACTGACCCTGGATCTGCTGTGTCCCCAGTGTGTTGCAGCTGTCTGCTAACAGATTGGCATCAAAGTGTTTCTGAAACAGACCATCTCTGGGGGTCTTATCACCTCAAGATAAATCCCTCATTAGACTGAATAATGATTACGTTTCACTTCCATGTGCCGGGAAACCATGTTTTCCTGTTTATGTGACACCGTGACATTAGAGAATTAATTAATCACTGTTTTTTGGCAATCAGCGGGTGTGAATGTGTGTATGAATGCATTGACAGAAGCTGCAGCTGATTTCAGGGTGTTTGCAGGAAGTGCTCCGGAGGAGGGCAGGATGTTGGGGAAGTGTTTGGCGTGGCGGATCTGGCAGGCAGGCAGGCAGACGCTAGCATAACCCGCTGACAAGCTCTCTCTCTTATATACTCCGTCCGCCCCTCTCGAGTGCCTTTTGGCCTGGAATCCATCACAAGACGCTGTGAAGTGACATCAGACAAGTGGAGACAGAGAGCTCCTGGAAAACACAGACTGGACATGCTGTTTTTCTCAACTGTCACCTAATTGAGTAATATATCATCCATATTCTGCGCAGCCCCCTTATGAAACTAGCCTGTTATGAGTCTCGGCGCTTGCGTAACAGTATTAAGTCATGAAATACAAAAAAAAAAAAAAAAAGAAGCTTTTATTGTCTTTCTTTGTTTTTTGCTTAGAAAAAGTTATACTAGAATTTGTGGATAATGAACAAGCCCACATTGTGCCCTCAAAACTCTGCTAAAAAGATTTCCGCAGTTATGGATATACTCTGCCCTTTGTGTATTGATGCATATATTTTACTCTATATATACAGCCATCGTAAAGAGAAAACACAAATATTTGTAGAATATCTGAAAAAAAAAATCTTGAAAAAAATTAAACGACTAAATAGGCTTTATTCACACATAATAACCAAAAAAATATTGTGTAGGCGTCCTTTGGCCTTGATAACAGCTTGCATTCTTGCTGGCATTGTTTTTTATGTACAGTACTTTACTTTGACTTCCAAATAGATTCTACTTGTTCCCAAAGACTTCTTTTGATAAAACTTGTGTGCAATCTATCTTTGAATCCACTAAATCCCAAATTTGTTCAATAGGATTCAAGTCTGGACTTTGACTTCTCCAACTGTGACTAAAGAATTTACACACACTGCTGGATGAACCATTCTAAAAATAAAAATAAAATATTTTGGTTATTGCCAATACTATTCGTTTAGGGAAGCTGTAGCACAAAACTTACATTGGGTGGGCGTCTAATAGATTTAACCCTTTCATGCATAGTCACTACAGTGGACAGCTATTAAAAGATTATTTTCTTGAATTTGCACGTTCAAATAGTTCAAATTGTATGAGGTTCAATTGCCTTTACAATTTTTCTCAATTATATTTTATATATTATAGTTTTCACTTGATTTTATTATATAATTGTATTGATTGGTTTGTTAAATATACACAATATTGCTGTTATTATTGTATTATGTTTAATACAGTATCAGTTTAAACCATAAACGCATGCTTTCCACTCAAGTGAACATCTGAAAATCTCTTTGAAAATGTGTAAAAAAAAAAAAAAAAAAGTCAAATCATGTTTTTCACGCCTAGGAGAAAAATCTTGACTGAGGTTAACATAATTCATGCATGGCACTCTATATATTGTGTATGTAAATGTTTATATTAACATGCATTTGTTAAACTTTGAATGATGAGGTTATTGTACCATATTGCATTTTAGGTACCACTGTACTTTTTTATCATTCTTGCTCCAACCCTTTAGGGGAGAAAATAACTGTAATGAAAAACAGAAAGATTCATGGACATAAAGCCTGCAGGTTTGGGAAGATTAAGAGAGATGGGGTTAGAAAGAAAAGAGGGTGCGTAAAAGTGTGAGGTAAATGAAAGTGAGCGAAGTGCAAGGAGAACAAGACAAGGTTAGAGAGAGGGAAAGTAAGCATTCATGGACACAGGAAATATGGCCTTGTCACCCAGGCAAGACTGACAGATGTCCCCCCATCATCTCTTCATGACAGCTGACAGCATGACGGACAAGTTCAAGGAGAACGAGAGAGCGGAGGATAGTGCGAGAAGGGAGGAAGAGTACGGAAGCAGAAAATGAATCTGCTACCTAATCAGTTGGCATCCTTAGGGCCCTTGACCTTGTATCTCGCTCTCGTTCTTTTTCTCTCTCTGTTTTCTGAAGCGTTCTCAAGGCCCATAAAAACATGCGCTACATTAGAGGTACTCTGTTAAAGTTCCAAGAAGTCCAGTCTTTGAATTTCCTTCTCAGAAAAGATCTGAAAATTCAAAAGTATATAAAAAATAATCTAAACCGTTTCAGGAGTCCACCCTAGTGACCACCCCGCTGGGGGCATCAAATTGTTTTTTCTGTTGCTAAGACAAAAATCTTTATATGCCTTTAGTAACCTTAGAAGATAACTAGAAATACATATAAAATCCTATATGGTCAGTCAAGTTCAATTCAAATGTATTTTTATAGTTATTTTCAAAATCATCTTTGCATTGAATATAATGGTTTTACAAACCACCAGTGAGCAACTAAAATTACCATATACATAGTTCCCACAGGCAAAAAAATTGTCACGTGACCTCCCCGGAGACGCCATCTTTGAGGGCAAAACCGCTGTGTTTACCATAGGCGTTTACAACGTTTTATCAGAGAATGTCGTTTTACAAACAAATATTTATGTCTGTTTATATTTTTATGCAAATCATGAAAAGACAAAGTGTAATAGATTATAAAGAGACTATTAAAACAAGACATAGAGAGGTACAATGCGAAAATTTCATTCATAAATGGTGTGTATCCTTATGCAACAAAAGAAGCACTGAGCACCGATTATGCAACTTTGCCTCAGATACAGTATTTTCATGTGTACAATTATCTGGTATTGGTGAGGAGTTTTTACACATGTGAGCAATTCCAAGCCTGGAAATCACTGGAGGTGTACGATCAGATTGACGTGGGGTTGGTTTGGTGACGTTTGCTCAAGTGCAATCAATGGAAAAGTAACTTAAGTCATCATAGCGAAGTAGCATGATGCTAATCTGTCTATTAAAAAGCCATAGCCTGCACAACTTAATTCCTATGTTCCCCAGTCACCGGTGATTTCTGTAATATGCATGTACTTGCGGGCGTCATGGTTCGGTGCATGAATATTAAAATAAATAACTCGCGTGCAATTTAATTAATGTAATAAATGAGGAACTACATTATACGCGGGATCTTTAGGGACATAATCTGAGATTGCAATGCTGGAATGTGAGATCAAACAGTGGAAACAATGTTGTTTTGTATGTTTTTAATACCTCGTCATTTTGTTCATACAGGACATTATTCAAACTGCAACGTGTTAACTTATATTTATTTACACTCGCAATAAAACACAACATTGTGCTTTTGTCAAAAAATTCGTGCGTGTTTTGAGTGAGTTTCTTTCCTGTTCATGCTCGCCAGCCATAATCTCCATCGTTGTTCGGACAAAAGCTTAGTCTTCTCACATCCATATCCTTCTAATGACGGGTATAGTGTAAAATCCCGATTTAACTGAACCTCCGGCACGATTTTATCATCCATTGACTCAGCAGGAGATGACCATTTTCACTTTATAGCACGAAACTCATTTCACTTCGTTCAACTCGTATTGCTTCTTCTTATGTTTTGCCCTCAGCAATGGCGCCGGGTCGGCAAATGCCCGTATGTTGTGACGTCATGTGGGAACTATGTATAGTGATTTTTAGAATGTAAATTACTCTGAATCATCTTTGCTGAATATAAAGTTGCTTTACAAAACCACAAGTGAGCAACCAAAAATATCTATAGTTTCCTTGCCACAAGAGTCTGTTATTATTATTATTATTATTATCAAAACTAGCATCTGCTTTTACATGAAACCTGCTTTGTATGCTGTGTTTAGAAGATAAGTTTCTCTTTATGAAGAAAGAATGCTTCTGATTGTATTAATTTATGCTAAATGATTCATAATCTACCAATTGGTTATCTCTGGGCTAGATGATAAAGAAGTGCGGTGCACCCATGTGACTGCCTGTCTTTTTTTACTTTCTCAGAATAATCATCCAGTGTAAGGTTTAGCTAGCGGGTGAACAAGGTCTCTATCTCTGTCTGTCTCTCTTTTCAGCTTGTATCAGCCTGTCTCGTGCCGTAATCCTTAAAAAGAGGAAATCAACCTTCTTCTTGTTTTGTTTTTGTTGAGTAAATGTTCTAACCGCTTCCTTCTACTATTCTCCCCACAGACTCCTCAGGACATGTGACGTCCTCTCCTCTCAGCTCGCCCACGTCCCACCGAGGGATGCATCCGTCACTGCTCAGCCCGAATTCTTTAGGCCACTCGGGCTCCCTGCATTCCCCCATCAGCACTCTGAGCTCGCCCATGAATGGCTTGGGCTCTCCCTTCTCTGTCATCAGCTCGCCCATGGGGCCACATTCCATGGGGTCACCAGGGATGGGTTACGGCCACAGCGTCAGCCCACAGGTAGGGCCACAGTCCGAGTCCCTCAAAGTGCTGTATTTTCAAGAAGCGCTTGCATTCAGAAGTCATATTTATTTTATAATTAAACATTGTTGCAATTCGTTCAGTTTAACTCGTCTGTCCCCTCTCGCTCTCTCTCTTTCCAATACTCTCAATCTATCTTTTGTTCCATAAATAGGCCTGCACATCTCTTTTGTCATTTAAAGAGAGGCTCACAATTAAGACATCAAAGCTGGCAGTGTCCTAGTTTTCTTTGAAAGCCTGATCCACATGAGTAAAATGGTTCTCAAATTCACACACGTTTGTAGAGTGCCGTCCGTTTTCTCATTGATAACTGTACTGTGATTTACCAGGCTTTTAGCTCATCTTAAATTATAGTGTTGTTAGGTTGGAGGAAGTTGAAGGGGATTTTGTTCTTTCCGCAAAACAGGATTGGTTCATTTCTACAAATCTTTTCTGAGGTCACACTTTAAATTAAGCTGTCCTTGTTACAGTGTAATTATACAAACAAGTGCTGAGTAATATTAATGAATTAACATGTAATGTGTTCAGGGTTAGTTGCTTGTAATTATGCATGAATTACTGTTATTACTGTAGTAAGGTTGTATAACAGACACTTTAAAATAGTGTTACCATTTCTGAAACTTTTCTCTCTTTTACTTTTGATTTTTATAAGTCTGAGCTACAAATCAGATTCATACCTCGCTCAGTACTGTTTAAGATCCCATCAAATCAATATACTGGAGTTTTGTGGCTTAGTCTGTGTATGTGAGCTAGCTTGGAGGTCCAAATGTTTGTGTATTTCATTCTAAACTTTAGTGAAATTCACTCAAAGGTTCAATACTATAACATTAGTTAATGCTATAGCTAACGTAAAAATAGCAATAAACTATACTTTTACAGCATTTATTAATCTAGTTAATGTTAATTTGTACTGTGCTAATACACTTTTCAAGTTTAAAAACTACTTTTAATTCAACTATACAGTATATAGGATCTGTATTATGTCAATTATTAGTATATCTTTGCATTAAAATCAACCTAAATAAGAAATTTTATTAATAGTTACACACAATATTTTAGTTCAATAGAGAATGCATTGACACAGTGCGGAAAACATTTTTTAATGATTCATGGTGTCTTTAATCGTGCTGTTATTTGGTAGCAACAGTTACAGTTCCACCCAGCAAGCCAAACGCCAAATATATATTTTAATACATTAGTTTACATTAGTCATTCATGATCAATCACATCATTATCTGGAGATTCAATTCTCTGGATTATACAAATTTTGAAACTTTGAGAGAAGATTTGGTTATTGTTTTGATTTACAGTTAGATGTTTCTTGAGAAACCAGTTTTATCTTTACACATCTCTCTCTCTCTCTCTCTCTCTCTCTCTTTCTCTCTCTCTCTCTTTCTGAGTGGGAGGCAGTCATGGGGTCTGATGGAAGGTGATTTGAGTCAGACGGCATTTGTCACTTATGTTTAGCACTCGGCTGACTGGCTGTTTTCAGGCCTAGCCGGGTGGAACGGGGTTGCGACTCAGTCCCTCTGTATTTAACCTCCGAGGATTCGGAACAGGCACCCCGCTGGCATAAACTGTCCAGCAACACACTGCACTCAATTCCCAAACATACAAGACAGCATGCGTCAAGATTAATCGTCATTTTGTCTAAAGATCTTTGTTTTGAAGGTTTAACGCCAACAAGTGTAACCACTTGTAAAAGAGAAAAGAGAATTGTTGGTCTGACTATGACAATCATTTTTACATGCATTCCTTAGTTACCCAACACCTGGTAAGACTTATTTATTTTACCTGCAAGAGGATCAAACTTTTAATAAATTGCCAAAAAGACTGTAAAAAAAAAAAGATATTATTAAAAACCTATTATTTATTATTTATATATACATTTCTGTAGTGAATACTTTTTTTTTTTTATTTATGCTTAAATGCTTTAAATCTTATATATTTTTATTTGTGTATAAATAAATATATAATCTATTTTGTAATAAACCATTACCTCAGGATTTCAAGTGTTGGTACTGCCTTTGTTATGGCACCTACTGAGTGTAAAAAAATAGGTTTTTGTTTTGTCTGGATTCATGCGTCTCTGTGTAGAGTGTGTTCACTTTTAAATCATAACAGCATCCACCATCACATGGAGCTAGGAAGTCATTTACAATACACATTTGTTTGAGTTGGATTGTGGTTGGATGGATTTTTTTTTAAATGTTCGGATTGCCTTCACTTGGGGAGGTTGGTTTTGACGGAAAAAATCCACAGCGATAGCTGCAGTGACTCACTCTTGCACACACAGGCACAACCACTGTCAGCTTAAATCCCACCAGCCTCGGCACAGCACGGACCCTGCCGTCTCCCAGCAGCTGGGACACATTAGGCAGAATGTGGTTCAGTTTACACTTCCAGCAACAATGAAAGGGGATACAACGCTTTGTCTCCCCAGAAGAATCCCTGAACATTTGCTAGCTCTCGATCCCGCCTAAATGGCTTATTACGGTTCAGTGTGTACTGTACTGAAAGACTGGAAGTTGTTACTGGAAGGTCATTATTAGTGTTGAGGAAACTATTTTCAAGCTGTTCGAGCTGCTATTATTTTAAAGCAATTAAAATATAGTCAAAGTAGTCTTGAAAAGTAGTTCAGTAGTAGTTCAGTAATTTCACTTAAATGACAATTAATAGGTAATCATCATTGCCATTTAAGTGAAATCACTGAACTTAAATATACAAGCTTGATAAATTATCATTCTAAAAGAAAATTTCAAATGGCACTTAGAGGCTTTTGCATCTGAACTCTTCATATATATATATATATATATATATATATATATATATAGAAAATCATATAGTAAAATTAATGGAAAGGATGTTTTTTCATGCTTGTTCAATGAACCATGAACAATTATTGTAAATGCACCTGTCCATGAGACACTAACAGGCCCTAGACATTTCACAGTTCCAATAACTTAGGACACTTAAGAGAAGTGAACATGCCATAGTCCTGCTGCAGGAGGCATGAGGACTGCAGATGTGAACAGAGAAATAAACTTCAATGTCTGTAATGTAAGATGACTAAGACAGTGTAACATGGAGATTAGAAGGACAGCTGATCATCCTGTCAGTGCCAAACTACATGTAACCATGTGTCCCCCAGACGTGTTTATGAACTTGCAAATGACTTGAGCAGGAGATGCAGTGTTGCACTGGTGCAAACATCACACTCTGACTGCTACTTTTAATATAAACCCCATTTGTTCAGTATCTCATTCCATTTCTTTTCTTCAAATTTATGTATTTTTTTAGCTTATTTCTCAGTTGTTAAATCTTATGTTCATACAAATTTTGACACACCAAAAATAGCTGGAATTAGAAAATAAACAGTTGAAAGTGAAAGGATATTTGTTTCTCTTTTTTCAGACTCTTAGACCATGGCAAAAATCTGGCTTTGGGATAAATTGTTTTCAAAGAAATATTGTTTTCTTTCTTAAAAGGAAGTGTATTTAATTTATTTGATATTTGTGTTTAGTCATATCAGACTTGGTGTAGTCTCTTATATATTTTTTGTTTGGTGATGTGGCCACCGTGGCCCTATATGGGAGTTTGGTTGTGATCTAGAGAGAAAGAGCTGTCATCTTGCCTTCAATGTCGTCCTGTGATTCATTAAATAGCAGCAAGTACTTGATCCCATGACCCCTGTGGTGCTGCCCGTCAATCTCTGCTGGAGGTCATAACCCTTTGCTCGGTCTCACATCAGCTGGACCGACATGCTGGATTATTGGCCAATTTGAGCTGCAATAAGTATAAATAAAAAAAGTATTGACAGTGATGCACCTTCCCTTAGATTGTCTAGCATGGTACTCTGTAAATAAAACCTTGCTTATAATCAAAATATAAAAGTATAGAAGTACATTTCTTTCAATGCATTGTCTATTTACTTTGTTACAGTTTTTTTTTACAACAATCATTTGAAAATGGAGGTATGAGTATGAATGATTTATGTGCATCAAAAGCACGCCATAAAAAATCTGCTAGTAGACCTTCACTTTTATTTTATGTGAAATATTAATTTAAGGCCTGATTATGTGAATTTGCAGCCAGAAGTTAACTTGCAGACTGTATGGAGAAGAATGTACCTCTTAATTCAGAAAAATCGAGCAAGTGAGTTGAATAGAATACACACTCTGGCCTTGACTGAGATACTTTCACAAGGCCTCTAATGAGGAAAATATGCCTCTTTTGTTATTTCACATTCAGATCCCAAGGTTTGTGGGAAGAGGGTAAAGAGAGAACAAAATTATCAAAGAGACTGATCATGTTTCAAGTTTTAGTTTTATCTACTTCCATACTTTGTCTGTAAACCTGTCGAGTGCCAGTAGGAAAATCCCAGTCTTTCCTCACTGTGGTTTTTATTACCAGTGTCTTGGTTTTTTATTTCGTTCTATTTTTTAATTTACTTTATTTTATTCAAAACTGTCAAGTCTCTGATATTCTGAAATCTATATTACCGGTCTTATTTTTATTTCTATTGATTTATTTATTTTCATTTTTTATTTTATTCTGATATTTAGATATCATCAGTGTCTTTTTATTCAATGGAATTTAATTTGTAACAAACATGGACCTTTTTTAAATGAAAGTTGAAACTTCCATTCTGACAGAGAGCATATTAACCATCATGCTTTATGCTGTCTCTGGTCTGACCGACTGGTTTGTTTGGCAATGAAGTGCGTTTACACTACAGCTCAGTCTCTAAAACAATTAGCCCCTATTAAAGAAAGGTCAAGCAAAGTTTAGACCCAAACTGAGATATTTATGTAATATGAAACACAAACATCACATTAGCAGCCGAAACTCTTTTCTTGGCGACTGTTGTTAATAAGCTTTGTGCGCCAAAGTGCACACTAGCTAAGAGAGACAGAGAGGAGGAGGACACGGCAGCTCCCATTAAAACTTTTCACCCAACCCTGAAATTCTGTTAGTAATTTCTCTCTCGTGTCATTCCAAACCAGTAAGACATGTTCATCTTCGGAACACATTTGAGAATTTTTTAATGAAATCTCGAACGTGCTGCATAACACGAGAATGAACCTCATTGGTTCTTGCTGAAGCTCAAACGTGCTATGTAACATGAGAATGAACCTCATTGGTTCTTGAAGCTCAAACATGCAACGTAACACGAGAATGAACCTTATTGGTTCTTGCTGAAGCTCAAACGTGCTGCGTAACATGAGAATGAACCTCATTGGTTCTTGCACGAGAATGAACCTCATTGGTTCTTGAAGCTCAAACATGTTATGTAACACGAGAATGAACCTCATTGGTTCTTGCTGAAGCTCAAACGTGCTGCATAACACGAGAATGAACCTCATTGGTTCTTGCACGAGAATGAACCTCATTGGTTCTTGAAGCTCAAACATGTTATGTAACACGAGAATGAACCTCATTGGTTCTTGCTGAAGCTCAAACGTGCTGCATAACACGAGAATAAACCTCATTGGTTCTTGCGCGAGAATGAACCTCATTGGTTCTTGAAGCTCAAACATGCTACGTAACACGAGAATGAACCTTATTGGTTCTTGTTGAAGCTCAAACGTGCTGCGGAACACGAGAATGAACCTCAGCTTCTGTTTACCATAACTGATGTGTGAGTTGATGTGAATAAAAACCTAAATTCAATCTGTTTATTTTATAAAACAGTCATGTCTCTTCAGAAAATTTCTAACTAAACCTCTCGATTCATATGGATTCTTTTTACAATTTCTTTATTAACTTTTTGACTCATCAAAGTTTGTTGCGTAGCTGTCAATGAAGGGACAGAAATCTCTCAGATTTCATCATAAATATCTTCATTTGTGTTCCTAAGTTGAAAAAGAGTCTTACAGGTTTGGAACGACTTGAGGGTTAATGAGTAATTATTGAAAGAATTTTCCTTTTTGGGTGAAATAACCCTTTAAGGGTAACAACACACTGAGAGTGTGTGATTGGAGAAGAGAGCGTTTTTTAAAACAGTTGTTTCAAATGTTCTCAAGGAGGCTTAGCTTGCAGGGGATTTTCTAAAGAGGCAGAAAAGAGGATTTTGATGTTGATACACAAAATAATTGTTTGCTCAGTGTGGAGAGATACACAATGCACATTTACTTTTACTTTACCAAAAAAAACAAAAAACAAACTCTTATTCTCTCTCCACCTGTGACTGTGTCCTCAGACACTGTAGAGTCCATGCAATAGAAGCTGCAGACTTTGCCTGTTAATTTCTTCTTGCAACCATGATACTTTTACACAATAGCCCTCAAACACAAAGCTGATGATACATTTCTCAGATTTCATGGTTTATTTCTCAAGTAAAACCTTGAAATTAGTCAAGGCATAATCTGGCAAGCTCAAGGACAGTGCCTTTACTTTGCGTTTTGTTTGCTCTGAATGCTTTTTTTTTTGCACTGTGGTTATCACTGGGGGTGCATCAGTTCAAATTACTCACAGTTCGGTTTGTATCTCAGTCTTAGGGTCACGATTCGTGCTACGTTTAAAGAAAAAAGTACTGTCAAATAAAATACCAATGGCTCCAATAAATCCAATAGAGTAAAGAATAAAATAAAATAAACAGCGTTTTTTCATGTAGGTGTAACATTAGATGTCAGATATAGCAATTGAATAAAGGAATCAAACGTAAAATAACTTTGCATAATTTACTATAATTTAAAGATGAATCTCTATTCAAGTTAAAAAAAGCTATTCATTCAAGAGCAGTGAGTTATTTCCTTGTCTTTTTTGCTTGATTAACATTAAAATAACAGACAGAAAACAAAATATTAGGCTGTTGTTTCTTTGATAATGCACTGATCCAATACATTGATACTGTACACATGCGTTGTCTTTCTCAGCTGTTTACGTTCACTTAAGACATAACTTATGTTTGCTAGGATAGACGCCCCAAGATGGGCATGTTGATGACATCTCTCGCACTCACATTGAACAAAGTTTACAAAGAGTGACTGTTTTGTCCATGTTTTTTGATCATCACTTTTGTAATGTATTGGGAAGCCAGAATGTGTGTCCACCGACAAAAGCATACATTAGCGGAACTCGGTCTTTTTTAGACGTTATTTTCAACAAACCAAATTACAGATGAGTCGTCAGATTTAAAATGAACCGCGGTGCGAGTGTCTGGAGAACCGTGGGTGGGGAACAGTACGTTTTTTTTTTTTGTTTGTTTTTTGTTTTTTTTACGAGAACCATTACACCCCTAGTTATCAACACGTACAGACTGAATCTTTTGAATCTTTTTTTCATCTGGCTTAGTATTCATTTGTTTTTTTAAGAATCGGCATTTACAAATCTCCATGTTATTGGTTAACGTTATTGGTTTAACAATGCAGGCACTTGGCAATTGTTGCAAACACAGTGCACCAGTGATGATTATCCACACTTGGAGATTAGCTCTGGATGCTGACAGCTGTTTGGGCTCCATGCAATTATTCCACTATACAGAATTTCTTCTGAGGAAACTGCTCTAAAGTTATAATCTGTGACATCATGCACAGCAGGAGCCAGACAGAACAGAGAACTGGGTTGAAGATCTGCTTTTCTTTTATTGACTTGACGGGGGACTTGAGTTGCACTAGGCTGAAGGATACTGGTTGGTCACTGGTGTCGTCTTAATTGGTGTGCAGATCATTTACATTTGGCCTGAAGAGAATGAGGCATGAGACTTGGCTTTGACTGGATGGAATGGCTTCCTGAACCAGATATGACATCAATCTTTCTTATCCATGGCATACACACAGGATTTTGGAGAATTCATTTATGCATTGTGCATGTGTGTACATGCGCCTGTGTGTAAACACAAAACAAAATTAATCCTAAAAGACTCGGTCTGCAAAGGTGTCACTGCCTGGTTGAATGGGAATGATGGATAGGGATAAAGAATGTAAATTTACTTTTACATATTGTTGGATTATTAATAGACATAGCTACAATGTGATAAATAATCATTTTCAACATTCTTACAAAAATAATCAGAAACATATGTAGTCAGTCAATCCATAATATATATATAATTTTTACACTTGTATTCATCTGCACTGCAAAAAAAAAATCTTATGCTAAATCTGAAATCGCCCCCTATACACTTGAATAGGGTGCTATTTGAGGGGACATCTATTTGTAGTGGTGTCTGAAACCATAGTGGACGTTATTACATATACGTTATTATACTTATACTTACTTCTTGTTTTAAGCATGGACTTACATTTTAATGATTAAAACTTTTAAATGATTTAACTTTTAAAAAATGTATGTAACCCTCTGGGGTCTGCGGTGTTTGCTGGGTCCTGGAGGTGTTCTGACATGCTCTGACATTTATGCTTTTTTCTGATACTTTAGAAAAAAGTCTGTTTACACTGTATTCAGCACAAACTCTGCTATAGTAATATGTCAGCAGCATGTATGTAAAAGTTTTTAGTTTTGAGATAATGATGTTTTGTGAAAACTAAAAAGCTTGCTAACCTCGAAAATCCAGCTGTATTCTAACAATAACTTAGCTCATACCTGTCAACACTCCCGTTTTCCCGATTTTCTCTCGTTTTTTTTAGCCCTATCTCCCGGACATAAATGACGTGTTCACTTTTACATTTGACTTCCCCCTCAGTCTATAGTATAAGTGCTGCTACTAATGTTTCAAGTTTTTTATATAAGTAGTTTACCAGATAGATTATTATATGTAGGATTAATATAGTGTAGGTATGATAAGCCACCCCATACAGCCAGTGCACATTTATTTTTTATGTATTTTAATTTTCTGCGCATAACTTATTTTGTTTAATTATACATAAATGCCATTATTCTGTGACGTATCCCAACTGTTACAATAAAACATCAAATTGAGCAATATAACATGCATTTTTATTCAGTATATAAGCAATATTTAGCTTTTTTTTTGTTAAATTGAGACCGTGAGAAATTTACATTCTCAGGAAATTAGGCGCTAATCAGTTAATCGTTAATCGATCGATAAGGTTGATCAACTAATGATTAATGAATTAATCGATAATTTGCATCCCTAGTGGTAACAGCTCTGCATTCCTCGCGTGGATCATTTGCATATGAACAGCTTGTGGGCGTGGTCACATTAGCGCTAATCAGCTCAGGCTGGAGAAACTGTTCATATTGTTGCTTTCCTTTGAATTACTTAAACAGAGAAAAATTTTATTTAAAAGTGGAGACTTCAAGCTTCGTAAAGACGTTTCAGAATGAACTTCACATTGAGAGTGACGGGAGAACGTGAATGGTTTATTTTCTTTATTTTACGAAAAACACAACATTTTGTTTATTATGAGTGTACACAAATAAAAGAATACATTTAACAGTTTTGAATTATGTGTTACACTTCTATGTAAGATCAAAATTAACTGAGTATGTTTTGCACTGATAAGAAAAAAAACGAGCAGATCACACCGGCTTGACTGCCGACCCCGAAGGGCTGAAAAACAGTGTTTCTCTAACAATTGCAATAATATAATATATGAAATGAAATGTAATGCAATACAATATATAACTTATTGCATTAAGGATTAAGGAAGCCAGAAATACAAAATATATATAAAGAAGATTGTTTGCATTATGATATGGCTCTAATGGGCTCCGGCTGTCAGACTTCCAAAACTGGCTTTCGATCCGGCTGAGTGATGCATGTTTGAGTTCGGGAAGCGTTTCACTGCAGGAACCCAAATGACACCGACACTCACCTTTAGGGCTGATACGAAACAGGACTAACTTACTGCCGCTGACAGCAGTATCCACAGGGACTGCTCCAAATGTGTCTCCCACACCGCTACTGACAGCAAGCCTCTATGAGGTCACACTCGGGGTGAGTAATGGGTGTGAAAGATCAGAGGTCAGATGTTGAGTGGATTATCTGACAGAGGAGGACGCCCCGCTGCCCTGCAGTGGTTAGAAGATAAGGATAAGGCCAGCGTTATCAGCCGAGCTTTTCCACGTGCTGATGAACACATCCCAGCCAAGAGTGGATTGGAGTCAGAGTCTGTTGTGACGACAGGGTGACGTAGCCTCTCGCTGGACAAACCTGGCTATGATTTTAATTTTCATTTGTAAAGTCGTTCTAAAAAACGAACTAAATTTGGTTGAGATCTAAGAAATTGGATGAGATGGAAAAAGTGCATAATGAATGTCAAATACTTGTTAGAAGAATAATTAAGTGTTTGAAATCATTATTATTATTTGGAGGGGGAAGTCCACTCCAGTCGAGTGCACTCCAGATCGCTGTTGTATGAAGTTGCTTGCTTCTTGTGTGAAGAGAGCGTGAGTTAAAGGGTGCTGCTGCAGGATTTGGGTTACCCTTTGAAGTGTCCTTTGGAGGGAAATCTGTTTTTCGACTTGGTAAGAACAGCTAAGCTCCTCTAAGGTTCCAGATTTATGCTCTTGCTCTCTTTGTGTTATGTGCATTGACTTTGCCTTGCCAGGTCATCATTCGTGCGTGTCACATAAAATGTATCCATTCGTGGGAGAATATGTCTCCTTAAGCATTGTTCATGTCTGAATCCTGAAATTGAAATCAGATTCATGTGTTTTTTCCAAGGACAAGAGTTTTGAACCAAGTCTAAAGTTCCAGACTGAACTGTAGTTTTTGTCCAAGTCAAGTCAATGGAGTGGGACAAATTACGGTAAAACACCTTTTGGAAAGCATCTTTTGCAGCGATTTTTTTTTTTTCTTTTTCTTTTCTTGTGTGAGCATATTTAGGTGAGTTGTACGTCTTTGTAAACTAAAGTTTAATACGTTTTATGAAAGATTGTTCCAGTGCACCTATGCAACCATTGTAGAGGTAGGGGGGTGCTAACACAGAAACCGAAAATTCTCAGGCCAGCTGCATGTGTCCAAATTGCAATCTTATCTTTTCTATTTCATCAGAAACGATCTTAAAACAGGGCTTTAAGTGTAAAATACCGCCCTTGTCCTTTAAACCGGTTCATAGCTCTGATTTATTATAACAGGTTTGGAATGAGATTGAGTATATAATTACATAAGTTTACATTTTTGGACCTTTTTTTGGACCGTATCTAAAATAGTAAATTAAACTCGATATCCAATCCTAAAGCAGGCCTGTATTATGAGCTCTTGAGTCTTCTTGTAGCTCAGATAGCAGGGCATGGTGCTAGCAATGCCAAGGTCATGGGTTCGAAATCCAGGAATGCAAAAACTGATCAAATGTAGGCTATACCAAGTCACTTTGGATTAGAGAATCTGCCAAATGCATAAATGTAAATGACCTACTTAAAGCCACGTGTCTGCATAGTGTGTGTGTTTGTGTGTAGATGTACTTTGCACATGTTGTGTTGTGTCTGAACTTTTGGTATGCCCCCTCCTCTCCGTACAGCTTAAGTGTCACAGCACGGCTGGCTGATCATGCTGTTTTTACTCGGGGCACTTGTCTGACACCCTACCCCTCAAAGAAGAGTGCGTGATCATGTATGGGAGGGAGGTTTATTCTATTTACAGTCACAGAACTGAGACCCTTTAATCCTTCTGTAACACACACACACATACAACCCTACACACAAATACAGCATTGAGAGGGAGTTTGGGCAGATTGAGTTGCATGTTGAAAATAGCCATACTGTGACAGAGTCTTTGATAGTACAGTTCTGCATCTGATAGAGATGAACTACAGAGGTCCAGCAAAACAGAGAAACTGAGGTATGAAGTGCAGATGGAGGCTCATTTTAACAGCTGCTTTTGTTTGTGAACTAACACGCAATGTATGCAAAGGTCAAGTGTGAGTGACTGACGGATGAATTAATTCAGCTGCGTCACTTACTTTTGCATGCAGTGTTTCAACTTAAACATTAATCTTATCATGGTTGATCTTTTCAGGGTTTTTCTCATCCCTTTTTTTATGAAAACTCTACATGCGGATTTAGAAATTTCATGTTTATGCATTTTGCAAACACTTTCATCCAACGCAACTTGCATTGCATCCAAGGTGTACATTTTATCAGTTTATGCATTCCCTGAGAATTTAACCCCATGACTTTGACATTGCTAGCACCATATATTAATATTTTTATCTTATTATTTATTTGCTTTATTGGATCCTTTATTTCATGTTATTTTAGATTATTGTATTTCAAAAGACTTTTCTATTCAACTTTTCTTTATCGTTGTAACCAGGTAAAGACCAACAAGGTGGTAAAAAAATGATTGCGAAATGTCAGCGTTTCCATTAACCGATGTAATGCGAGCAAAACCTATTTTTTTCTTCTCGCGATAAGTCATTCCGAAAATCAAAGGCTTGTCGTAGGCTTGTTATGCAAGCATTAATGGTAAGGAAAGCCCCTTAAACTTGGGAGTGGCCACGTATGAGGTGGCAAGGTCTTGATCAGTTGTGGCATTTCTTTGGTTTTATGAATCCAGTAATCCCGTAATTAATTTGTCTTTTATTAGTTTAATAAGTATTGTCTTCTGTCCAAACATGCCTTTCCTTCTTTAAAGAATGATTGACTTTTTGACTTGTAAATGCTGTAAATTTCCATTGCGAAATATTCCGTTTTCGAGTTGCCTAAAAAACCACCTTATTGCGAGCGTAAAAACATTTTTTGCGATATTTGGGAGTTTTTCCTAAATTGACGTATTTCCATTGGCTGTATTTTTAATTCGCAATTTCATTTTGCATAATTTGAAGGGTAATGGAAAGCAGCTAGTGTGTGAAAATAAATAGCTCTATAAGCAGGCTCAGGCTTATTCTTTTTGAATTCTCCCTATGACTATTTGAATGTTGTTAGCATGAGCATTTTTAAGGTTTTCATTGGAGACAGGCAAAAATTCATAACAAAAGGCGAATTATTTCTCTTAAACTGACATCTTTCAAATAAAGAATGGCATGTGCAATTTACTGCCGCCCATCCTTTCTTTGCTCGCTCATGACCAACACCTCTCTCCATCAGAATGGGCTGCGCTGTTACGGCCTCTACAGCCTTGAGTGCCTTCAGTGTTTTTCAAGGACAATGAACGTTTCTGACATCATAAATCAAGCAGAGGGAAAGTACAGGGGCTTTTGTCAATGGTGTTTTGCCTGTTAGTTTTTTGACTGATGGAATGAATCATACAGAATGAAAGAGGAGCAGTTTTCAGAAGTGTTAATCATGTTTTTGACAGATCCAGTTTTTTGAGTGTTTTTGTTTGTTTGGTTTGTCTTTTTTGTGCAGTTGGTCTGTTTATTTCAGCATTGAGTATTAGCAGCAATCTCCGTATTGTGGTTATCAGTGTAATGACATGGGCTGTATTTACTGTGTGTCCATTTATGATTTTAAGGGGTGTGTACAGGCACTTTTTCTTATGAAAACATATAACAATATGTCACATTAAAACTGACTTTATCAGGTCTTTCAATCTTCATTCTTTCATAATGTAGATTACATTTATATATATATATATATATATATATATATATACAGTATATTAAAACATGAAAGTCGGTTATAAAAAAAACAAAAAACAAACAAAACTTTTTTAAAATATGAGAAGTAACCTGACCCCCAGTGGAGTAATTTTCACTACAACCAATTATTTCTAACTATTAATCCAAGTTAGATATTTAGTAATCAACTGATAAAAACTAGGAACTTTTCATCAAAGATTGCTGTGCTTTTACCTAGGAGAAAACTGTCAGTTAAAAACTTAAGATGAAATATGAAATGCGATGTGTGATTATCAGGATATTTTGTTGTCATTTGTGTAAAATTAAGTGTATAAAATATTGAATTATCTGTTTAAAAGATTCTAGCTGGGAAATAAACAAAGACAAAGGAGCCTGCCATTTAATTAACAAAATGTTGGCATCATCACAGAATCCGGTTAAAGACAATATATCTTTTTAAAAGTGTTGTAAATGACATTGTGCTGGCAATTCAATAGGGCGAGAGTGGTTACTTTGTCTGTGTCCAGTGTCCTCTAGCTATATGGCACTCCGCAGAAGTCTAGCAAGTCTGCATGTCTCACATACTCACATCAACACACAGCCTTGGTGTGAAGTGGGAAGTGACGATGCTCCTTTTGGTCTAAATGGGGTCTTTATCAGGCCCCTCTCACTAGTTTGACTTCTAGCAGTGTTCTGGCTAAAGCATGACAACAAGACTATGGAGGCTCTCACATGAGTGTTTCTGTCTCATGGCCAAGAGCGCACACAGTCCCAAGGTCTTTACTAAGTCTGTCATGCTTTTAAGAGCCTCCCAAAAATCTGTCCCTTGCTAAACATCTTCTATATTATAAATGAAATGGCAAAAGGAATTAAAATGCATGCAGACATCACAGTTCCCAATGCAGAGAGACCACACTTCTTATTATAGCCAAGATAGCATCTGTCAGGGTTTTTTTTTTTTTTTTTTTTTTTAGAACATCCCCTTGGATCCTTAGGCAGAGTGTCTTACCCGTCGGCAACATTCATTTACTCAAAACCCATGTGTGACTGATATAATTAAAGTGTGTAATTGAAAATGAACATGTGTAGAGTGAAATGAACAGGATGTATCTGTTATTGTGATTGCTTCTTGCTCAATTGGTGTGTCATTACCTTAGAATGACTGAATAAAATATGCACAAAAACATTGGCTCACATTGAATAATAAACATTTGTGATGACTTTAGATTTTTTTTTCCAAAGTAATTTTGAGTTTCTCTGTGCTTTTCATTCAAAATACTCATGCGAGAGAAATAAATGTCTGGATGAGGCCCGCCAGACACATTTTAGCTTGGAGGAAAAAAGAGGTAGAAACAGAACCACATCATTATTCCACTGTCCCGCTAAATATTTTATTGCCGCCATTCTAGCATAGAACATGTGCACTGCTGGTGCTAGATATGAAAAAATGAGGCTGGGGACACACTCAGCATCCATTTCTTGTTCTTGCATTGTGAGAAAGGAAGAGAGAGAGAGCGAAATCAGATGAGAGAACCTCTGTCTCACGGCACAAAATCAATCTGAAATCTCAACGCTGACCCGTCAGGTCGAGTCTGGCCCCGTTCTGAAGTAATTGACAGAAAAGTCAGGGCCTTGTGTAACTCAAGCTAGCTTTCACTCAGGCCTTTAGAAGATGATATGTGGACATGTTTAAATGATATGTGGTGTTTGTTTGCGTATATTTTTCAGCTGAACTCGCCCATGAACTCTGTCAGCAGCTCAGAGGATATCAAGCCGCCCCTGGGCATCAACGGTGTGATGAAGGTGCCAGCCCAGCCCTCGTGCACCCCCCTCTCCCTCACCAAACACATCTGCGCCATCTGCGGCGACCGCTCCTCAGGTACCAAGACGCATCTGTATGCAAAAGTATATGTGCAAAACTGATAATTTACCCCCAAATGCACATTCAAATGTTTTGCCAGTGTTGCTCTGCAGGGCTGGTTGTGATAGACAAAAAAAAGCTAAAAACCTGTCTAAGCTGGTTTTCCGGTCTTCTATGCCAGTCAGGATGGTCTTTTGGTTGATTTTAGCTTTTGGGCACTTTTCAATTTAATGATCAGCTAAACCAGGCTGGGAGACCAGTTTAAACCAGCTAAAGCAGCACGATGCGACGCAACAAAAGACAATAGAACCCATTATAATCAGTGATGAGGTGTGACCCGACAGTTAACCGATGCCTTATTCTACGTCTGACGTACTTCAAGCACTTGTGATACTTTTCATAGGAAGGACAAATGGATTTGCAGCGGTTGCCTTGTCTCGTCCAGTGCAGACAGCTTCTAGCGGTTGCTGCGCGATGTGACATGTCAACGGTGTAAGAGTCAAAATCGACATCATTTACAACAGGATCTGCATGTTCTTGGGGTTAAATATATATATATATATATATTGTTATGAGAGGCAGCTTATATGTTAACAGCTTTGTGCATCAAAACCCTTCCTTTTATGGTAAAAAATTTACTTGATTTTCAAGTCAATGAATTTGCGACAGCTGAAAGTAACACTGTTTTTGACAATTCGAAGGATATTGAATGTCTCTTGCACGTTTTATAATTTCCCAAAAATCAAACAGTTACGCAAGATTTTAGATCCTTCAAAAACTTAGACTGGCTGTCGGTTGGGATATTAGAATTAAAAACATCGACATAACACTCATGGGCACTGAATGCATTAAATAATGTATATTATAAACTTGTTACGTCATATGTTACTTTTAATTACCAGATGAACAACATAAATGTATCCTTTATTTTACCAGGAAGGTCCCATTGAGATTTTTTTTTTTTTTTTTAAATCAGACTGATTTAGTCTAGCTATGCTGGTTTAAACTTGTATTGTTCAGCAGGGATACAATATTTTTATAGCAGCACTAATACACAGTATTTACATTGTTTTCACTACAAGTGGATTCTTGTAGTTGTCTCAAAATATTAAGATGGGATAGAACACACTTCAGTTGAAAGGTTGAAGGATCAAGTCCCAAAAGTGTGATCTATGAATTATTACCAGTGTAAACCTGAATATAACCCTTAAGGTTTTTTTTTATTTTTTATTTTCACAGGTAAACACTACGGTGTGTACAGCTGCGAGGGATGCAAGGGTTTCTTCAAGAGGACTGTGCGTAAGGACCTGACCTACACTTGTCGAGACAACAAGGACTGTATCATCGACAAACGCCAGCGCAACCGTTGTCAGTACTGCCGCTATCAGAAGTGTTTGGCCATGGGCATGAAGAGAGAAGGTACAGCACATAAAGTTGAGGATAGAAGATTCTTCTTTCTCACCCTAAAAATGTATAGTACTATTCACTCCACCAACTCTCATTAAAATGAGTCCCACGTAAACACCCCTTTAGCATCCTATTCATTCATGTTAGTACAAAAGTACTTGGTTGAAGGAGTCCATCGTTCTTTGCACTGACTGACCTGAGCTTTCCACCATGGGGCGAGTTGTTTTATGCACTCCATGTCCCGTCACTATTAGACTCAATCTCAGCTCTGTGTGACTCTAGAAGAAACATTCATATTACTGCAATCAGCCATTAAATAGTCAGACTGCAGGTCAGCACTTAATCAGTGCTTGCATTATCTCACGCTAAGACATCAGTCAACGAGTCCATGATGCGTATGAGGAGCGGTGACTATCCTCGAGATTCCAGGTAGTGTACTTTGCCACATACTGTGAGAAAACAGGAAATGGTTAATCGATACAAGGCGGTATGTCGTGTTTTTTTTTTTTCTCAGATAGGCTTTTTTGTTGCTAAATATAGAAGACCATCTTGTCTCCCAAATCATCACCTGAGGCAGAGAAAGATGAAAGAGAAGGAGAAGTGAGGATTGGGTTATCACACTGAAGAAAAGAGGGGCATTAGCACTTATTGCACACTTGTCCCCAAGAAAAGGAGAAGCATGCTAATAGAAGATTTTAGCACATAGCTGGTGGAATATTAATCTGAGAAAATATATTTTGCCCCTCAGTCAGAGAGAATCATTTTAGATTTATGAGATGTCAGAATTTTTCAGTGTATTTTTTGGAAATATTTTGTCTTCAAGGTGGAACTAATGAACTATTCTGTAGCTATGTGTGGCACATGTATCCATTCACATGTTCCCATTCACCCCAACACACGATTGTTGTTAATGTGTGCTTTTTGTATGGATACTCCATATACATTTTGTCCACTTTCAAACGCTCATTGACAATCACACACGCATATATATATATATATATATATATATATATATATATATATATAAATATGAAGAGTTCAGATGCAAAAGCCTCTAAATGCCATTTGAAATGTTCTTCTTTAATGATGATTTTTGTCAAACTTGTATATTTAAGTTCAGTAATTTCACTTAAATAACAATTAATAGGTAATTATCATTGCCATTTAAGTGAAATCACTGAACTTAAATATACAAGCTTGATAAAACTGGTCATTCTAGAAGAAAATTTCAAATGGCATTTAGAGGCTTTTGCATCTGAACTCTTCATATATATATATATATATATACTGTGTATATACACACACTATTTAGGATACAGTTCTATAATATATTATACAATTAATGTATATTCATTTATATATCCCGAGTTTAAACATTTATAAAGATGTTTAAAACATCAGTAAGCTTTGCAATTCAGATGGTCTTAAATTATATATTGTAGCTAGATTGCATAGCCAACATACAGTCTACATCTGCCTGTGACTCTCTGTCCCTTGTTTCATGTGAGAGAGAAAATCCTCCCCCTTTAG
Organism: Pimephales promelas; assembly: GCF_016745375.1. Next base: position 1,096,968 of record NW_024121322.1, on the reverse strand, counting down.
ACAGAGGGAGCACTGCGATCATACGTACATGACGTCTCACTCTCTCACACACACTGTCTATGACCTCAGCGCAACCTTTCATCTCTGTTACTTATATCATCACGGCGTCTTTCAAGGATATGATCATTTGCTTGCGTTCGCCTGTTTTGTATCCCATAAGCTCGTGCCGTACCCCGAGGCACAGGAGAGCTGGGCCACGCTCCCCCCAAAAAGAGCTGAGCGAATCTGCAGAAAAACAGGATTAAATGAATTTATGCTCCTCCTCTCCAGGGGAAATAAAGCTAACGTGATTTCAGCCTCTCTCACCTCTCTTTGACTCCTGAGGAGGTATTTTACCCTTGGGCTGACCTCCAGACAGCACTTTCCGTACAGCAGAATCCCCCTTTTCTGAACCCCTACCACCAGCGCGGTCCCTCTGTGATTCGCCGTTGAGGAAAATAGCGAGGGGTTAGGGAAAGGAGAATGTGAGTGTGCTGTGAATAGGGCCTGGGTTCAGAGACTTTTGGGTGAATTGTGTACGGCACATACACACTCTAACCACAGGGGCTTGGATTGTGGTTAATAGTACTTTGGCCACAGTGAGACTGAGTGACTCTTCAACACTAACCACTTCCTGTTTCTCTGAGCTGATCAAATGTCTGATTTGTTAAAGCCTGTTGGAGGAACCCACAGAGACAAGAAACACACACACACACACACACACACACACACACACATATATATGTATATGTGTTTATATGTTTATATATGTGTGTGTGTATAAATATGCGTGCGTGCGTCTGTGTGTGTGTGATTTTAGTCATTTATTTCACTGGCAGTGTTTCACTTCAGGTTTATACATCTAACACTTGAATAGATTGAAAAATAGAGGGTGTATAAAATATATAATACAAGTTAATATTTACCTGATAATGTTTTAATAATTTGCTTTCACTTGACTAACAATATATAAGCAAATTAGTTCTTTTTCCTTGGGGTCCATATCATATTTGGGGGTCAAAAATGATTAAAACCTGAGATGTAGTTAATTAGAGTACCAGCTTGATGTGAGTGTGTATGCGTGTTGACTTCTTGACTAGACTAACTGTAGTGACCGTGACTAGTATTGTTACATACAGCCGTCCAGGAGGAACGCCAGCGAGCCAAGGAACGCAATGAGAACGAGGTGGAGTCAACCAGCAGCGTGAATGAAGACATGCCCGTGGAGAAGATCCTGGAAGCAGAGCTTGCCGTGGAGCCCAAAACAGAGACTTACATTGAGACCAATGTACCTATACCTTCAGATTCAGTAAGTAACATTGCTTCCTCTTTGTGCACTGGTATAGCCTCAGGTTTTCTATCCAACATTTAGAACGCCCTGTATACTTAAGACCCTTGAGGTACATTGAAGAATCATTTTGCAGGTTGGAGCAATGGTTAGCACTAGGGATTTCCACACCTTTTCCTTTTCACTTTTCTTCTGCCAATAAAGAGTAGCAAAAGCATATCTAATAATCAAATACTTGACTGAACATGGAATGCTCCAGTTCTATGTAAATCTGTGGGGGCAGATTTAGTGTGGGCCTAGTTACAAGAACAACTTGAGACACTGAAGAAACCCCAGAGCTAAGATGTCTTGAACCATATGCTGTGTTGCCTGTACGACGACTCTTCTCTGTCTCTGCTTGTTTTGGTGTAACGCAAGTGATTTAGCTTGTTGACGGACGTGTTTGGACATACGTGACGTCAAAGTGCAGTAAGTGCGCGCCTCCAAAGAAAGACTGTTTTCTCCAATTACTGCAGTGTGAAGCATTGCTTGAAAACTGCCCATTATCAGTTGTGCTCTTTCTCTTTGTTGTAATGCTGTTTTTTCACCTGTCCCCTGTTGAATTACAAATCAATGATAGAGTACACTCTTTGCTTATTAGTTTGTTTTGGTTTGACTTAAAATGACTGATGAAGTTTACAGTCTCATATTGCCTCTTTTTTTTCTAAATATTCTGGGTTTTTACACATAGAATAGTATCATAAATAATCCAGCTGTTGACACTCCAACACAGTAGGTGGCAGTATTGCACCTTGACAGACGAAAGCACTACAGACACTACTACACTACTACTACTACTACTACTACACATTACATGCATTCAAACAAAGCTGACATCAATGTGTCCGTTTTTTGTATTCTATAACAAAAAGTAGGTTATAGACGCCCCAGTTTGCAAGTGCCGATCAACTACTATTTCTGCACGCTTTTTATAGTTATGTTTACAAACTCTCTCTCCCGCCTTTCACCACTCATATTTTGTTATTTCCAATAAAAAACACAAAATAAACAGATAAATATGAATTTTACTTCTTGATTTTGTTGTTTATTGTTGTTTTTTTTTATTCAAAATGTCTATTCACCTTATTTTTAACGTAGCCATTTGTAACTCCGGTGCCATCCTCTTCCAGTTATTTCTAGCTGTACAAAACAGGTTGTTATGCTGTTTGATATTGCAGATTGGTGTTTCTTATCACATTTTAATGTATTGTCATAATTATGTACACTGGTTTGTAGCACATGTAGTTTTAGCGTTTACTGCACTTTTGATATTTACGCATAGCAGAGTCTCACTCATTCACAAGAAAATCGCTTCTACGTTGCAAAACAACGTGGATGGATATTGTTATAATATCGTTTTCATTATTTATTTTGACCACTGTAATCGTGTTGTGATATTGAGAGTGAGAGAGACCTAGCGCTAACCACAATGCCATGAGTCCTTCTTCTTACTGCTCAGTATGTTTATGCATGTGCACTAAGTTGTCTATCACTCCTACTTTTTTCCGCTCAAAGTGTTGAAATGTGCACTAACCGCTAGGCTATGACTCTAACTTCTTTCTTGATAGAGCACGTACGTTAACCACTAGGATACGCATCCAACTTCTTAATCTGTTTTAATGGAGTTTTGGTTGGTAATTCCCTGAGAGAAGCTGAGCAAGATAAAGTTGTTGAATTTACCTGTGTGTTGTGAAGTCTCCCTCCCTCGTCTAGTCACCATGACAAATCAGCACCGCTGAAGTGATCATTGGCTCCACTTTCCAGCATTGTTTGAATAATGAAATACTCTGACAGTCCCTGGGAGCTTTCAGCCTGCCGTCAGCCTCTGAGGAGTTCTTTCGCACAGGAAGAGTGGTAGAACAGGAGGAGGATGGAGAACGAGAGAGAGAGAGAGTTTGGGCGGTTGAGTGCATCTTTTGGGACTGCTCTGTACCGAAGCGAAAATGTTCTGGAAGCTGTTATGTGAGTAAATGGGGGTTATTTTGGGAAGATGAAGATGTGTGGGAACAGAGGACCGACGTTTGGGGAAAGGTAGTGAGACGAGGGAGAACATAAGGCCTGTCATGTGGGAGAAGCTGCCAGGCTTTACATTAGAAAGCACTCAGTCACTGGTTCGCTGTCTTTGCTTGGTTCATTACACTGTATCTCCAGTAGAGGGCTCGTTTTGTGAGTGCTGGGGTGAACCAAGGTTATTGTTGATTTTCAGTATTTTCTTTAATTATTGTGCATAATTATATTTAGCTTTGCGATTAAATAGTTATCATATTTTCACCTTTCAGTTTTTCTAGTTGGTTTGTGATTTATATATAGACCATTTCACAAGATGTAAACAACACTGGTCCAGAAACACTTCCTGTTTCAGTTTGTAACTCTTTTCTTTATTTCACATGTAAAGAAAACATCTTAAAGATGTTTGTTTAACTTTTTGATTCAGTTTTAAATGTTCTGTTGGTTGTATTTTATCCCAGCTTTTATGTAGTGTTAAAAAAACTGAAACAGGAAGTGCTTCTGGACCAGTGTTGTTTACATCTTTTGAAATGGTCTATAGTTTTATGTAATCATTTTATTTTACCAGTTTAATAATAACCATGAGGTATTTTGTGTGTCCCATGCCCTCAATAATGTTTATTTTCTGTGAAGCCAATCTAGTACCTCCTCGTTAAAATTTAAAATGCAAAGATTGGACCCCATCCAGGGATTTCCTGAATATCACCACATTAAGTGTCATTAGTTTTTACCTTCGTTAAGCTGCCAGGCAGAGCTAAAATGCCACAACTCTCAGCTAAACTCATCATGATTGTTTAGAATAGGATTTTAAGATAAATAATAATAATAATGATGCAGTTCAGAGTTGGACAGCAGCAGGGAGACACTTTACTGGAATATGTTCTCTTGGCCGGCTGTCAGAGTTATGGTCTCCCGCTGTCCCTGGAGCTCCCCTCCTGTCTGTGCTCTTTTGGAATCCACTGCCCCGTGCACTAATTAATCAGAGGACCTCGGCCCGGGAGTGCAGCTCATGAATGGGCCACCACTGCTGCTTAATGGTTGGGGTTTGGCCAAGCTGAATGAAGTGTGTTTATCTCATGGTGACCTAGAACAGGAGTTAAACAGGCGTTAGTAACATGCCTCCAGTTAGCCAGGGTAGGGCTCCCTTTAGAGGAGTACACGGTCACGCTTGCTCGTTTTTCACTTCTTTTTTATTTTTTTATTCATTTTCCATTCTGACATTTAGTTCAGACAACATAGAGCATGTACATGCACTGATTCTTCTTGGAAACCTGACAAAAAGTTAGCATAAATGCCTTTAAATATGTTTATCAGGTACAATTAACAACAGGTTTTTGTTGATAACCCTGACGGCTTATTCAATGACTGTTTAAATTTTTATTTGAATTGGGAAATTTAGTACGATGTATTACTTATATAGTTACCGATGTATTACTTGCTTATATATATACACACGTAGACCTATAGATGGATTTAATAACCTGTTATTGGCCAGTAACCAGTATTATATTGATGTATGTGTGCATCTCTAGTCACAGGAAGTGTTTTTGAGACAGATATGTCACGTGAGCTCGCAGACGTCTCACTCGTCTTGCACAGCTGTAAATCCAGACTGCCTTTTTTCCTCTCTTTTGTCACGCAGCAATAATATAGTTTAAGCAGATAATGAAAAATTCAACCGTCTCTCATCTCTCCTCCTCAAGTGATAAAAATTTCATAGTGCGATATGCAAGCGTGATGTTTCTGCTAGAGCCCGGGACCAGGATCCGCTGTGAATAATGCAGGCCGAATGCTTTCCATTCAGCAGGAACAAAAACAGCCGTTGTTTTGTGATGGTCATGAAGAGAATGTTATCAAAGCGTCTCCTCGAATCTTAAAAAGTAGTCATCATTCACGCCCTGGGGCTAGCATTCGCCCAGCGCTGCCGAGTCTCAAGCAAATCATATGGCTGGCTTTATTTACACTATAGAAATCATTAATGGTGGGTTTTACCTCTTCCATCAACCACTTATGTTTTTGTTACTTGGATACGTTTTTATCTATATCAACCCCTCAGGATGGGAGATGAACCCCACTTAGTTTCATATTGCTTAAAAATGGAGTGGTGCATTTTAAGCCTGGCCTATAATGCCATATGATTGTATTTCCACACTTTATAAAGCTGAGGCCATTGAAATAATCATTATTGATGTACAGATTCTTTACATTTATATTTAGTTAATTTTTATTTATTAATTAATGTGGGAGAGACCGTGAAACATATACATGAAGTTTAGCTTTGTTTAAAGTTTAAATAGTTTTTATTTTCTAAAATAATTTATTATATTTACACAAAAAATTGTTAGAAATCACTAAATATTTTTATTATGATTTATTTTTCTTTCAAATAATCAATATATTTGTTAAGCACATTAAAGGTGCAGTAAGAAATTTCTGAGTAACGCTGTTGAAAGTGGATCGGACCGAGCACCACAACACACTTGTAGCCAATCAGCAGTAGGGGGCGTGTCCACTTATGATGGGAGAGGAGAGAGAGTGAGCAAGAGGGAGATTTGAAGAAAGACTGTAGAAAGAGACATGGCTGAGAGACATTACAAAAGAGAAAATGAATATCACTGAAAAGACAAGGGTTATGTTTGTTTGGGTTGATTTTAAATGTCAACATGGTTTCTCAGAAATCGCTTACTGCACCTTTTTCATTTTTAATTATTTTGAGTGAAGAAGAAACAAGGTCAGTGTAAACAGCTAAGATGGCTATTCATCATTCATGAGTATTACCGTGTTTAACAAGAACTCTGAGAGATGTTTTCTTTTGAGGAGCATCTTCAGAGATTCTCTTCACCACTTCGCTTTCGTTTATATTGTTGCTTTCTGAATTAATTACCTGTTTGTTTATGTATGCGGTAAAGAACATGGCAGAAACTGTTGGACCAAGGAGGGTTGTCCCTGATCAGCTACAGAAATATTCATAAGCTGCATCTGTTGTCTGAGAGATGGCTTTGCGTCTGGCCAACAGTTTGCCATCTCCAAGTTCAAGTTTCACTCCAACTTCTGCCTTTGATCTGCTGCTGTTGTCAGTGCAAATTTTAAACAGCCACTTAAGCCACCATAGAGGGGAAACATTCAACTGTTTGACAAGTTCTCCCGGGAGTAGTCATTTCCCAAACTGTGGAGATGTTTCTTGCAACTAATAATGGCCACAAACTGGTCTCATCAAGTATTTGGACATTTTATTAGATACACAATTAACAAAAAAGGCATCTGCAAATACAATGATTTTGGAGTTTTGGTAATCTGTTATCGGTCATACTGCAGACGTGGCCAAACCATCGCAACCGGCGTTGCTTTATCTATTCCTTTATCGTCGGTTGCTGCTCGCATTGCTGACGGATGACTACATTCTGGATACTAGGGCTGTCAAACGATTAATCGCGATTAATCGCATCCAAAATAAAAGTTCGTGTTTACATAATATATGCGGGTGCACTGTGTATATTTATTTTGTATACATATAAACACACACACACATGCATGTATATTTAAGAAAATAAATATTATTTATATATATATATATGAAGAGTTCATATGTAAAAGCCTCTAAGTGCCATTTGAATTTTTCTTCTAAAATGACCATTTTTATCAAGCTTGTATATTTAAGTTCAGTAATTTCACTTAAATGGCAATGAAGATTACCTATTAATTGTCATTTAAGTGAAATTACTGAACTTGAATATACAAGCTTGATAAAAATGGTAATTTTAGAAGAAAATTTCAAATGGCATTTAGAGGCTTTTGCATCTGAACTCTTCATATATATATATATATATATATATATATTTATATATAATATAAAATATATATAAATCTATATACAGTATGTACATGAAAATATTTCTTAAATATATACAAGCATGTGTGTATTTATATATATATATATAAAATATACACAGTGCACCCACATGTATTATGTAAACACAAACTTTAATATATAGAGTATCTGTTGCAGGCATCGCATCTGAAACACTTCAAGCTTGTTCAGGCCTGGTCTGAGAACGGTCAAACATTAATGTAAACCATATGTTATGGGGACAAAATGGCAATATCCATTGGAAAAACAGCTTATAAATCATACAAATTGATGCGTTTTGAAAGGTTCAAATTCCGAAGGTTTTCTGTGATGGATAGGTTTAGGCTTGACGAATAGAATACACTGTTTGTACATATAATAATATTTATGGAAAGTCCCCATGAAACAAGAAAAAACATGCTTGTGTGTCTTTTCAATTTATGGACTGTTAGATGAGGCTGTTTGAGTGACTGCGACTGATATATTGACCATTTCAAAAGCTCTCGACTCATAATTGTGGTGTCATTGTGTCGAACCTATTAATAAACTTCCTGCAATGCACCGAGTGAATCTAGCAGGCTGCCAAAAGTGAGGTCAGGATTTTCCAGGAATGCACACACACCCTCCCACCAATAATTTTGATAAATATTGATATAATTCTTCTCCCCCTCTGTTTGTTTTCTTAAAAAAAAAAACTATTTGTCCTTTCACCCAGTGCAATGTCCTGTTGTTTTCTAATGCCTTTCCTTTTGACACTTGAGTTGAGAAACGGCACTCAATGTCTATTTGTTTTGGTCCTTACAGAAAACCCTCTCCTGCTGCTTTCCTCTCTCTTCTGCGCTCATTCCCTATCTCCCGCACGCCGTTGACTCACTCTTTCATCTTATAAAACAAAGCAGCGTATCTACCCCTCTCTTGGCTTCACACAACGTGAAGCTGGAATCATCTATGCCATTTTTCATATCTCTCATTTGTCCTCTCTCTTTGATGGAGCCGGAGCGTTCCGCATCGAGACGTGCTAATAGACTCAAATCTGCAGGAGGCATTAAAGGCTACTTGCCGTATACATACTCCCTCGTGTGACGTTCTGCACAATGGCAATTTCAAGAACAATGAACGATTTTTTAATTTTATTTTTTTTACCACAACCCTTTGTTTGACAGTTAATTACGTGTCCTTCTCTTGGTCCTTTTGAAAGTTAAGCGGTATTCAGTAGATGTTTAGAAATGGCCAAGTATGTCAAAGTGAATTTAGTTCCAGGGAGCTTCCTGCAGGAAACGCCCGATTAGAAAGAGAGTCATTTTTTAGCACCAGCTCTCGGCAGGTATTTCCTGCGCAGGCCGGGGCAAAAACACTGTTTGTTTTGCCTTCCTGTTCACTTCTGCTCCAAGCGAATTGGTCCCCATGTGTGAGGCTGAGGAGAGCAGAAGTATTCAAGAGGGAGATAAAGTAACCCTGAAATATCTGTGGCTTTAAACAGATAGCTAGCTATAAACATGTCAACAGTTCAAGTAACTTTAACCATAGCCCAGCATGACAGTAGTTGAGCTGAAAGACAAAACTGACAGAAGACGATGGCAGGTTAAGGCAACGCTCACTATAGCGCCCCTTGTGTCAACACTGAGATTACGATGTGCACTTGAATTGCATTCTGATACATTTTAAAACACAACGGTGTGTGAAATCATGAACATTGTATAGATTTAGATGGGTCACATGTATGACACTTGTGTTCTTGTGTCCTACAACAGCCCAATGATCCAGTCACAAACATCTGTCAGGCCGCAGACAAGCAGCTCTTCACTCTAGTGGAATGGGCTAAGAGGATCCCGCATTTTTCTGAGCTCCCGCTGGACGACCAGGTCATTCTTCTAAGAGCAGGTGAATTTAAGCACAAACTGACAGAAGCACACATTAAGAACGGCTTTCTCGGCTGGAAACCGGACCAGTTCATTAAAGGAGTAGTTCACTTTTTAAAAAAAAAACTTTTGGGGTGACAATTTACTCACCCCCATGTTATCCAAGATGTCCACGTCTTTCTTTCTTCAGTGGAAAAGAAATTAAGGTTTTTGATGAAAACATTCCAGGATTTTCTCCATATAATGGACTTCAATGGGAACCAAACGGTTCAAGGTCCAAATGAGAGTTTCAGTGCAGCTTCAAAGGGCTTTAAACAACACCAGATGATGAATCTGAAGGGTCTTATCTAGGACCCTTCGAGTCATGACTCCAAAAAAGATTTGTTAATTTTGATGAACGAGTTTGAACTGGAGAGTCACGAACGCGAGCATTTTTGCTTATAAAACCTATTTTATTTATTTTTTAAATGACCGATCGTTTCGCTAGATAAGATTCATCGTCTGGTGTCGTTTAAAGCCCTTTGAAGCTGCACTGAAACTCTCATTTGGACGTTGAACCGTTTGGTTCCCATTAAAGTCCATTATATGGAGAAAATCTTGGAATGTTTTCATCAAAAACCTTAATTTCTTTTCGACTGAAGAAAGAAAGACGTGGACATCTTGGATGACATGGGGTGAGTAAATTATCAGCAAAAGTTTTTTTTAAAAGTGAACTACTCCTTTAAAATGTAAAATAATGAATTATGAGTGTTGAATTGAATGTTATGCAGATACTACAGATGTGTTTCATAACCTAGTTTGGTGTCTATCTAGATTACATTGTAGCATTCTGCCTGCTAGGTTTTAAATGTGTTTTTAAAGGTCTAAAATTGCAACAACAACAAAAAAAACTCCCTTAAGGCTGTTAAGTTTGTTTGTTTTTAACAGACTCTTTCAAAACCTAGTGTGTTGCTGCCTTAAGCCCCACTCACACCAAGGAAGATAACTAAAATGATAATGATAAAGATACAGTTTTAAAAATCATTCTAAATATAAAAGAATAGCCTAAAGAGTCCACACCACAACTATAACGATAATGGCACAGAGAAATGATATAGTTGGAATTACTTTCAGATTTTATCAGAATTATATTTTCCAGCTGATGAATGACAAAAACATTGGCAGTCAATCAGAATCCATCCTGCTTTAAAGAGCTTGAGCATTTACGTGACTGCAGTGCACACTTAGAATAAACAGATCGATTTCATCCGATGGTGTGAACTGGCCTTAGCATTCATCTATGTGATATGACCAAAAATGCCTTCATTTCTTTCCCAAAATGTGATTTCATTAGATACGCGATATGAAAAGTGATATCTGCCAATGTAATCAAATAATCTCTTTTCTCAGAACTAACTTTTTTTTTTTAGTACTTAAAAGTTCCACTAACATTTGACAATCAGAAAGTCTATCAAAATACATTGTCTTTCATTTTGAACTTATCCATTATTTTATTATTTAAAATGATTTTTGTGTTTGCTACTGCTACTAATCAATGACATCCACCATTAAGTGTCTTGATCACCATTCAAATTACTTAATAAACTATACAGTGTGTCTTAAAACCCAGTGTGCTGCCTACATGGACAACACTGTAGAACTCTGGCTACTTGGACAAGACTCTAGATCAGGGATAGGCCACGTCGATCCCATTAGTGATCCTGAAGACATTGATTAGCTTGCTCGGGTGTGTTTGATTAGGGTTGGAGCTAAACTCTGCAGGACAGCGGCACTCCAGGATTGAGGTTGCTTATCCCTGCTCTAGATGTTGAACATACCTTTAATCCTCAAAAATTCTCTTGTTTTGGTTCATATGAAGTTCATTTATGTGGTGGGGAGAGCAAAACGTGTCATCATTGTTGTGGTGTAAGGCTTGAGAAGCACTAAAAAGTTTCTCTGTTTCTAAGAAGTTGATCAAGTATGAGTTGAACACATAGATGCTCTGTAGCCCCAACTGCTTTGCTTTTAATTTCCTTTATGGCCCGTTCTATTAGCGAGTCATACTTCTCTTCGCAGAACAAGATGAAGGACTTGTTGAGAGGGTCTTCTCTCGTTCTCTCTCTGAGCTCTCAGGTTTTCTATAAATAACCCCTTTAGTTCTGCTGTCTCACGGATGAAAGCATCTCAGTTTTTCCCAAGCTCAACTCTGGGGAAATGAGGGGAGTGGGGTAGTTGCTAGGCAGACTAGTTAAAGGAGCCCTGTCACTCCAATACTTGTTTAATTCACTCTCGTGGTGCGGAATGTTTTATCATGATTTCACCTGTCTGTCTCAGGATGGAATGAGCTCCTCATTGCGTCATTTTCGCATCGTTCGATAACAGTGAAGGACGGGATACTGTTGGCCACGGGATTACACGTGCACCGGAACAGCGCCCACAGTGCCGGAGTAGGAGCCATATTTGACAGGTTCGAATGATACTTCTAATTTTGGTCCTCTGAAAATTTGTGGACGATTTGACCGAACGATCAAAACCTGGTAAGGGTTAAGAATAAATAAAAATGTAGTACAATGTTTTTAGATTTTTTTTTTTTTTTTTTTTTACACATTTGTGTGTGTGTTTTCATTATGAAATATATGTAAAATGTGTAAATACTATATAAAAAAACTTAATTTTTCATTCAATTTCAAAATGTATGTTCATATGTGTGTGTATTTTTATATACTTTGTATGAAGAAATGTATGATAAATTTGAAACTGAATGAAACATTTTATTTTTGGAAATATATTATGAAGATTTAACAATATGGAGCATATACCAACTGCACAAAGACATGATCACACTGGGAATGTTCATGACGAGGACAGAGGAGGAACCTTGACATTTCTGCCAGTGGAGCTTTCTATGGATTTATATCGATATTCATTAAATATGCAGCCGTGCTGGATACAGAGGTCATGCAGAAATGGTTGAGTGCTCAGACAGAAAATGTTAAAGGAAATCCATTTGTGTGTCATTTATGATGAAATCAAAAAATATAGCGGATACACCCAATGTCGCCAAAGGCTTTACGCTGTATCTGCTCCCACACAAACCTGAGCAATGCTGTGCTACCAGCTTTTTTTTTTGACCAGATCTAAACCCAGATAAGGTTTGAAGAGGGCCGTGGTGTTACGGAGTACAAAGTTTAGTTGTCGAGTGTACAACAACGCAGCAGCGCCACTTGTTGACAACATCCATCTATGTTTATGCAAATTTTAGTATAATGCCAAGATGAGCATAAATTCTAAAAATGCACACTCGTGCACTAAATTAAAGGGATACTCCACTTTTTTTTTGGAAAAAGGCTCATTTTACCACTCCCCCAGAGTTAAACAGTTGGGTTTTACCGTTTCTTAATGTATTCAGCCGATTTTTTTGATATTTGGAAGAATATCAGTAACCAGACAGTTTCTGGTCTCATTGACTTCCATAGTATATTTTTTTCCTACTATGGAAGTCAATGAGACCAGAAACTGTCTGGTTATTGATATTCTTCTAAATATCAGAAAATCGTCTGAATGGATTTGAAAACTGTAAAACTCAACTGTTTAACTCTAGGGGAGTGGTAAAATGAGCCTATTATAAAGCCAAAAAAAAAAAAAGTGGAGTATCCCTTTAAGGCGGATAATTTTTTATCTGATAAAAAGACATGCGCATAAACTGCAATGACATTTACTGAATAAATCCCTTAATGCACAACAAAAAAAAAAAAAAACTCATGTGACTTTTGCTCAACAGAGGATGTGATTGGATAACTGGACTATGTGGATCGGTTTCATTGCACATCATCTTTAATGTTGGTTTGATCATTCTGAAATGCCTGAGAAGAAGTCTCTCATCAAATTGATTTGATTTAATTTCCTCCCAGAAGTGTATCACATGATTGCATGTCCAAACACCAGGAATCTGAACGCCAGATAACATTAAAGCGTTTATTGGGTTTTGCCTGCACGCTGTGAAACACAAGTCATTTATGATGTAGGAAAAAAGAGCCACAGTGGATTCCCTGATTTGCAGCATCTTTCATTTTTATTACAAATAAGTTGTGCCAATTTCCTAGGAAGTAACAACACATGGGACAAAAACGTTGATTCATTCGCGAATGTTTTATGGAATATTCCAATTTTTAAGTTCATTTTGCAACTTTGGATGAAAACACAGCAAGTGAAATGCATTGTTCAGCATTCCCAATAAAGCAATGGTAAAAAGGAAGAACTAAAGACAAATATATATAATTACTATTTAATATTAGACTATAAGTGATGCGTTCATTTGTTAATGATTATCTTTTTTTAAAACAATAAATCTAACGTTTATATTTGAAACAGATATTCACTGAAAACATTCCTGCGAAATTTATCTTCAAGGTATTTTTACTGAAAAACGAACCCGAAATACTAATCACGACTGTATTAATGGTAATTGGAGCATTGACGTCCCCTGCAGCTGTGTCACGTGACCATGGTTGAAGACTCCACTCGCCTCTCACCGCCCAGAGACTGCTTTAGCCATTAGAATACACTCGAGTCCTCTGGAAGAATGGATCTCGATGTTAATGCAGCTCGCATTAAGATGCGCGGCGCTGATAATGTTTCTTTATCAGGTCCTCTGCAAGTGACAGCCTTGGCACAAATGAAGTGGATGGTCGACTTAAACACTGGGCTGAAGTTCCCCACCCCTCCGCTCATTGTTCCAGGAGGCCAATTCAATTACAGTGTGTTAAGAGTGGGAACGAGGTTGCATCGCACCAGTGTGTGTTCCGTCACCCGGTCACGCAAAGGCCAAGATCGACAGAGGAGACGTCACCCTCTGGATCAGAGGAAGTCATGCCAATTTAGACATTTTATTGAGGCGATATTTATATTTAAGAGCTGCTGCCCGCCAAAGCAGTAATGGAATAATATCTGCCCGCGTGAGTCTCATTTCTCGGCAGCTGTTTTTAACCTGTGTGTTCTATCTTATATTCAGGGTGCTGACAGAGTTGGTGTCAAAGATGAGAGACATGCAGATGGATAAAACAGAGCTAGGGTGCCTTCGAGCCATCGTCCTTTTCAACCCAGGTGCTACTTTACATTCCCTTTTCTAACACTACAGGTCAAAAAGAGTTGCTTAAAATTGCTATGGAGTGTCCAGCCTGTGATGTGTCCTGACTCCGTTTCCTCTCTTACTGCTCAGTTTCCTCTATCTCCACTATATCTGTCCAATGTTTTTTTCCTTAACAGTGGCCTTTGTATCCCACGGTAAACACAACCCCTCCCTCCCAATCTCTCATTCACTGAGGACAGACCTCTCATCTGTTCCCTTCACTTATAGAGAGGGGAAAAAGAGACAGCTCTTATTTTCCCAATTAGAGTCTCTCAGTTCAGTATTTTGAAGAAATTTTGAGCGGCTGCAAGGGTGTGCTGGTTCAATTCCTACTCCAAAAAGTAACTTTGTTATACATCCTCTACTATTTCAGACTCCAAAGGCCTGTCGAACCCTGGTGAGGTGGAGGCGCTGAGAGAGAAGGTCTACGCATCTTTGGAAGCCTACTGCAAACAGAAGTACCCTGACCAACCTGGAAGGTACAAGAACCACTTCCTGTCCTTCTGCACCACTGCAGTGAACGCCTCATTTTATAACCGTTGCGGACGCACAAAACAGGCCACAAAAAATAACATTGTGCACACACCCGCATAAATAAGCCGTCGAGCGCCATCATAACTATGCCAAACCTATTGGCGGCAGTGTAGGGGTTAAGGATAAAGCCATGCAAGCCAATCAGAATCCTCAGAATCGACAAGAGAGAACCTAAAACGCCGTTTCTCCCAGTTCACACGACAACACATAACCAGCGTTTTCAGAAATCTCCACTTTGGCCGGAGTTTTTAGAAATAATCGTTTTCTGCGATAAAAGCGGGGTTTTCGTGTAAATGAGAGGCCAAACCACAGGGAAATATCTGCGTTTTCCCTTCGTGTAAACGGGGCCTTAATCTACATGAAATCATTACTGAGAAGTTACGTACAAATTGTTTCGTGCAAATAATGCACAACAAGGTCTATCTGTTTCCATTAAAAATATAAATCAATTAAAAATTGAAATTTTCTCTGAAATGTATTTAACACTATTTGATTTATTTATTCAAAAACAAGGCTACTAAAAAAATTATGTTTGTAATAATGTGACGGCACATCCGTATTTCATATTTTACTAACGTCTTGTACCGTTAAACATGGTATCACGTGATGAATAATATGCAGATGAGGATATGCATAGTAAAACTAGGCGTTGTAAGCTCCATATATGGTTATTTCAGGGAGGAGACGCATGTGCGCGCGTTCTTCCACTGACTGGGATTTAGAAAGTGAATTTTGTGCAGGTTTTGCCGTACGAACGGTTTTATAAATCGGAATATTTTTTGCGTACGCCATTTTTGGCTTTCGGGTGCACGTACACTTTTAGTAAGGATCCTATGCACAGTTTTATAAATGAGGCCTCTGGATGCAGAATGACATCACAAGTAGCATATTTATAACAGAAATTATACAAAACTTGTATAAAATACCTTTAATTAATAAAAAGATGATATTGAATTATGATGCAACTTCTTGATTGATTTAAATTTGCAGGCACCAAAGTTTCATAGCGTCATACTTCTCAGGTCTTGTCCGACTTCAAAGGTTACAGGTCGTCAGCCGTGTCAAGGACAGATGTATCCGTTTAATTGTATATTCTATTTACACGTTTGATTATTTGTGATTTTGTGTGCAGGTTTGCTAAGCTGTTGCTACGACTCCCAGCCCTGCGTTCCATTGGACTGAAGTGTTTGGAGCATCTGTTTTTCTTCAAGCTCATAGGAGACACACCCATCGACACCTTCCTCATGGAGATGCTAGAGGCGCCCCACCAAATGACAATGACATAACGCCCTCCTGTCACTGGGGGTAACAAGGGTCCACCACCCCAAAGGCCCTGAAGAAACGGAACACATGACACCATTTGCCAGAGCAGACGGACTTTAAGAACCACCGCTCAACTCAGTGTTTTCAATACACAGTCATGGAGTCCATGGGTCTGTTTTATACTTTGTAAAAAGATATAAAATATATATATATATATATATATTATGCATAAGAAAAAAAAAGATGACAATGGACTTGAAGCCCATAGACAATACTGGACACCGGTGTATCAAACTATCCTTCAATGGATAAATATGAAAAAAACAAAAATGAATATATTTGATGGAGATGCAGTAATTGCAGGAATGTCCTGCGCAGGATCGTGTATGTTGGGATATAATGGGTCCTATGGGAAGGATCCATGGCTGTAATCGGCCTCGTGTGGCTGATGGATGGGCCGACTTTAGCAGTCTTGCATTCGGGATTGAGGCTGGGCTGCCATGTCTGGGCGCATGAAGACTTATGGGAGATGATAATGATGGCAATGCGGGGTAATGATCTGGGTTTCTAACACAAACATTGTGTTTTCAGCCCCTGGTGGGAGTTTTTGCGATTACAATCCTGCAGCAATTGCCATTTTTCTCTCAAGTGGGCTGTTCTTGATAGAATGTTCCTGTAATTACTGTCATTTAAAAAGTGAGGTTGCTCTAAACGAAGGATCCAAGGGAGGAATCACAGGCCATGTTGGTTCTCCCAGCTCACCCCCAGTGTAATCAGATGTGGGTAGTTGACACAATAAGGACGCAACTTCAGGATCAGAAAGAAAGGGATGCCCGAGGTCGCCGCTGTGAGTAGATTTCTAAGTCTAATGAGCCACTTTGAGTTTTGGATTATGATCATTCACACTTTTTCGATATGCACTCGAAACATGAGCTTTTTTTTCAAAATTCAATCTGCCTATTCTCAGAATAAGGTAAACAATGGACGCTTATAGTGGACATCCTGCCACCTAGAAGTCGCCCACATGTCCCAATGTGCGTCTCGTCTGTCTGTATACGAATTCACCTCAAGTGTGAACTTGTTCGACACTTGTACAGTTTATTACAACCAATTCAGTATTGGTATCCAGTTTTTTTTTTTTTTTTAATGATTTTTCAAAACGTGTGCCGTTACCTCTTTTTCAGTCACTTTTATTAAGGTATATCGAATCCTTTGTGTCGCTCATCCTCTCCTGCATCCGCCGTTTGCACCAGCCGTCTCATGCAGTCAAGTCTTGCGAGTGTGTGTTATCATTAGGATGTTTCTAAGCACTTAACCTCATGTTTCAGATGTTGTGTTGTTTTGAGAGAATGGAGTTTTCGGGGCCTTTTTTTTTTTTTTTTTTTTTTTTTTAAGGTTTCATTTGTTTTCGGGGTCTTTAATTTGCCGTCTTCAGCATTTTCTCTCTTTTTTTTCCTGTATGCTGCTGCTGCTAAACTATGCATTTAGCATTTTTCCCCAAAGACTGTCCATAGTGAGTTTGTTTTTCAAATTCTGGCAATGAAAGACCACATGTGAACAAGGTTAGACCGCCAGGACCAAGATTGGGGTCGAGAGATTTTGCATAGACAGGAGGAGTGGAGCAGGACTGGTAGGGAATACTGAGGCAATGGGAGAGCTGAGACTTCCACCTAGTGGTGGAGAGGCAGCACTGCAACATTACTTGAATTTTGTACAAGTATTTAATCAGAGGAAAAAAAAGGCACTTTTACGTGATATTATCAATGTTTGTTTTTGTTTGAGTGCAGTCTTACAAGGGTCTTCAGCAATAGCATGATTTTAGATCACTCGAGAGGGAGTGAAGCCCAACCCACTTCAGTCAGTGCTGTTTTTTAGGATGCCTCTCTACGATTACTTAATCTTGGCTAAGGAATTTTATTGGCTTCACCAGACCTTTTAATGGATAAATATTTTGGATTACCAGTATCTTGAAGCCATACGCAGGTTTGCGAGATCAAGATGAAAAACGTTCTCCTGTAGGAATTGGAGTAATGCAGAAGTGATAACCTTGATAGAATTAATACATGCTTTATAACATAAAGCTATATTTTGTCTATATGTAAATGTGTGTATATTTCTAAATATGAAAGTATATAAATCCATTCTTTAAATGTTTCCAGACAATGTTAGTAAAGAAGCCTATTGTTTTTCTTAAATTGACTAAAACCAGGCCTAATTGCACTGTTATATTCTCAGATACTAGAAATGTTTGTTTTTTTTAATTGCTGAAGCTTTTGTGTTCAGCCTTGAATAACACAAAGAAAGAAAGAAAACAGAAAATTTTAGACTGATACCAGCAGTTCAGAGCCCTAAGAAAGATCATACACCAGCTCCTTGGTAGATGAATACGTTTTTTTTGTTCACGTAAAACCTCAAGCAAATGTCTGGAATGAAATGATTTAAAGAAACCTATTGTTTAGCCACTTTTTTTCCCCGTTTAAATGAGCGAGGATAAACTTTGACCCAATCACAGCTTCAGTCATCACAGAGACAGGACCTTTAAAAAAAATATTATTATTAAAAAATACATTGCAGGGGGGGAAAAATCTATTTTTGTACAAATGTAATTTTATTCCTCGCTTATATATCCTCCCTTCCTTTCCTCTTTCTGTGGGCTGTTGTATACGTTGTATAAATGTTGATTTGAAGTAGGAAAATTCAAATCGGAGCATTTTAAAGTGGAGTATGTAAGGGGTGACGTTAACTCTCGACACCTTCGCTCTTTTCCGCCTTTTGGTTTCCTTCTTTTGCCATCTCAAAGAGAAGGATTGTCCTCTCATATTTTGTCTTATTTTTAAGAAAATGAAAAAAAGTCATCTGTTCTACTTTGTGAGTTGTTCTTTGATGTTTTGTCTTTCAATCAAATTAAACATCTAATTAAAAATGATATGCATTATGTCTTCACTAACCTAGTTGGACCAACATAAGTTGAAAAACATTTTTCATGATTTCCAATAGCCTACAGTAAGGAAGATATACGCACAACCGGCACATCCGGAAACTTAACTGTCAATTTTGTCCCCGCCCGCCCCCTTTTGGGGGAAACTTAACTAGACTCCCCATAGACTTCAATACAAAATAACGGCAAAAACCAATGTCCGTACACAGCCGGCAGGCGTAAATAACTTAAGAAATCACTTATATAAAACATGTCAAGAAATTATATGCCCACCCTGCCTGCCATAGAGCGTGAATGTGAAAGATACAATTTTTTATGCCTGTTATCAACTAGCCCAGGCTACCTGCCATCATCATCATAAATTCATAATATATTCATTAAGGTTTTTTACTTTAAAAAACGAAATACAATCATTCACTGGCTTACCTGGTGACTCGATGAGATACAAGTAAATGTCCGGGTAAGACACCTCTGGCCACTGGGTGGGGTTGTTACACCAATTTGACGCTGGGAGAATAAAGGGACATGTTTTTAAAATTGGCCAAATTAAGTTTGTGTATGTATCTTTCACGCTCTTTGGTAGGCAGGGTGGACATATAATTACTTGACATGTTTTATATAAGTGATTTCTTAAGTTATTTACGCCTGTCGGCTGTGTACGGACGTTGGTTTTTGCCGTTATTTAGTATTGAAGTCTATGGGAAGTCTAGTTTGTTTTCCCCCAAAAATGGCCGTGAACCTATTCAGAGACATTCTATGACGCAGCGCCGGTTGTGCGTATTGCCTCATTCATATGACAACGTTTTAAGTCAGGTTTATGAGCATTTTCGGAATGCATTTTCAGATGCAATGGTCAATAGAAATGACACTTTCAAGAACAACCACTTCATTTCATGAATAACCTCTTTAACACTCCTTCAACTTGAAGGAGACCTAGCACTACCGATACTGTACACTTCTGCTGGTTCACAATCCATTACCTGTGAACTGGATCCAATGGCCAAACCTGCAGATGAAGACGAGCTTGATCTGGGTGATCATGGTGACGCAGCTGAGAAAGAACACCCGTCTGATAGGAAGCTACCATGGTTCGCCACGTAACAGACTCAGAAGGAGAGGAATCCATGGCCTAGCTGGCCATTGAGGTGCCACTAAAAGAACCCTGTGCTTAAATAGGAAATTAGTGTGTCTCCCAAAGAAGTGGAAAAGGAGGAAACGCATACAGCAGGCAACTCGGCCACTTGTGGGCTGATGCATTCTGTCCTAATAGGCTGAAAGTCTAGGCTCTTGCAAACCACCAGTGCAGAGGTCATTTCTGAGGCAAACAAGTCGACCATCTGCCACTTGATTGCCCACACCTGGGAGATGAACTGCCCTTGATCAAGCTAGATGGCCCTGAAACCATGTGAGGATCTTGTAAGTTAGCGGTAAAGGCGCAAGAGACCTGGTGCCACCCTGATGAAAGATTCAGATAAAAGACCATTGACGTGTTGTCAGATAAAAGACCATTGACGGCACCACTAGTAACACTCCGGCTCTCAGAAATGTAACCCGTTTTCAGGCAGGAGAAACATCAGTCATGTGATCGCTATATCTTGCCAAGCTGTTGCTCCACCTCTGAAGAGGCTTTCTTTGACCTCTTCCTAGGCACATTGGGACCTGTAAGTGCACTGGAGAATTGTCCTTACACGGAGGCATTGTAAACACATTACTATCAGCAGTTTGCCTGAAGAACATGTTGTTTTTGAACGGGCTGAACAGTTGATTTGTCAAGACCCAAACAAGCCAAAGCCATCAGCAGAACAGATTAAATGTCATCTGGAGAAGATGGGCTCATACCTGATGAATGTACAGACCCACCGCAGCAGATAGGAGGAAACATTCTGTGGTGTTGCTTGTGTTTTCTCTGTGAAAATTCACTTAGAGTCGTGGGATGAGTTCGATGCCAGAAGATCAAGGAAATAAAGCCAAGTAAGTCTGCAGAGTGACTGACCAGTTCTCACACACCATTTTGCTTTCCCGTAAGGTGGGGGTCAATACATCACATACCTTTTCAAACACTGCACCAATATTGTTTATCAACTCTTCCATTTTCAGTTGTGAATTCAGTGGTAACACTTATGATAACGTTTAGTTTTAAGTCATTTATGAGTTAGTGATGAACTAATCATTTAGAAAACATTCAAAAATGATTAATAAGTAATATGTTAACATCTTAGTTTTAAGTAATTTATAAATGAATAATGAATGATTAACTTATTTACAAAATGACTATACATTCATGAATTATTAAATAAGTGGTATGCTAACAAAATGTGTTGCAAGTTATCTTCAAACAATTGTAAATCAAACAGATCATTAGTTGATAGGTTATGTTATTAGTTGATACATTATTTATCACTCGTATTTGTCAAAGTTGTTTTAGTATCATTATCAATGATAAACAATGGTTTATCATGAACAAATCAGTAAATGACCAGTATTTAATGTATTGTTGTGTTGTTAAGTTGTAAGCTGGTCTGTGTTTAAAAACACAAACATGCAGGTGTGCTAATTAAAGCAGTATTTTTAAGAAGATTAGGCATAATTTAATTGTTTTGAAATGGATAAACATTTATAAATTCCTTACAGTCAGGAGTATCCAGTCTGTTATGTTAAAGGGATAACGTTAGTTCACTTTGAAATACATTTTTGATACGTTTTAGCTTACCTCAAGGGCATCCAAGATGTAGGTGTCTTGGTTTCCACAGTATTTTCAATTTTGACATTTTTCGGTCAAACCGGCAGTGTTGTCTGTCAGTCATATAATGCAGGTATGGGGGTCCACCTCAAAGAGCATGCACAGAGAAGTCAAAATTAAACATGATTTAAAGTCCCTGTAAAGGCAATTTTACAAAAAAGTTCTAAACACATTATAAATGTTACATATGTATTGCTAAAACATATTACAAAGTCTGTGAACTGTGAAGTTCTGAAATGTGGAGTTAAAGGTGCAATGTGTAAAAAGATGAGTATCTATTAACAGAAATGCAATATGACATCCATAACTATGTTTTCAGTGGTGTATAAAGAACTTACTTAATTAACCGTAATGTTTTTATTACCTTAGAATGAGACATTAATAGCTCCATAACCGAGGGAATCCCCTTCTATGAAGGTCGCCATGTTGTGACGTCATATTCCTACCGTAGCCGAACGCGAACAAACAGCGCTACAGAACGCGTTTCATCACTACCTTGAAAGAGAAACAGCGGAAAGCTGGAAGCTAGCCTTACACTCCGTGAGTAGTGACTTTTCCCTTGTGAGTGGTGTAAAATATGTAGTTGGGATTGTTTCATGTAACTTAGTTCTCCCTCGCTGTGTTATGGGTTTGTTATGTTGGGGATAGATGTGCTGTTACGTTCGTGAGACAGCTGATGATTAGTATTCATGTCATTGACCGTAAAACAGTACGTTACAGGAATCACTAACCCGTCAATAGAGACTTTTAGATCACTAAAGTCGATCACGAAGAGTTTTCAAAATCAGAGAAAAAAGCCTATTGTGTGTAGTAAATAGTATCTATGGGATGCGGAGATGACATGATTGTAACAGCGCGCGCACTTCCGACCTTTGGACTCATGCAGACGCGTCCCAGCTCAGCCACAGTAACAGCTCATATTAGCCAGCTAAACTATTACTACCCTGTTAGAAAAAATATATAGCTGCTCCCTCGCTTTATTATGGGTTTGCTACAGTATGTGTGGAGAAATGTGCTGCTGGTTACGTTTGTGAGACAATCAGCTGATTAATATTATTTTATTAAATTATATATTAAACCCTTGATCCTCACCTGACTATGGCTTTGTAAACAGTATCCATGATGTGGTTTATAATGGACTGTGGTACAGAAACAGTGACAATGTTACACACTCTTGGCTTACTCTGGCTATTCTCTGCTGTCTTAGCCGACGAGATGTTTGTCCCGTTTTAGCCACCGTAGCTTCTTCGAAAGGGAGGGGTGAGCAGTGGGCTGAGCCCTTAGTGCAAACCTGGTGCAAACTCGCAACCGAACCACTAGATGTCGCTAAAAATCACACATTGCTCCTTTAAGGCCATTGCACACCGAGTCCGAAATTCGCATCCGAAATTTCCCACGTTAAAAAAAAAATTCGACCTCACGTTAAGTCAGTCACGCTTGCACACCGCCTCCGAAACTTTCGTCCGTCATAAAATTAATTGGATCGGGTTCGATTTTCTGCGTTTTTCGCATCCAGAGCCAGCATTTTGAGAGGTTTTTTGACAATTCAGGGCCGGGGGGAGCTCGTCCTCAAATCATTGCACATATGCGCCGTGCTTTCAGTTTCGGTTTTCAATTCGATCAAGTGTTTATGTTCTCTTCTCTATATTGGATTATGAAATTAATAAACCTCCCCTTTCAATCAGATTGAAATTTAGGATCGAATAAGGTGTGATTGAGCAGCCTATTCGATAACTAATGTATTATTTGGGCACAATATACACAATAACAGCCTATCTGTTCTGTCTGCCCAGCGCTTCCACCGGGCCGCGCGCGGGTGTGTGTGTGTGTGTGTGTGTGTGTGTCCATACCTGGTCCATTTCAGACACACTGCCAGTCTCCGTTCAGAATCGATTGGTTCACGAAAATTGGTGGTCTTGTTTTTAATATGTGGCTCCAGAATCGCTAGCAAAGCATCAAACTGTCCCACTGACATTCTGAGGTAAATTTTGAATCGCTCAGGATAAATTCGCAACTCCTTGATAACTCTCCTTCCTCTCGGCGCAATTTCAGGATTGGATGGACGTAATATTTTCTCTTTCTTCCCTTTTCAATACGAAAAGGAATCCATTTGGTATTTTTGCGTTTTTTCCCGCAAAGGTTTAAGAAATACGCAACGGACTCGGTGTGCAAGGTTTCTATGCGTGACGAATTTTTAAGCTGACGAACATGAAAATACGCATACGAATATTTCGTGCTCAGTGTGCAATGGCCTTAAGACCGTTAAACAGTTTTTCACCATTGCAATTTTACGGATTAATTAGGCGGGGTTAAAACAGGGCTCGATGACGCACTGGAACCCATGAGCTGCTGGACACCCCCCTATTTGATGACGCACAGAGTCTGATCTCCCTCTCTCCACACACACTCCCCGAGCACATTCGCATTCACCGCTCAATCGCGAGTGACTGTCAGTACTATTAGTTACTATGTACAGCTAAGCCTACAGTTTTCTAGCTAGCTATGCCTTCGACACGGACATGCATGGGCTACTACCTGGATGCGATCATGTACAAAACAGATCGGTATTTTCATTTAAAATTCCCCTAAAAACGATCACATCAAGAAGAGGTTTTTAGAGAGCCAACCTTGTTGATGAAAAGCTGAGGATCACCCCCAACACACGCCTCTGTAGTGATCGTTTTACACTGGATCGTTTTATAAACTTTCCTCAGAGACAACTTGGATTCACTGATAATCCGCTGTTACTGGTGAACGGGGCCGAAACCACGATCTCCCGCCTCAGTGTTCATCCTCCCGTCTCCAAAAGCTAATCAGCTAATGGGCTCTATGCACGGCGTTATTTCCGGTGAAGGTTTAAGGATGCTCGATAACTT
Organism: Pimephales promelas; assembly: GCF_016745375.1. The sequence goes on along the minus strand of NW_024121322.1, from coordinate 1,072,491 downwards.
CCGCCGATCATAGAGTCCAATGCAAAACCGAGAATTTATATTGAATTTTATACTCCATGGTTATACTAATGAAACGTTAGTCACAAAAACAGATAAAACAGGTACCCCTCGTTGTGTTTATGCTTCTTTTTAAAATTATATTAAATAAACATAACTATATATAAAATTACATCTAAACGTATGTACGTTTCGTTTCAAAGACGGAGGACAGTAAATATTGAAGACTTTGCCATAATCCCGTTTTCTCCGGTTTTCCTCCGCTTTAATCTACACAACCGGAAATGGACGAGCATCCTTACGTCAAATGCGGAACTGCCCATATCACCGTCAACAGCGTTCCCGTGAGTGGGCGTGGTTTCAGAGCAGCCAGCGGACACGCCCCCAGCGTTTGAGAGCAGAGAATCTGATCATTTTTTCATGATTTTGATAGCTTATTTTATGTACTTCCCGGCGTTTTTTATCATTCAAAATTGGCTGGGTGGCTAATAACACATTTTTCTGTGGTATGACAGACTCAGAACACATACTTAATTTTGACTTTACAGGGACTTTAATGACTCGTGAATGTAAGTACACACTGATGGCCTAGACACGAAACGAATATATAGTTTTTACCTCTTGTTAACAGCTAACGTTATGTCGTACTGAGTCAGATGTCCAACTGAATCGAACCGTCTCCAACTTTACGCCGGAAGTGATCTCTCGCGCGTCTACGTCACGCATTGTTTACACGGAGATTTCGTAAGTTTTACCTTTCACTAAACATATTTAGATATATCGAAATCGTATTCCATTGTGATTTCCTGTATATCTGTATATGTTTAGTGAAAGGTAAAACTTCCGAAAGCTCCGTGTAAACACAAGATATATCAGTTATATAAATGCATGGACAATATTGCATTGATAGAGGTAAAAAAATCTTTATTGAGTCACAGGTCATTTCCAAAGTGACTAAATGCAATACAGATACAATTCCCCATGCATCCCGTCATCACTGCAGTGCACTGGAAATCTGGCGAGTCCAGAAGCAGAGG
>NW_024121322.1:889867-1070957 GCF_016745375.1 Pimephales promelas | reverse complement strand
TTTCCTTCTTTTGCCATCTCAAAGAGAAGGATTGTCCTCTCATATTTTGTCTTATTTTTAAGAAAAAAAAAAAAGTCATCTGTTCTACTTTGTGAGTTGTTCTTTGATGTTTTGTCTTTCAATCAAATTAAACATCTAATTAAAAAATGATATGCATTATGTCTTCACTAACCTAGTTGGACCAACATAAGTTGAAAAACATTTTTCATGATTTCCAATAGCCTACAGTAAGGAAGATATACGCACAACCGGCACATCCGGGAACTTAACTGTCAATTTTGTCCCCGCCCCCCCTTTTGGGGAAACTTAACTAGACTCCCCATAGACTTCAATACAAAATAACGGCAAAAACCAATGTCCGTACACAGCGGCCGGCAAATAACTAAATAAATCACTTATATAAAACATGTCAAGAAATTATATGCCCACCCTGCCTGCCATAGAGCGTGAATGTGAAAGATACATTTTTTATGCCCGTTATCAACTAGCCCAGGCTACCTGCCATCATCATCATAAATTCATAATATATACATTAAGGTTTATTTTACTTTAAAAAACGAAATACAATCATTCACTGGCTTACCTGGTGACTCGATGAGATACAAGTAAATGTCCGGGTAAGACACCTCTGGCCACTGGGTGGGGTTGTTACACCAATTTGACGCTGGGAGAATAAAGGGACATGTTTTTAAAATTGGCCAAATTAAGTTTGTGTATGTATCTTTCACGCTCTTTGGTAGGCAGGGTGGACATATAATTACTTGACATGTTTTATATAAGTGATTTCTTAAGTTATTTACGCCTGTCGGCTGTGTACGGACGTTGGTTTTTGCCGTTATTTAGTATTGAAGTCTATGGGAAGTCTAGTTTGTTTTCCCCCAAAAATGGGCGTGAACCTATTCAGAGACATTCTATGACGCAGCGCCGGTTGTGCGTATTGCCTCATTCATATGACAACGTTTTAAGTCAGGTTTATGAGCATTTTCGGAATGCATTTTCAGATGCAATGGTCAATAGAAATTACACTTTCAAGAACAACCACTTCATTTCATGAATAACCTCTTTAACACTCCTTCAACTTGAAGGAGACCTAGCACTACCGATACTGTACACTTCTGCTGGTTCACAATCCATTACCTGTGAACTGGATCCAATGGCCAAACCTGCAGATGAAGACGAGCTGGATCTGGGTGATCATGGTCACGCAGCTGAGAAAGAACACCCGTCTGATAGGAAGCTACCATGGTTCGCCATGTAACAGACTCAGAAGGAGAGGAATCCATGGCCTAGCTGGCCATTGAGGTGCCACTAAAAGAACCCTGTGCTTAAATAGGAAATTAGTGTGTCTCCCAAAGAAGTGGAAAAGGAGGAAACGCATACAGCAGGCAACTCGGCCACTTGTGGGCTGATGCATTCTGTCCTAATAGGCTGAAAGTCTAGGCTCTTGCAAACCACCAGTGCAGAGGTCATTTCTGAGGCAAACAAGTCGACCATCTGCCACTTGATTGCCCACACCTGGGAGATGAACTGCCCTTGATCAAGCTAGATGGCCCTGAAACCATGTGAGGATCTTGTAAGTTAGCGGTAAAGGCGCAAGAGACCTGGTGCCACCCTGATGAAAGATTCAGATAAAAGACCATTGACGTGTTGTCAGATAAAAGACCATTGACGGCACCACTAGTAACACTCCGGCTCTCAGAAATGTAACCCGTTTTCAGGCAGGAGAAACATCAGTCATGTGATCGCTATATCTTGCCAAGCTGTTGCTCCACCTCTGAAGAGGCTTTCTTTGACCTCTTCCTAGGCACATTGGGACCTGTAAGTGCACTGGAGAATTGTCCTTACACGGAGGCATTGTAAACACATTACTATCAGCAGTTTGCCTGAAGAACATGTTGTTTTTGAACGGGCTGAACAGTTGATTTGTCAAGACCCAAACAAGCCAAAGCCATCAGCAGAACAGATTAAATGTCATCTGGAGAAGATGGGCTCATACCTGATGAATGTACAGACCCACCGCAGCAGATAGGAGGAAACATTCTGTGGTGTTGCTTGTGTTTTCTCTGTGAAAATTCACTTAGAGTCGTGGGATGAGTTCGATGCCAGAAGATCAAGGAAATAAAGCCAAGTAAGTCTGCAGAGTGACTGACCAGTTCTCACACACCATTTTGCTTTCCCGTAAGGTGGGGTCAATACATCACATACCTTTTCAAACACTGCACCAATATTGTTTATCAACTCTTCCATTTTCAGTTGTGAATTCAGTGGTAACACTTATGATAACGTTTAGTTTTAAGTCATTTATGAGTTAGTGATGAACTAATCATTTAGAAAACATTCAAAAATGATTAATAAGTAATATGTTAACATCTTAGTTTTAAGTAATTTATAAATGAATAATGAATGATTAACTTATTTACAAAATGACTATACATTCATGAATTATTAAATAAGTGGTATGCTAACAAAATGTGTTGCAAGTTATCTTCAAACAATTGTAAATCAAACAGATCATTAGTTGATAGGTTATGTTATTAGTTGATACATTATTTATCACTCGTATTTGTCAAAGTTGTTTTAGTATCATTATCAATGATAAACAATGGTTTATCATGAACAAATCAGTAAATGACCAGTATTTAATGTATTGTTGTGTTGTTAAGTTGTAAGCTGGTCTGTGTTTAAAAACACAAACATGCAGGTGTGCTAATTAAAGCAGTATTTTTAAGAAGATTAGGCATAATTTAATTGTTTTGAAATGGATAAACATTTATAAATTCCTTACAGTCAGGAGTATCCAGTCTGTTATGTTAAAGGGATAACGTTAGTTCACTTTGAAATACATTTTTGATACGTTTTAGCTTACCTCAAGGGCATCCAAGATGTAGGTGTCTTGGTTTCCACAGTATTTTCAATTTTGACATTTTTCGGTCAAACCGGCGGTGTTGTCTGTCAGTCATATAATGCAGGTATGGGGGTCCACCTCAAAGAGCATGCACAGAGAAGTCAAAATTAAACATGATTTAAAGTCCCTGTAAAGGCAATTTTACAAAAAAGTTCTAAACACATTATAAATGTTACATATGTATTGCTAAAACATATTACAAAGTCTGTGAACTGTGAAGTTCTGAAATGTGGAGTTAAAGGTGCAATGTGTAAAAAAGATGAGTATCTATTAACAGAAATGCAATATGACATCCATAACTATGTTTTCAGTGGTGTATAAAGAACTTACTTAATTAACCGTAATGTTTTTATTACCTTAGAATGAGACATTAATAGCTCCATAACCGAGGGAATCCCCTTCTATGAAGGTCGCCATGTTGTGACGTCATATTCCTACCGTAGCCGAACGCGAACAAACAGTGCTACAGAACGCGTTTCATCACTACCTTGAAAGAGAAACAGCGGAAAGCTGGAAGCTAGCCTTACACTCCGTGAGTAGTGACTTTTCCCTTGTGAGTGGTGTAAAATATGTAGTTGGGATTGTTTCATGTAACTTAGTTCTCCCTCGCTGTGTTATGGGTTTGTTATGTTGGGGATAGATGTGCTGTTACGTTCGTGAGACAGCTGATGATTAGTATTCATGTCATTGACCGTAAAACAGTACGTTACAGGAATCACTAACCCGTCAATAGAGACTTTTAGATCACTAAAGTCGATCACGAAGAGTTTTCAAAATCAGAGAAAAAAGCCTATTGTGTGTAGTAAATAGTATCTATGGGATGCGGAGATGACATGATTGTAACAGCGCGCGCACTTCCGACCTTTGGACTCATGCAGACGCGTCCCAGCTCAGCCACAGTAACAGCTCATATTAGCCAGCTAAACTATTACTACCCTGTTAGAAAAAATATATAGCTGCTCCCTCGCTTTATTATGGGTTTGCTACAGTATGTGTGGAGAAATGTGCTGCTGGTTACGTTTGTGAGACAATCAGCTGATTAATATTATTTTATTAAATTATATATTAAAACCCTTGATCCTCACCTGACTATGGCTTTGTAAACAGTATCCATGATGTGGTTTATAATGGACTGTGGTACAGAAACAGTGACAATGTTACACACTCTTGGCTTACTCTGGCTATTCTCTGCTGTCTTAGCCGACGAGATGTTTGTCCCGTTTTAGCCACCGTAGCTTCTTCGAAAGGGAGGGGTGAGCAGTGGGCTGAGCCCTTAGTGCAAACCTGGTGCAAACTCGCAACCGAACCACTAGATGTCGCTAAAAATCACACATTGCTCCTTTAAGGCCATTGCACACCGAGTCCGAAATTCGCATCCGAAATTTTCGCACGTTAAAAAAAAAATTCGACCTCACGTTAAGTCAGTCACGCTTGCACACCGCCTCCGAAACTTTCGTCCGTCATAAAATTAATCGGATCGGGTTCGATTTTCTGCGTTTTTCGCATCCAGAGCCAGCATTTTGAGAGGTTTTTTGACAATTCAGGGCCGGGGGGAGCTCGTCCTCAAATCATTGCACATATGCGCCGTGCTTTCAGTTTCGGTTTTCAATTCGATCAAGTGTTTATGTTCTCTTCTCTATATTGGATTATGAAATTAATAAACCTCCCCTTTCAATCAGATTGAAATTTAGGATCGAATAAGGTGTGATTGAGCAGCCTATTCGATAACTAATGTATTATTTGGGCACAATATACACAATAACAGCCTATCTGTTCTGTCTGCCCAGCGCTTCCACCGGGCCGCGCGTGGGTGTCCATACCTGGTCCATTTCAGACACACTGCCAGTCTCCGTTCAGAATCGATTGGTTCACGAAAATTGGTGGTCTTGTTTTTAATATGTGGCTCCAGAATCGCTAGCAAAGCATCAAACTGTCCCACTGACATTCTGAGGTAAATTTTGAATCGCTCAGGATAAATTCGCAACTCCTTGATAACTCTCCTTCCTCTCGGCGCAATTTCAGGATTGGATGGACGTAATATTTTCTCTTTCTTCCCTTTTCAATACGAAAAGGAATCCATTTGGTATTTTTTGCGTTTTTTCCCGCAAAGGTTTAAGAAATACGCAACGGACTCGGTGTGCAAGGTTTCTATGCGTGACGAATTTTTAAGCTGACGAACATGAAAATACGCATACGAATATTTCGTGCTCAGTGTGCAATGGCCTTAAGACCGTTAAACAGTTTTTCACCATTGCAATTTTACGGATTAATTAGGCGGGGTTAAAACAGGGCTCGATGACGCACTGGAACCCATGAGCTGCTGGACACCCCCCTATTTGATGACGCACAGAGTCTGATCTCCCTCTCTCCACACACACACTCCCCGAGCACATTCGCATTCACCGCTCAATCGCGAGTGACTGTCAGTACTATTAGTTACTATGTACAGCTAAGCCTACAGTTTTCTAGCTAGCTATGCCTTCGACACGGACATGCATGGGCTACTACCTGGATGCGATCATGTACAAAACAGATCGGTATTTTCATTTAAATTCCCCTAAAAACGATCACATCAAGAAGAGGTTTTTAGAGAGCCAACCTTGTTGATGAAAAGCTGAGGATCACCCCCAACACCCGCCTCTGTAGTGATCGTTTTACACTGGATCGTTTTATAAACTTTCCTCAGAGACAACTTGGATTCACTGATAATCCGCTGTTACTGGTGAACGGGGCCGAAACCACGATCTCCCGCCTCAGTGTTCATCCTCCCGTCTCCAAAAGCTAATCAGCTAATGGGCTCTATGCACGGCGTTATTTCCGGTGAAGGATTAAGGATGCTCGATAACTTCCGCCGATCATAGAGTCCAATGCAAAACCGAGAATTTATATTGAATTTTATACTCCATGGTTATACTAATGAAACGTTAGTCACAAAAACAGATAAAACAGGTACCCCTCGTTGTGTTTATGCTTCTTTTTAAAATTATATTAAATAAACATAACTATATATAAAATTACATCTAAACGTATGTACGTTTCGTTTCAAAGACGGGAGGACAGTAAATATTGAAGACTTTGCCATAATCCCGTTTTCTCCGGTTTTCCTCCGCTTTAATCTACACAACCGGAAATGGACGAGCATCCTTACGTCAAATGCGGAACTGCCCATATCACCGTCAACAGCGTTCCCGTGAGTGGGCGTGGTTTCAGAGCAGCCAGCGAACACGCCCCCAGCGTTTGAGAGCAGAGAATCTGATCATTTTTTCATGATTTTGATAGCTTATTTTATGTACTTCCCGGCGTTTTTTATCATTCAAAATTGGCTGGGTGGCTAATAACACATTTTTCTGTGGTATCCCAGACAGCAAACTGACATTGAATCAACGTGGAAACGACATCTCTCATGACATTGAAACAACGTTGATTTGCTCATCGAATTAACGTTGAACCAACGTCAGACGCGGCGTTCTTCAAAGCTAAATGAAATCGAAAATTGGTTTGCTTTCATAACGTTGAAACAACGCGTTGATTTCAAGTTGATTTTCCGTTAGTTTTGAAAGAATGACGCGTCTGACGTTGGTTCAACGTTAATTCGATGAGCAAAACAATGTCATATCAACGTTGTTTCGATTTATTTCCACGTTGATTCAATGTCAGTTTGCTATCTGGGATGACAGACTCAGAACACATACTTAATTTTGACTTTACAGGGACTTTAATGACTCGTGAATGTAAGTACACACTGATGGCCTAGACACGAAACGAATATATAGTTTTTACCTCTTGTTAACAGCTAACGTTATGTCGTACTGAGTCAGTCCAACTGAACCGAACCGTCTCCAACTTTACGCCGGAAGTGATCTCGCGCGCGTCTACGTCACACATTGTTTACACGGAGATTTCGTAAGTTTTACCTTTCACTAAACATATTTAGATATATCGAAATCGTATTCCATTGTGATTTCCTGTATATGTTTAGTGAAAGGTAAAACTTCCGAAAGCTCCGTGTAAACACAAGATATGCAATTATATAAAAGCATGGACAATATTGCATTGATTGAGGTAAAAAAATCTTTATTGAGTCACAGGTCATTTCCAAAGTGACTAAATGCAATACAGATACAATTCCTCATGCATCCCGTCATCACTGCAGTGCACTGGAAATCTGGCGAGTCCAGAAGCAGAGGATGGGTTCATGACAAACCATCATCCACATAAAGCAGAAAAAAATAGAACAGTTTTGAAGTACTCTCAGCTACTTGAGACTGTTAAAAAGATCACAGAACAAAGGGTAAACATATCAAAGAACAGAGAAGCTGCAAGTATGTACAAAGTGTCAGGTACACAAAACATCTCAAGGCTCTTAATACATCGAGACTGCTTTTGGTCAAGAGATATAAGGTTATGGCATAGTCAGATCACAGGAACACTTCTTGCGTGTGTAATTGTAACCAGATAACAGTTAGAAACGGTCTGTCTTTCACCAAATTGTGCAGGTAGAATTTTTTTTTTTGTAGCTTCCAAGGAATATTTATAGTTTGTGAAACTTCAGTCTACTAGTAACTTTTCCTTTTAACTGATAATGCTTTCTCTGAAAGCTGACCAAACTATTCCATCCCGATGTATTGTAGTTTTATTTATCAAAAGCACCAAAATTGATATGAACAAAGGTGTTACAGGTAGTTACAGCCATAGGAATAAAGTGAACTTTTGGCATACATCATCTCTGTAACGGCAATAAGCCTTCATAACAAAAGAGAAATGAGTTTTATTGTTAGCACTGCCTAGACGACACTGAAAGCCACTGAAAACCATAAACGATGTCAGACAATTAGCTTAGCAACTAGAACACAATGAATTGATTTGATTGCTGTTTTAACATTTACAGAAGAAAAAAAAAAAAAACATGAAATAGTGGATGTTCAAAACATCCTTCCGCCACACTTTTCATACATGGTTTGATTTGACATCAGTAAGTCAAGGTGAGTATTTCAGGCGTTCACAGATGAAGTTTGCGAAACCTCTTCTTGGCCAAATAATGGAGAGAAGTTGCAAATCGCTCGTGGAAATGACAAAATCAGGAAGAGAAATTTAATCCTCCAAACATTTCTGTTAAAATGGCCACTTAAAATGTGCCCAAGGCGTTCTGCTGGCTTCAGAAAGTGTACAAACCATCACTGATTCTACAAAACTTACAGGGAAAAAAAACAGACATGAACGCTCTCTTAGTTCTAACAGGTCTGTGAATTTCAAACAAAGCTGCCTAGATTTACAGTCTGGTTAAAAGTTTTGCTGGATGCTTAAACTGATGAACGAGAGCTGGTGGCAAGGCAGAGAGAAAGGGATTGTTTTAGTGCACATGAGTGGAGAGAGAGGGGTTCTGTGTTTGGAGAGGGTATGTCGGGGTAGGGCGCTTTCACCAATCCTCTTGCCAAGCCTTGATGTCAATGTGAACGGCGTTACGTGACCTTTCAAATGAAAAACAAAAGTCTCTCCCCCCCCTCCCCACAAAATGAACAGTAGAAAATTAAAAAAATAACAAAATAATAAAGTAAAATAAGCTTGAGGCTTAGCAGTCGCTCTTCCAAAGTTTGATGGTTTTATCATTTTCTAGTGCTGCTGACGCAATGATATTTTCTGTGGGGTGACATGCAGTTGAGATCACCACATCTACAAAGAAAAAACAAAACAAAATTAGTCTCAAACTACATTAGAGGTGCAGCTATTAAAATTTTTGGCAAAAAAAAAAAGGAAACAAAGCATGAACAAATATTTATCAACTGAAATGTAATAATGTGTCCCTGAGCAAAGTGGGTTATTATCAAAAGTAGCAGTCAGTTATCAGTATGTATATATATTAGGGCTCTCAGCTAAACGTGTTATTAACAGTGTTAACGCAAACCCATTTTATCGCTTTTTTACTGATTAACACTCTTTTTGGCCTAGCAAACTTTTTTTGAAACATCCACTGAAGTTCTGGTCCTACCTGTGTGCCCCTGTAGTTTCTGTACAATCTCCTTGGTCTGAAGGTTCCAGATATAGACCATGTTGTCCTCTGAACCAGAGACAATCCACTTAAAAAGAAAAAAAAAAGTAAAATCACTTTCGGCAATAACAACTGAATGGTTCTGAACAACACTATTGTGTTATTGTGACATGCTTAGAAATTGATTAGTATAGTGTAGAGCCTACATACCTTTCCACCAGTGACAGAGAAATTAGCAAATATGCAGTACTTCTCATTCTTATGACCAGTATAAGTTTTCAAACACTAAACAAGGAAAAAGGATATCGTTATACACGGATTAAACATGATTTTTTTTAATTAAATCAATGCACCAACTAAACAGAAAAAATCTAACCTTTCCTTTGCTGTAGTCCCAAAGCTTCAAAGTGCTAAAACACAAAGGGAATGAATGCGTTTTTTTAATGGCATCTAAATGGATTAATATTAATTTCATGACTATTCTCTCTCTTTTTTTTTTTAAAGAATGAGAGCATAAAAGGCTCAGAATGAAAGGAAATATATGACTCACTTATCCAGAGTGGCAGCCAAGATGTATTTGCCATTGGGGGAGAACTTCACAAAAGACACAGGTGGGTTGTCATCATCTGTTGAATATTTGCAAATGAATTCATTATTTATAATGGCCGTTTATGCTTTAAAATCTCTTTCTTCTAACTTAAGATGTTCATGTAGTTGTATTTGACCAGTTTCTGGTTGGCTAAATGTTATGCGTGCGTGCTGCATTAACACTAGCTATGTTTCCATCCATATATTTCTATGCGAATTTTGGGTTAGCACGTAAAAAAAAAAAGTTGGATGAAAACACAAAGATGTACATACATTCTAAAAATGTTGTGCATAAAAAAACCTTATTCACTCATATTCTAACTTTGTGCATACATTAAATTCTCTTTTTTGGATGGAAACAAAGCTACTTTCAAGGAACAAATTGTTTCCTTTAAAAATAGTCTGAACAAGTGCTTTTGTGCAAAACACTGGTCAACTTACCGATAAGTGTTTTAAGGCACTGGCCTGATGCTGTGTCCCAGATCCGGCTGTTTAAAAGTCAAATAAGTAGGAATGGTTGTTAGTTATGCATGTGATGCATTTTCAAAATAATGTTCACGGCCAAAGCTAACTCACCAAAGTCCATCATAACTGCTGGACACAATCAATGAACCATCTCTGTTGAAATGAACCTATAATAAACAAAAATACATAATTCAAAAATAAAATATCACTTAAAAGTATATCACCCACCCAATGTACACGGTTATGATCATCATAGGTCAAGAAAAAAAAACACACCGCAGAGACGGGGTCCGAGTGAGCTGGCAGTGTCTTCAGACATTTCCCCGTTTTAACATCCCAAATCCTCACGCTCTCATCAAACTGCAGAAAATATAATAATTAGAATGCATAATGCATTTATGCCATTATTAACAAAATTGTAAAATATGAAATGATGAATGGACTTACAGATCCAGATACAATGAGATTGGACTGGGGGTTAAAGTTACAGCAAAATACATAGTTGCTGTGACCCTTCAGTGTTTTTAAACACTTTCCCTAGTGAAAAACAGAAAGGAAAAATGAATATGATAAATTGTGTCAACAATTGAAGCTCAGATGCTTTAAATTCTATATTAAAAGGTTCAGCTTTGTGATGTTGACTTACAGAGCTCACATCCCAGATCTTCAGGGTCTTGTCATCAGAAGCTGAGACCAGGAGGTTGGAGTCAGAAGACCAGGCCACGTCTGAGATGCCCTGCAGATGAGAGCAAACCAGGTCAGTCCCCCCGTGCAGTAATACTCTGAGAGCATGGATCTTTCGAGATACTCACAAGTTTGTGTCCAGATATCGTCTTTTCAAACTTGCCATCATATGCACCCCATATTTTGATCAACTTATCAGCAGCTGGATGAGCGGAAAAAAAACCCAAACATTTTTTTTATTAAAAACAAGATTCATTAAAAGCTAATAATTGAATAATACATTTGTTGAATTAAATAAATTAGGCTGCAATTAAAATCATGGTATGCTTTAGTGTGATCACTGGTGGAATGGCTTAGTTCACAGTAAATGCTGCTCACAATCTCATAATCTGCATGTCGATTATAACATGCATTTGTTATAAGAAAGAAAATTTTGACTAGCAATTTTTTTAGGGAAGCCCTATGCTATAACTATTCTTAATGAATATGAGTGCTGTATTTATACAAGTACTTACATGAGCTGGCGAGCCACTCCCCACTTGGACTGAACTTGACAGAAGAGACCGCTTTTGTATGGCCAGCCAGTGTGAATTTCAAGGTGTAGTTTGGCTTCACAGGTGCTGACTGAGATATAGCAGAACTCACATCATTAATGACACAATATAGAGAAATAATAGACAGATCACAAGCACATTTCTGTTACAATGCTGCTATATAATTCACAACAGTATATCTGTTACACAACATAAAAATGATCCATAACCAAGCCAAAAACTATTCCAAACTGTGTCGCAGAGGGGTGTTCCTACCTTGCTCTGGCTGGCCGAGGCAGATGATGCCGGCTGTGTTTTAGTAGCCTCTGTGTCTGGTTTCTTCTCCTCAGTTGCCATGGCGACCAAGTTAGCGAGGACGGGTTTATAGGAGCAAGTTCAACGTCCGTCAACCTGACTGTCCAACAGAGAAGTACTGATAAGCATATTTATGATATTAGTCTTCTAATTTGAATAACACAATAAATAGGGGAATTTGGTTGGGTGTTATCACATCATAATCTGTAATTGATCATCAAAAGTGTTACTCATAGCCCTTCAGGCAACACTAATCGAGCACATGTCAGCTTACTGATTGGTGTTCACTGTTCACAACATCTTTACAAAATGAATAGAATACAGTTCTGCCCGCTGATGTTTAAATGTTTAATTTACCTTTGGAAATGTAATCGTTGCAAAATGCAAGATGTTTATCATTTTAGAAATACTTTAAAGCATTTTTGTACTGCCCTAATTATGCTACGTAATGTGGGATGTGTGTAAACTTCTTTTACAAGACTAGTAATAACTAAGCCTACATTTAATTTACAAGAATAATCCTGTTCAACTGTATATGCTTAGAACAAAAAAAAACAACAACACAAAAAAAACAAAAAACAAAACAAAAAACGTTTTAATATTTTGGTTTGTGTTCTCTGTGTCATTGTCCCTGGTTTGTCCAGGGTTGTGAATTTGCCCCCCTGATCTACAGGTGCTCTATGTACTTTGGTTTGAGCTTTCCGACACTATATGATGTTGATATCCCAGATTTACAGATGACTGAAGAAGAATAAAGCACCAACAGAGTGTAAACAAATAAATAGGATAATATATTTTTTAAATGAATAAAAGTTTACAAACTTTGAGATTCTGGAAGGACTGTACCATTTTAAGCACACCTGTACATGTAAACACACTTTGCACACTGTAAATAAATAATTTGAACTATTTTTTTATTGTGTTTATACTAATAAAAACAAAAGAAAACAGGTAGACTTAAATAAATAAATAAATAAAAAAGTATAATAATACACAGTCTGATAAAACAGTGTTTCTTTACCACAACATGCATGGCAAGACTGTTGGCATTGGCAATGGGACAATGGATTCAGTCTAAAATCATCTGGATAAACACCCAAGCTAAAAACTAGACATAATTTACAAAACGGTGTCGGTGTCAGGAGCATACAGTGAAAACACCACCACTGTTAGCTGCTAGGCTATCTGAGACACGCAGGGCCTCAGAGAAACGATGGATCACCTGCAATCTAACATTAGGTATATCTGTGTAAATTACAAAACTTAGTGTCCAAATTCATGGTTTTATCGCGATCGTTTCAGTCATCAGTCCCATCCCCCATAGCATAAATGAAACACAGAGTGATGTATCTCTTTTCTCTGCACACATGCCTATCTCTCTCTCTCTCTCACCCATACATTCAGACAACAAAAGCAGCGAGTAAAATCCCTCACCGGTGGCTGCTGAGGTAGTAATAAGAGCTGCTTTCGGCTTCTGGTATGAGTCCACTACTGGGTTTGGATGTAGATTTGTTCATGAATCGCGCGCTAGGCCGTTTTGAGCATGCAATAATCAAGTGATCGTACTGAATACGATGGTGGATGGGCGCCTCTCTTCACCGCAAGCTCAGGCGGTAATGTGGCAGTGACAACAACTCCGCATGCGCAAAGCTCAACGGGAACCGAAGAGGGACAATTTTTCAAACGCCGATCTAGACCCTAGGCCCTATTGACCCTACCGTGCACAAATATATATATTTTTATTACTTGGAAGCAGATCTACTAAATACGTAGTTTATATTTTGTTAGTATTTCTTAAAAAAAAAACAAAAAAAAAACAACAACAACAAAACTATAACATAGATTTTTTTACATTATATAAAATAAAGTGTATAAATATATATACACTTTATTTTATATAATGTAAAAAAATCTATGTTATAGTTTTTTTGTTGTTGTTAGTGCTATGTGCTTTAAATAAATAAATACCATATGTTAAAAAAAGATACATAAACAGTGCATTACTTTAGGAAAATGATAATGTAACTTGTAATGTAAATGTAAACTAAATATTTACAAATAACATTTACCGATATTTATATTATTATTATAAATAGCCTTTTAAGAAATCAAATACACTGCTTAACAATAACCTACAATTTGTATTATAAAATAATTCCTATATTTGACCATTTTATGTTCTACAAACACAGTCAAACTTTTCATTTTTTTTTTTTTTATTCAGCTACTACAGGGATAAGTGGGTACCTTTGTCAAAATAAAGGATTTCCTGGAACGTCATAAGTTATTACAACTTTGTCCATATTTTTTTTTACAGTCTATGGTTATTATTTGATTATTTCTATCAGTCCATTTTGACTTTCTGGATAGAGCACCCTCTGGCTTAAGATTATACACGGGAGTAACATTGCCTCGTTTAGGATATGAATAAAAAATGCCGGGTCATGATGTGTCCATTTGAATTTACATCTTGATGTATTCACATTGGCCCATGAGAACCTCTCTACACATTAACTCACTTTCCCGAAAAAGTGGGGACAAATTTACGTTTTATTAAAATTGCAGAGGACTTAGGTTATATACATAAGAAAATCAACATATAATCTCAGTGGGAATAAAATAAAGAAGAATACAGGAGTCGCACTACTACTAAACAGCAAATGGCCTAGCGTTGGACATAGCGCGCCAATGCGCATGCGCACAACGCTCCGTGTACCTCATCTCTGTGCTGCTGCCCAGCCTCCAAACAAGCGACGAGCCACTAGGATCTCCACACGCTTGCCCCTTTCCTAAAGCCCCTGAGTGAGTAATGTACTACATTTTTAATTAAACAACATATTGTAACATTGTAATTCGCATTCCATCTCAAAATTGTAATATAGTTCGCGTTCAATCAGTTAGTCTCACGAGAAGCCGTTAGCAAGTGGCTAGTTGTTTTCAACAAAGCGACAATACAACAAAGCCTCTCTGAAGTAACGCGACCAAATTAGCTCGTTCACTCGCTATGCAGTTATATACCTCTTTATTTAGCTATAATTTATTTTTATGTATTACGGGTGGGTGTGAATCAGTAATAGAGGCCCGGGAAGGTGTTGAGACGGTCAGCGTGGATGCTAACTCTGTTAGCCAGCTGTAGCTGCGCGCCATCTTTATATGTGTGGACTGACTGTGCTAAAGCTAATCAGCTGCTGCGTTCTGCGCGCCGGTTCTATTTCCTCTTATGCAGAGACACCAGGAGGCTGTTTATTTTTTATATATACTGTTTGATGGCTATATTTGTGGTGGTTATGGTTATGGAATATAAGGCTGCGTTGGAAATAATTCATTTTGATTACATTTTCTCCTGGTCGCGGCATGTGTGTGCAGCAGATAGATGAGAATTAGCCTAATGTTGGTTTTAGCTGGTTTTGGTGTTGATACTCTTGTTAAACCTGAGTAATTGTAATGCATATTTATAAAGGTAACATTTAATATTATTTTGAAACGGTGAGTGGACCAAGTCCAGTGAGGCGGCATGATTGTTTAACGTTAACTTACCCGGTAATGCTGCGACTACTGCTGTCGTTTCATAAAACTACACTCATTAATATTAGCTGATGAAAATAAATTTAAAGGTGTATTTTTCTCCATTCTGTCATAATTTTCTCATACCCAAGGGGAATGTTCTGTGTTCAGAAAAAAGTCTGTCACACTATTTACTTCCATACCATAAAAGTGAATGTTGACAGACGTCAGTCTGCTCCTTTTGTATTCCTGAGAAAAGTCATGCTGGCTTAAAACAGCTGAAGAATTAAATAAATGCTTTCTGGGAAGGATTGGAAAATCGGGTGTTATTTGACATGTCGAAGAACATAATCTATCATAATAGCATTTCCAGCTCAGAATGGATGTATTATTACCTTACCCGTCAGTATGTTGGATATATAATACCTCAGTTTGTACACATGTATGGGATTCTTGACAAATTGAGTTGTCAGTGCTAAGTTTTTGTGTATGGAGACAATTGGAGGCTTGTTATAATAGGGGAAATTATTCTTAAAGTTGGAATTTGTAATACCTATTTATGTCATAACTCGATCTTCTGGTGAAGCGACAGATGATGTGTGTCGGATTTCTTTAATCATTTGATTCGCTTTCACCCCACCCTTTTTAAATTGACTGCAAGCTCACATTTAGTTCTGTCTCCAATCGAATGATCACTGGTGGATAAAACCATATCCCATTTTTATTCCTTTCCTTGAAAATGTTTCAATAACATATTAATTCCGTTCACAATACGTAAGAGATCTGTTGCTGCTACATTAGTTTCATCGTGCCTTAAAGTGTGAACTATTTACTCTAATTGCAGTATTGTTTGTCTTTTTAACATCATAAAGCTTTTAAATGCATAGGTAAGTGTTTGTTCTGACTCATGTTATGTTTCCTGTTTTTTAGAGGTCAAAGGTTGGGTCCTGCAATGGGATGTGGTCTCTCTCAGATGACTGAAGAGCTAAAAGAGAGAGAAACTGAAAAGCATAAAGAGAAATCAAATTGAAAATAAGTCTGCTTGTGCAGAATAATTAAGGCCCCTTTCCCCCCCCATTAAGCTGTTTTCCCCTTCTTTGCCAAAATGTCAACGGTTACTTCAGCAACCCCAGAGCCTCCTGCAGTTGCCAACCCTCCTCCGCCTGAAGTGACTAACCCTACCAAACCTGGCCGCAAGACTAACCAGCTGCAGTACATGCAAAATGTAGTTGTAAAGACGCTGTGGAGGCACCAATTTGCATGGCCGTTCTACCAGCCTGTTGATGCTGTTAAGCTTGGTCTTCCGGTGAGTGGTTATAGCTGTTTTTGCATCCATCATTTTGAGTAATCATAAATCTAGGCTCTGTTTTCCCTTGAGCATGAGAGCTTGTCAATTAGTTGATCCTTAATGGTTTTTATATTAATGTGAAATTGAAAGACTTTCTGCTTTTTTTGTTGTCCAGGACTATCACAAGATTATAAAGAGCCCAATGGACATGGGCACCATCAAGAAAAGACTTGAGAGCGTGTACTACTGGAGTGCAAGCGAGTGTATGCAGGACTTCAACACAATGTTTACCAACTGTTATATATATAACAAGGTACGGCTTGGCTCAATCCGTTTTAAAAGTTATGGGATGAGGCTGCTTTGGCAAATCCAATTCAATCTTGTTTGCTTTCTCAGCCAACAGATGACATTGTGTTGATGGCACAAGCATTGGAGAAGATTTTCCTTCAGAAAGTGGCCCTAATGCCTCAGGAAGAGGTTGAGCTTCTTCCTCCTGCTCCGAAGGGTAAAGGGCGCAAACCAGCTGGACCTGGTAAAATTGAAATTGTCGGAATGACGAATAACGTTCTGTGTCCATACGCAAGTCAAAAACAAGTTTTTCTTTTTCTAATTATACAAATGCAGGTCAGCAGGATGTGGCCATCTCCTCTGGCTCGCCCACTTCTGTTTTCCCTGATGCCACCTCACCGAGTTCAGAGACTGCGGTCGCATCTCCAGCTCCAGCTCCCACGATCGCCCCTAGCTTACCAGCTGTGCAAAATACAACTGCTGCCTCTGTGATACCCACCATGCCTCCGTCGCAACCCATGGTCAAAGTAAGTTGCAGGACCTGTTAAAGAGCATTGATTATGTAAAATTCACTTATGTTGTTTTTGAACATATTTATGTGTCTGCGGTGTTTGTGTGTACACAGCCACCCTATTGTGGTAAAAATCCATCCACTCCGTTTGGTATTTTCCCCATAAATGTAAAACAGTGTCTCAAAATGAGCAGTTCAAGAATGTACTTCAATGTGATGTCACATTGGGGCAGCCCCGCCTACGACTGGCAACGGAATCTGTAACATTAGCTTAGCTCCTCCTCTCAGTGCGCTGTACATAGTCTGCCATGTTTATCTCCCCGCCAGAGCATTTGAGTAAGAAATCTATTTGAATTTCATTTCGAGTGATTTTCATTTTTTTTCTCTTGTTGTTTACTTCATATTGACGGCATATACAGCAGTAAGTACTGTATATTTTTCTGCTGTCACTTTAACACATCTATATCTAATTTATCCATGTAATTTCTATCCCTGTGGTTTGTTCACATATTTAACCAACTGTTTATGTGAACTTTGTGTGTATTTGACAGTTATAAGACGTAGCGCAATAAGACGTGAAGAAAAACTTAGTTTAATACACGCTGAATGGGCTGTCTGACATCCAGCTTTCTGTGCACGTGCCTCAGAAAACCATATATCAGATGTTTATGAAGAACGGCAACGTCACGTGAGCGTGACCTTGATGGAGATAATCAAAACCAAATGGATGTCTTGTTAGTTTTTGGCAGAGTATTCTAGGCATGAGCTGTAAATGCTCCACCCTCTTTTGGATATGGGGTGGGGAGCAGCAGCTCATTTGCATTTAAAGATACACACATGACAACTGCGTGTTTTTGCTTCCTCTCAAAAATGTTAAGTTAATTTGGTCCCATTAAAATATCACAAGATAAATGCAGTGGCAGTGCCTAACCGCTCTCTTTATGTTTCTCCGTGGGTGGTTTGTTCTGTTTCCTAGAAGAAGGGGGTAAAGAGGAAAGCAGACACAACCACCCCTACTACCTCTGCCATCACCGCGAGCAGGAGTCAGTCGCCCACCCCTCCTTTAGAAGGCAAAGAGGGAAAGGTGGCTTCCAGGCGAGAGAGCACTGGTCGCCCCATCAAACCACCTAAAAAGGATTTTGAAGATGGCGAATTAGGAGTGCACGGAGGCAAAAAGGGCAGGCTTTCAGAGCAACTCAAGTACTGCGAGGTCATCCTTAAAGAAATGCTCTCCAAAAAACACGCTGCATATGCCTGGCCCTTTTATAAGCCTGTCGACGCGGAGGCTCTTGAGCTACATGACTACCATGACATCATCAAACACCCCATGGACTTAAGCACAGTGAAAGTATGTTGAGTTTGCATGAAAAGCTGTTATAATGACTTGATTTTTATTGTTACAAGGAATCAATTATTGCAGTTTACTGCTAGTTTTTTAATTGATGTAGAATTTTTTTTCCCCACTGCTTGCAGAAAAAAATGGACAGTCGAGAGTACCAAGATGCACAGAGTTTTGCTGCAGATGTCAGATTAATGTTCTCAAATTGTTACAAGTACAACCCACCTGATCATGAGGTGGTCGCTATGGCAAGAAAGCTGCAGGTGAGGTCTCTCCCCCCACCCATTTGGCAATCTCTCCTTTTACACAGCTTTCATTTTATGATTTCAAAAGAATTATTGAATAGTTTAGTGATTTTTATTGTATTTTTTTCTCTTTCTTTTCTCTCAGGATGTCTTTGAAATGCGTTTCGCAAAGATGCCTGATGAGCCAGTGGAAGTGGCTGGGGCAGGCGGTGTAGGCGGGGCCGGTGTGGTCAGTAAGAGTACTGTCAGCAGTGAGAGCAGTGGTGACTCTACTTCTGACAGCTCCGACTCCGAGGAGGAGAGGGCCACCCGGCTCGCCGAGCTGCAGGAACAGGTGGGTGCGGAACAGGTGGGTTTCAAAACAAGGACCAAGTACCCTTAATCTCTCCAGGCTCAGAGATGTTCTCTCAGGCCTCTTGATATGTCAACCCTTCTGATTATCCTGTTTACACTACACCCACATGACTGTTTCAATCAATGCTTTTGCTCTGTAGGACCTAGAGGGACTTCCACTTAAAATAACTCTCTGCTTTCAGTTTGGATTGTGTACTGATACGTAGAGCTGTGATTTAGCCCTCTACCGCAACCAGCTGCATATATTGCTTTGCATCAAATGCCTAAATGTAGATGTAGCATTTTTTTGTGTGGCTTTGTTTCTCTTACTATAGCACTATATCATATTTTCTTCCCTTGCCATTTTTTTTTACCAGTGTATCTCTTTGGAGCACCCCATTGGTAGCAGACAGGGGATAAAAAACGGGTGCACCAAGAATAATCAGGTGATTTTATTTTTTATTTCCCTGTCCCTGCCTATGATCATTGTGTATTAGCTGTATAAGTTGCTTTCATTATTTGTATTAGATGGTCAAGCGCATAATTTGGATAGTGGGATCAGCGGTAGAGGGTTAAAAGCAGCAGAAAAATATTGATTTTGTTGGGTGGTGTTGGGAACCCAGCTGTGTGGGTGTTTAGGATGGAAGTGCTGAAAGTTGTTGGAATTAATAGATAAGTGTGTGTTGTTGAATGTGTATGTGAAATGTCTTTGTTCATGTTGGCTTGCTTTGCATTTAGACAAACTATTGCTAGTTCCAGAAAACAATTAGCGGTTCTGACTGCCCTTTATCCACATTTATGCCATTAAAGTATTTTAATGTGGCCTGGATTTAAGGAATGTTTTCATAGGATGAGCCAACGGTCTCATTCTGAGCTTCAACATTTAGCATGGCTGTGTGGTTAATAGGTGTGTAAAAATTCTCTGTTTTGGGTTGTTCTGTAAATAGCAGATATGTTTCCTTGCATTGATTAGGAAATGTGATACAGATGACAATTATCCACATTGTAACATTTTATTGTTGGTATTAGTTTTTCAAATACCCATACGCTGTAACAATATACACCCCATTGTAAAAT
The DNA here is from genome assembly GCF_016745375.1 of Pimephales promelas. Next base: position 1,050,896 of record NW_024121322.1, on the reverse strand, counting down.
TACAGACATTTTGGGAAATGTTTTCAGGATATATGGTGTATCTGGCCATTGTGAGGCACTAGTGAGCAGCAAAAGCATTGCTAAACACAAGCATGCAATTAAATTTAAAATTATGCCTCTGAAACCTGGTACTATTTCCTTTTTATTCTGTTTTTCTGAAATACACCCTGTACTTGGAATCACAGATAACACCAGACATTAATGATTTTTGGTTGTCCAGTGTTAAAGAATTTTTTGTAGGGAGTTTTTATTTTTTATTTATTTCAGTAATGACAGTTGTTTTGCATTTGTAAATGTCTTGTACAATAAGTGATGCTTTTCCTGTTTTAGAGCAAATCACTAACACCCCCTTCTTGGCTCTCCCCAGCTGAAAGCTGTCCACGAACAGCTAGCTGCTCTTTCTCAGGCCCCCGTAAGTAAACCAAAGAAAAAGAAAGAGAAAAAAGAAAAGGATAAGAAAAAGAAAGAGATCAAGCTCAACAAATCCAAGCCAGATGAGAAAAGCAAGCCAGTACAGCCACCGAAACCAGCCCAGCAGAAAAAGGGCCCTGCCAGAAAGGCTAACAGCACTGTTCCAGGCAACAGGTTTGCTTCTTTTTGAGCTGTTCTGGTTTTGTATTGTGGCTTAGGTTTGAAACAATCAATTTAGGTATGAAGTGTTTCTGCTCTATGTTTGGAACCTTTACAGGCAACCAAAGAAGGGTGGCAGAGGGCCAGGCTACGAGTCTGACGAGGAGATGTCACTCCCCATGACGTACGACGAGAAACGGCAACTGAGCCTCGACATCAACCGACTTCCTGGAGAGAAGTTGGGTAGGGTGGTCCACATCATTCAGTCCAGAGAGCCTTCGCTGCGGGATTCCAACCCTGACGAAATCGAAATCGATTTTGAGACGCTCAAACCTTCCACTTTACGTGAACTGGAGCGATATGTCAAGTCCTGTTTACAGAAGAAACAGAGGAAACCTCCACGTAAGTGCACACTCTTGGCCGACACGCATAGGTACATGCCAGATGGCATTGCTGTCGCTTGTTGTGATTTAGGCTAAATGGCCACCATAAATGTAAGGGATTTGGTCTCTTTTATTCCCTTTTCTTTGGGGCACCAGGTTTTCAGTGAAATAACTACCAAAGGTTGTTGTTAAATTAACTCCCTCTCATTTACATAAATCTGACCAATCATTAACTTGTAGAGACTCTTCTGTATTCTCAACACAAGGAAGTGTAATAATTTTTTTAACAAAAAGGTAAACAAGAGCAAGTCAACACAGCTACTAAATGAATGCCATGAATGATAAAGGAATAAAGTGCATAAGATGCATAAAATACAAGTGATTAAGTTGGCTGTGGCTATGGCTTTTATATGATCTTATGCAAAGAGAAATTGTTGTTCCTCTAAACCAGGGATTGGGAACCTTTTTTTTTTCATTTTTGGTTAATGCATTTTTCTAAAAGAGCCACAGTAAAAGAAATATATAATATTAAAGACATGCTTTTTTTTTTCAATAAAATTTCAACAGCATAAGGCTAATTATTAGGTCCAAAGACAACTAAAAACAAACAACTATTTAGCAAACAAAGTTTCAATATTAATTGTGAAGGCCTTTCACTGAATCCCAGTGTAGGAGTTGTAGGTTATCACAGAGACAAGTAGTTAGTTGATTGCTCCGATGACTCACGAGTGCAACCAGCACAGAACACGCACTTTTGCCAGTACAACATGAATATAATTGAATATCATAAACTTTTCATTAACTTCGGTAGACTGTGTTATAAAGGAATTGGAACTGGCAGGTTTTTCTGCAGAGAGCTGATCTCTGTTGACATGTCTTATTTTTTTTTGCATCGCTCGTTTGTTGGTAAAGTGTGAGTTCCCTGTTATGGGCCGGAGGCTGAGAAAAAGCTGTGAATGTTGAAAGTGGACATTTATCCCTGTCTGAGGAGGAGATTGAGAAATGGAATGAAGAAGCTCCAATTTGTACTTTCCAATCCACCACCAGAATACCTTAGGCAATGTTCTAAACAAATAGTCCAAACAAGATAGAAAAGATTAAACTGTCATGCATGCGTTCAGTTGCACATTAACAGCTGAATTTGTTTAGGATGTTGCACTACAATTAGCTGTCATTGAGGATACTTATTTCTACTTTAGAAATATGAAATGGGTGTTTTGGAGTTAACATTCTTTTAAGGTTTCCAAACATAGTTGTGAATGGATTTGGATGGATCATTATGATCTACCTTTTTTTTTTTTTGCTGTATAGACGAATCCGGCGAAACTACCGGAAGTAAGCGGGCGCCATTACTGAGCTGTTGCTGGGTAGCGTTGCGCCATTGCCTTCTATTGTTTTAGTTGCAACTTGCGTCCACTGGAATAAACAGCTCGCGATTTACGACTGTCACTAACGTTACAACGTTAGCCCTTGTATAATGTCGAGTGGGTAAACAGTTTCCGTTATAAATTGTTTTAATGGTGGCAGTAAAATTTCAATTTTGAAGAGAAAACATTGTGAATACCCCGGGTCGACTGCCCCTGTCTGGTGCCGTACGGTTTACACAGATTTCCTGGGCGAGTACAAGACGCGGACATTCGCGTATAATAACAATTATTTAATGACATAAGTAAAAAAATATAATAAATGTGTGATATAGTGATCAGCAAAATCTCCTCTCTTGTTATTTTTTCTATTCAATTTACATGCTATGGTCATTAAATGGCTTTCCTGAGCTGAATGTAACGTTATGTGACATAATTGTTCTCCTGCTGTTATATTGACCTCTTTCCATGGTTTGAAAACAGTAGTTGGTCGATATTATGTAAGTTATACTTTCTAGCTGTAACGTTACCTTACCCATGCCCGTTGCAATGTAAAAATGAGATAAATAATGGACACAAATGAAAAACATGAAATTGTTTATTTGATTTCATTTATTTATTTATTTATTTGTTGCCAAATGGACAGATCTTGTTTTAGTTTCCTCGGTAGCAAACGTTAGCCTAGCTTGCTTGCCAAGCTATTTTCATAAATAATCTGTAAGATCGTTTGTACCTTCATCTGTGACTGGAGGCCAATGTCTAACATCATCAACCCAACAAGTCTGCCTGGCTGTAGCTGTCACCAAGGGTGCGTTATCACCTTATCTCCGAGGTTTGTTTACATACCGGTGCATATGTCTATGCCGGTGTAACAGCTCAGTAATGGCGTCGCCACAAGATGGCAGCCTACACAAGAACGCTCGTCGGATTCGTCTATACCAAAGGTCCTTAACTCTTTCTCTGCCAGCGTTTTAAAAAAAAAAAGTTGTCAGCCACCTGCAGCGTTTTTGATCATAAAATTTCACAAATGTTGTGTCCCCCAATATTTTGTTGAACATGCAATATATCAAAAGGAAAGGAAGAACAGCAGAGGGCTTTATACCGTTTTGATTCAGATCAAGTCCTTCCCTTCCTGTGCTTGAGGTGTCTGTCAATTGTCAGCATCCTTAGCTGATGGTCTCTATCGGACATTTGTTTTTGCCAGTCCACCAAGATCCAGTTGAAATGTAGCAAACCCTTCTCCACTGTTGCAATTAGAAAGGGGCCCTGCCATAAAACTGGTGTTATCAAAATATGGTGTTTTATTGATTATATAAAACTGATGGTGTTTTTTTTATCATCCTTAAATATATTGCTAATCATGGTCACACTTCACTATACGGTTCATTAGTTAACACTAGTTAATGTATTAACTAACAATAATCAAAACATTTGTTACAGTATTTATTAGTATTTGTTAATGTTAGTTTAAGATACAGCTGTTCATTGTTTGTTCATGTTAGTTCAGTGCATGTAACTATTGTTAACTCACAACCTTTGATTTTAATATGTATTTGTAAATGTTGAAATTCATATTAACTAAGATTAATACATGCTGTAGAAATATTGTTTATTCTTAGTTCGTTAACTAATGAACCTTATTGTAAAGTGGTACCCTAATCATTAAGGACAACTTGACATTTTGTTCTTTATTTACTTACCAGCTTACCTTGCCAAGTTTTATTATTATTATTATTATTATTATTATTAGGTATGCAAATATGAACTTTTCAGTAAGCTTTGTTTTTGTCTCTTTGGACTCAGAAAAAGGAGGCTCGGGCCCCTCTCGGCTCAGTGGCAGCAGCAGTTCCTCAGACTCGGGCAGCAGCAGCTCCAGTGGCTCCACTTCAGACAGCAGTGACTCCGACTGAACACTTTTTATTTACTTTTTTTATTTTAAAAAAAACATTGTATGCAGTCAAGGTTATTTCTCCTCTGAGACTTTTTATAAGAAAAGAGACAATAAAATTGCATCATGTCAGAACATTTTTTTCTTTTGGAAATGTCATGAAGAAAACAGATAAAAAAGCAAACTAATAAATTGCTTTTTATTTTCACTGACACTGAAAGGGATGTCCAAATGTCAATCTTCAACGAGAGGAAGTCTTGAAGCATACTTTACAGTTCCAGTTCTCTTCTTTGGTGTCCTGGTAATGTTGTATGTTGCCATTGCAAACTAAAGCCATCCCATCTCACCAGAGAGTGCGGAAAACCGAAAGCTCACATTCTTCTCTCCACCAGTCTGTTGTATTTATTGGTGTTTTTTTTTTTTTTTGTTCTTTTTGCTGTGGCCTCATATTTTCCCCATTGGGCGCTGTGCCATTATTGATACTTTTTTTTTATTATTATTTGTTCCTTGTATTATTGTCCTCTCATAAACTAAAGTGTCTGAAAATCATGCCTTTCCCAGTAGTCACAAATCTTTTAAACGGTATGGGGAACAAATTGCTTTAATTAGCATAACAAGCTCTTTAAAGTTAATTTGGCCATTATTATAGCTGTAGAATAACTATACAACAATCACATACTCTCCAGCTAATGTATGTATGTATGTATGGTAGAGGAAAATATTTTCATGGGAATCAAGTAGATTTGATGGTTTTCTTCAGATGCTTTGCAACGATGTGAACATGTAAATCAGTCAGCTGGATCACATGCGGACTTCCTGTTTTATTAAACGTCTTGGTCAGCAATAAATATACAGAGTTCCAAATAGTTTCACCTCTGACTGGCATTTGTACATCAGATAACTTTGAATGAGGCTGGGTGTGTTGGTTATGTGAATAATGACACCTGGAAGCAGTAAATGTTATCTGTATTTTGACCTTTACTGCCATATTGTTATAAATCAAATGACGATGCATTTCTTACTGTTTTGACAATGATAGTTAAATCACAGAGTCTTCCTCTTCTCATGCTCTTGCAAAATTGATTCATGAATGTAAGTCTACAGTAGATCTTATAAATAGTACACAGTTCCAATCATTTGGGTTTTGATTGAGTTGTTTTCCCTTAGAAGTTTTCTAGCCATTCCTCATGTCGATTGCTTTTCTATCCAACAATGCGTTTGATAATTTTCGGATGTGTTTGTAAGATATTGTAATGTCCTCTCTGACTTTTTTTTTTTTTAACAGTTTAAGGTATTGTAAAGGGATCTGGTGTTTGTTTCATTTTCTGATACATTTGGTTTATGAGCAGCTGTTAAGTCTTTTTAACCCGTTGCAAAGTCCCCTCATTTTATAATCATTTTGACAAAGCCAAGATTCATGAGGGACATGTATCTTTCAGACTAATTAAAACACTAATAGTTGTAGTCAAATCAATTATTTTTAAATTGTTATCATGGTACTCATGGTTTCGTTGTTGTCTCTTGTTTGGGTGCGCACGACTGCAACACTTCCCTGAATCACTTTTGAGTGTCTGATACCAAGTCCAGTTTCTTTTAATGTTTTCTTTTAGATACAGACTGAATAGAACAAAAATATATGACTATATAGATAAAAAAAAATATATATATTCACAAACTAATTTCATTTTAGGCCCTGTTTTGAAAAGAAAGTTTTTTTATATTTAAAACAAAAAAGTTTGCTTTTTATCTTTGACATGCATGCTGATTTATTGTATTTTTCTTATACATATTTTTTTGAGCTGTTTATAGTTATACTTATGTAAATGTCAGTCAACAAATTCAAGAATACAGTGTGAGTAGATTTAGGCTTGTTTATTGCGATACGGGCCAGAGGTTTGAGATGTTGGGTTGGAGGCAGTAGTAGAAGCTAACATTTGATGTAATTGGAATGTCTTGTACACCGGGTAATTTCTTTTTTCATAAAATAAATGACAGAATGCCTTTATTTTGTGTTTACTTTCAATTTTTGCTCTTTTTTTTTTGTGGACCTGCCTTTTTCCAGTTTTGACAGTATGTTACCCTAAAAAAAACTTGATTTGACTTGACATAGATAAACTATGATATGAATAATGTAAGTGTTCATAATTTGATTAGTTCAAAGAATTGGTAAAACTAGTGATCTTTTTTTTACCGTTTGAGGATAGGACCACAGGACCACTGAAGTACCACCTCTGACCACTAGATGGAAATGGTGTTCCATTTCTCCATTTCTCCTGAGTTGCTTATGTCTGGTATGGTTATAAGAAGATTATAGTACTTTTTACATATTATGCTAACAAGTTTTATAAAAATAGAAAAAAAAATAATTGGGAATAACAGGAGTGATACTGGCCCATTCATTTATTGAGTTACACACGCATACTATGCATGTTTCGGGATTTTTGTCATTTTCTGAGGGGAGGAACATGTGACCTTGGCTTGTTGCTGCAGTGTTATGGTGCCCACTAACACAATACTGCAGAGTTAACAAGATGGATCAATGCTTTGAGTATTGTGACAGCTACTCACAACTGACTAAAAAAGCTATCTTTCATCCTGAATTTACTTTAATTTTCGATTTTTCCTATTGGACCCAGAGTAAAATAGTCACACTACAGAAAGTTTCCATTTAGACAAGCACATGTCTCATCGATCTATGTAAATACTTTCACCGAGGTGAATCGAATGGCCCTATAAAAATGGAGAGAGGCTTTACCTTGTTGATACTGTATTTTAAGGAATATAAAGTGGAAATGTATTTGGTACATCATGTACTATATAAATTACTTGATACTTAATAATAAAATTTAAACTCGAATCAACATTTCAAGTTAATAACAGTCAGCTAGTAATTTTTAAAAAAGTAAAAAGTTTATTCAAGATGCTGCTCGTGATGTAATTTGTGGCAATGGCACGCTAAATATAATTCTTTTTTTACATGCTCGAATTTATTGTGATGTCTCCAGAACTTCCTAGATATTAATAAAGAGCCTAATAATTTAGTGAGACCCGACCCTTTCCTCCTCCTCACACGTGCACGAGCGCGACCGGAACCCAGATGCGATCTCACCACCGCGCGCCCTTTCTCCTCCTGCTGCGCGCGCTCACGCGCTCACACTTCACGCGAGCGGAGAAATCAAAACACAACCATCTACACTGAGATGAACTGAGAAACCATCGAAAAACCATCGCGACTTAACGGACGAATGTCCAGCAACAAGCCCTCGCGGCGTTCCTCTATCCGTGGAAGCAAAAGGAGCGGGACGGACAGCAATTTTCGCGTCAGAGTTTGTGCGTTTCACGGAGCGTTGTGATATTTTACTCGAGAACTTTTAAAAACAACTTTGGACCGAATTCTGTCTGGAGTTGGACGTTATTTAACGTTAGATCACATCCCGCCTGGTGCGCGAGAGCTTTTGAGGAGCTAACGTTATCTACTGAAGACTGAAAACCATGGATTTATTCCTTAATTTAACGGTAGAACTTTGATAAACCGTCCGAAATTGCGTGTAGCAGCTGCTTTGCGGTCTTTCCCAGCATTTCTTGTTAAGGAAAATATCTATTGTTGTCCTGGGAGACACATTTTTTTGCTGTGACAGGACGCGTTTGCAGAGCCAAATATGTCAGTCCATGATGAAGAAGAGGAAACTCGACTGATTCTCTGAGGGGAAAACACATCTTTATTAGCTCTTTACTTACTGTACGTCATTTATTTGAGTGTAGCCTACCTATAATTTAGCTCAATAAGTGAAATCATTTCGTAATACAAAATCTAATATAACAAATATAGTGCAACATGCCGAGCTGTTTGTAGCACTCAATCTCAAACCAGCTGGATTTGATTCGTTATTAAAAGTTGTTAATCGTGTATCCTGAGATAAAACATTCCCACATAATTGACCTTTGGTAGTTTAGAGCTCTTTGAACTGCAGAGACGAACTGGGATAATTTCACGTCAGCTTTATCTTGGCACTTTTTTATTTGCGTGCGCCAGACAGACAGATTTCTACTCTATTTTGCCATCATTCTGCTTAATTTCTGTCAATATGGAGGAGTGGAGGCAGTGCGGTCGCTGGTTGATAGACTGTAAGGTTTTGCCCCCGAATCACCGGGTTGTTTGGCCCTCAGCGGTCGTGTTCGACCTGGCCCAGGCTCTCAGAGATGGGGTGCTCCTGTGCCAGATGCTACACAATCTGTCTCCTGGATCCGTGGACCTAAAGCAGATCAACTTCAGGCCTCAAATGTCACAGGTAAGTTAATGTTTATGTCTGTGTTTTTAATGGCTGTATTTTTAATGCTTGTCACCTTTGCTGTGAGGATTGATGCTAGTATTGACAGCAGGAGAATGTGGAGTATTGTTCTCATAGGTTGCTACTCTGATTCATACCAACAGGGGTCGTTGTCGAGCATTTTGGCGTGTCTGAGCAATCACTAATAGACCTGTAGTCGATTAATCGAAAATGGGTTTATTAAGCTATACCTTTTGTTATGTTTTATAGTGTCATTATCATAGTTTAATAATAATAATAATTCTGTAACACACGTTAAGTCTCAAGTATCTTTTTAGGGTCTCACAAACCGCAAACAGTTGGGTGCACTGCACACAGGTGTCTTTAAACTTTCCTTAGATAATGTCATGTTGGTATTTATAGTTTAACATCCTACAGAAGTGCTGTGAAAAATGTGTATGTATCCGGACATTGACCAGGGAAAAAATGAAATGTCCGACAAAATTAAAACTCTCCGGTCAAATTGTTCGATTAAAATGGCCTAATATTCCCGCCCGCCCCAACACAATCTGAATTTTAGAATAAGCCTAAAATGAATAAAGCAAAAATACACCTAACGATCAGAAGGGTTATTTGCCATTTGCTCCTCTTATGGACGCCGTAAGCGAAGTGATGCCCGCTCTGTGGCTATGGAGGATTGCATTTCTTTCTCCACAGCCTGCAAAGTCCTCATATGTGATTTCAACGAAATGTATCCTGTAGGAATGCTCATTTCGCTTATTTTCCTGACCAACAACCGCCGCTTGTTAATCGATTATTAACCGTTAACTGATAAGATTATCATATTGAATTGGTATTAAAGGTGCTATATGTATTTTTTAGCGGCCTCTATCGGTGATGCTTCAGATTGCAACCAATTTTTACAAGAGCGCTCTTGTTCTACCGCGTGCTTGAACAAAAGAGTGAGCACTCATTGTACACGGCCACACTGAGACTTTCAACACACCGAAGAAAGCATCACACAACAACATGCTGGAAACTCTCACTGCAACGTTACAATAATACTTTTATCAGCTTGACGTTAATCTAATGCTCCATGCTTGTACCATGATAACGTTACATTTGTGGTGCTATCTAGCAGGTATTTCACTAACTATTTGTGTATCTTTCACAATCAGCACTGTCAACATAGGTGAATGTATAATATGATAACGAAAACGGTTATTGAACTAGACTGAACAATTTGAGTGTAACAGTAAGATCGTAGGAAGTAACTGAACGTGTCTGAAAATGTGTATTATAAATGTTGATTGACGCCAATCAGGGTAATAAACTTGTTGCATTCAATATGGCCTGATGATGTCATTTTTTAAGTTACATAGCCTGCCTCTAGTTTTCCTCAACTTGACTAATTAAGAGGTGATATTTGACCGGCATATCATCAAAATGTACTTAAAATGAAAAAAAAAAAAAAATTCTAGCGGAAACTCTGATGTTGAAGTCTGATCGTTTGAACGCAAGTATCTAAGGCTGTGCAGGTTTAAAGGTTAGTGTTAAGGGAGGGCCAAGGCTCTTATCTCTGTAAACATAAACCAGGAAAAGCAGCAAGTTCTTCGTGGGTTTCAGGAATGTGGCTTTCAGTCTGTACTCTTTGTGAAGGAATGTGTGGCAACAGCAGTTACCACCAGTAAATGTGACTATGCAGAGAAGCATGATGTAGCCTAAGTGTTGACTGTTTTGAGAGGTTTTGAACATGTGTCCCACCCCTTTAGCAGCATGTCTCGACAGTATTACTGAATTGCATTGACCCTATATGTCATAGTTTTCATGTGGTGTGATTGAGATTTACATTGGTGCCTACCATTGTAAAATTCAGTAAATATTTAGCTAAAAAATATTTTTGCTTCTAAATCTGGGGTTCTGGACTGGTCTTTAAACTTACTGAAGTGTTTTACAGATGTATGGGTAGCTGATAAATACTTTTGGGAAATTAACACAATGCTATGTCATGAACAAGAACATGTGGACATATTAAGATGCAAACAATTTTGAACAACACTTGGAAGTTGGCATATGATGTTTAGAAACTTGAGTGTACACGAATATTCAAATTTTCGAAGATTCGATCTGTAATTATTATTTGAAAAAAAAAAAAAAATTTGAATTTTACTACGTTGCTTTGCTGGCCGTAAATGCAGTGAATCCATGATAAATCCCAACCACTAGCTCGCAGTTATAAGTGGTGCTGTGGAGTGTGTATTTGATGTTGTCGTCTGCCTTGCGAAGTTTTTAATTTCTTACGATCTTACGAAATGATCTTACAAAATGGAAACACACAGAAACTCAAAAGGTCTTCGCAGCAACCCGTCAAAATAAAAGTTTGGTTTAACATGACAGAAATATATTACTGTTGTATAGTAAAATTTAGATATGTCCTAATGTAATAATACACTAACACTAATCTAAATAAATTATGAATTTTTTAAACAAAACTGAATTTAAGGAATAATCCATGTTTTAATTTTAACAGTAAAGCTCATTGTGCAGCATGTTATTTTACAGAAAGTTTATGATAAGTGATACAATTTTAGTCATTTTATTACCAGCAAAAACACAACACAGAATTAGTGCGGATTTTTTTTTTCATATACATAGTTTTTTCTTAAATGTTTATAATACATGATTTCAATTAATTAGACATGCTTTTTGATTGCTAAAAAAATACAATCCATTTTTAAAATCCCCATAAATCATAAGCACTGTGTCTCAGAACAAGTCGTTCTCAGATTCGGGGCAGTCTGATGTACTTTTGCTCAAGCCTCTCCTCTAAATGTTGATTAACACTGCAGTTTTAGCTTAGACCTCCCCTCAGTGAGCTAAACACAGTCCGCCATTGTTTCAACGCCGGAGCAGCTGTAGACAAGAATTGTCTACTAAGCGATTGAGGTGTTTTGTTGGATGTAAAAATTAACATAGCAGTTTTCATTTACTCTCGTTGTGTCGCGAGGATGGATCTGATGGATCAGAATATACGTAGTCTCAGGAGTGATAGGCCTAACGTTACTGGTCACACGACAGAAAGGAAAGTGAGAGCGGGCACTTTATGAAAGTATATGCTCTGACTCTGTAGGCATTATTGTCCAACTCCGGGTCAACACCGCTACTGAGAGTTTCTGTTTTGAAATGATCTTTCCTGTAGTTCAAACAGTAGAGCATTGGTGCTTACGACGCCAAGGTCAGGGGTTCAATTCCCTGCGAAAGAAAGAATTGTAAATGGACTGCATTTATATAGCGCTTTCTGAGACCTAATGGCCACCAAAGCGCTTTACATATTGCCTCACATTCACCCATTCACACACAAATTCATACACCAATGGCGGTGTCAGCCATACAATACATGTGTGTACCTTGAAATGCAATTTAAGTTGCTATGGATAAAAGTGTCTGCCAAATGTTTAAATGGAAAATCAGATGAGATTGTCCTGGCTCCGAGTGCTTGTGAGGCTCCGCCCCCCTGTGCCGGCAGCAGCAGCTCATTTGCATTTAAAGGGATGCAGATTGAAATTGTGCTTTTTTTCTGAGCCCCAAAAAGTGACAATTTAAACATGATGTAAAAAATAATCTGTTGGGTATTTTGAGCTGAAACTTCACATACACACTCTGGGGACATCAGAGACTTATTTTCATCTTGTGAAAAGGGGCATAATTGGTGCCCTTTAATTGAATCCCAGCCTTTGTGATTATGCAATAGCACTATGTTATATTATGATTTTGAAATGGTTTTAATATATTGTGCATATGGTTCATGGATTCTGCCGGTTTTGCCGGTTAGTCGACTTTGGAAAAATGCAATTCACTCGAATTTAAAATCTCGAATTTCGAAATTTTGATGGCCATACTTATATTTATGGCTGTTTTAATTTCTTCATTTGCAAACATTAAACATCGAGCCTTTATTTTGGTGGTAAACCTTAAAGCTTCTTTTTTGTTGACTTTTACCATGGCATGATTTATACCTGTCCTGTACAGATGTTGTCATGTTACTGTATAGTTGTTTTACCTAGCACTTGTAGGCTTTTGTTTTAGCTGCTATCTACTGAGGCAGACCTTTCATCCTCCCACAACTGTAGCTTCCCCAGCATGGCAGTGTTTTGTGTGGTATTACGTTGTGACAAATTGTTTGAAAGGGAGATCTGGCAGCACAATGGAAGCTGTGATTTATACGCAGCAAAGGTCACAGTGTGCTTTGATACACAGTGGTTGTTAATTTACTACCTCCATTAAATCAGGATGAAGTGATTATGTGGGCTGTTTGTGGTGGATGTCCATCGATACTGAAGATTTTGCTTTTCTGCATGCCTCACATGTTCTTCATTTTAGTGCAGTAAGCCTTTTTCATAATCAGGTTCTTGTGTTCGAGCCTGCTGATTGGCCATCACTCATAAACAGCCATTGTACCAGTAAATTCTGGAAGGACAGCCTCAGGCGTTGGTTAATAGACAAGTGTTTCCAAGAAGAATGTTACTGTGCAAGCTTATTGGCATTGTGCATGCAAAGAATGTGCAATAACAATTAAGGCACAAGTGACAGTACTGTTGGTGTCAGCCACACAGAGATATGCTTTTCCTCTCTCTCAAATCATAATTGCTTAAATCACATCCCCCTACTGGTGTTTGACATGAAGATTGTTTTATTAGATTAGGTCACCTAAAAATGCAATTTTTAATAGCTGTTCCAAACCTGTATTTTTTGGGGCAGAAAAAATCCCACCATAAAAGTGTAATAAAATAAGTTAGTCCATATTTGTGCTAAATTTAATGTCTTCTGAAGCTGTTTGTGAAACAAACTATTGTGTGAGACTGAGAGACAGACCCAAGTCACATCCTACTCAAGATCAACTTCCAAAACAACACATGTTTCATTAATATACAGTACCATTTTACCATCAATGATTTCAAAGCTTTATTTTTTAAAATCTGTATGTAGATGTGGGCTCTAGCAGCATGCTGTGCTGATATCCTCTTTACTTTTAGATTGTTTTTTTTTTTTTGTATCTTTGTTGGAGCTTGACGGTAAATAGTCATTAAAACAGTCCTTGTTTTGAATGAAATTGAATCAAATGTCATTTTTGGATGAAATTGTAATTGTGATTGTGAAGTAATTGTGAAGTTCTATCATTATGCACTGTTATTATGTGGATTGTGTATTTCACTATTTAGGCAGAATAATTTGATAATGATATTATAATGTTACATATTTTTGCCTGTGATGAGTTGCACATGGGTTTGGTCATGAACACAATATGTTGTGGTGGATCAGAGGTCCCAGGAGGATGGGGAAGGTCCTTTCTTCTGACTGACTGTTGGTTTAGAATTTTTGAAGTCTGGTTTATTCTCACATTTTTTTTTTTTTTTTATCTCAGATGTTTGGTAGCAACTAATACCTTAGAGATGATTCAGGCAGCAGTAGTGAGAATGTATGTGTGTACTTTTGTGCAATACCTGTGTGTATAGTTTCCCCATCACCTCCAGCTTGGCCTGGGGACAGTCTAGGGACTTCAGTCATAACAGTGAGGTCTGCCCCCTTTCTCTTTAGGGCTTTAGGGAGTTAGCAATGTCTGTTGTTTCCTCTTAGAAAATTCAGCCTGTCTTTCAGCACGTACGCAGGGCAGAGAGAATGTGAGAGACGAGTCATTGCTCACTGTAGTACTTTTATGCATTTTATTGTCCTCCCCATTTGCCTTTAACAACCTATTCATTTTAGCTCTGTTTTTAGATGTGTTCCTTTTCATAACTCTTGTATTTCTGCTGTAAGGATAATGGGTTTCATCTTTGAGATTTTGTTCTGATTTATTACTCCTAACCGCCTCCCTCCCCCTCCCTCCCTTCCTCTCTCTCTCTCCCTTTTGGTATCTCATACAAAAGTTACATCTACAATGTTTGCAGACATTGACCACACTTGGCATCTGTTGGAGGTCTGTTTGTGCTGGATCCTGATTCTTTTTTATTATTATTGTGGATTTGAGTGAACAAGCTGAAAGAGCAACAGGAAGATTAAATACACTAGCAGAAACCATCATCACAATAATCATGCTTTCACAATAGAGAATATGGGTTTTGATAATTAAACTCTGTCTGAGACGGAAGTGAATGGAGATGGCATAATGACAGGGTGTGAGCAACTGTAATGTTTGGAAGCAGGCGTCATTGCTGTTAGCTCTTAAGTGAATGCTAAAAAGACCATCAGCATGTCAGGATTAATTTAGATTTAATTGTGGTACTCAATTTACAAAACTGTATTACACAGAACAGAGCCTGACATTTCGAAAGGGAAACTCAAAAATTCAGATTCAGTACCAGCCTTTCTGAAGTGGAGAGCTGGGTGTGTTGTGAGGTCAGCCTTTCTTAGGTTAATTTAATCTATAAACATGGCCTTTCTCTGAACTTTGACCCCTGGCAGCTGGGTGCAGGTAATTTCATCAATAGAGCTTGTTAGGGACACTTCCGTATCACGCATCTGTGACCAGCTGCCTGAATGGGATTTTAAAAGGGTCAGAAATATGAGACTACTCAATTAAATTACAATATACAAAACTCTACTTTATTTGCAGACAAAAGACGAAAGGTTAGAGAAACACACTGCTGGTCTGTATTTGTCAGGACTTGATCTTTCATGTCTCTGTGCTTTTGTGATCTGTCTTAGTCCGCTGGAATGCATGGTTCCAACCGTTTACTCACTGGTTCCTGTTCATTCTTCAGGGAGACCCTTTATTAAGCAACAGGGAAAGCAAAGAGTTCACAAGGATTAAGCGAGACCTCACACCATGACCTGACATGTTTAGGAGCCCAGGCTTCACCGATATATTTCAGCTTGATATATTGATCTTATGTCGCCCAAGCTCATGAGAGGATATTATTGCAATTCACGGTAGCTCTCCTATGCCAAATTGCTGTTGTTTAGAGGGAGGATCATAATGAAAGATATATGAAACTATTCAGATTAATTCATATCCAAGAGAATGACTGGAGGAAATCCGAGAGTGGCATTTAATCAACAGCATGTCTGCATAAGATTTATTTATTTGTTATGTTTGTTGGACCGTCCTTGATATTGCAGTAATAAATTCCATAACAACGTTAAACATAAGCAATGGTTTATAAGAGTGACTCTTAACCGCTATAAAAGTGGGACCCAGGGAGGGGGAATGATAATTGAGCTACTGTACAGTTGCATTGTTTTAAACTGTCTCTCACTCTCTCACTGCAAATTATTCATCATTTTAACATCAACATCATTTGGTGGCCTTTTAACCTCAACACAGTCAGGAGGAAACAGTTCCTGCAGGGTTTTGATACAGCAATTCTACTCCATCACAAGTGATGAGAAATGAAGTAAAGAGGAACCTACACAGGGCACTTATGTTCCTAAATGCTCCATCTGTGAGCAGTTTGTTGTGGAATATTAACACAGATGATCCAGGGAATCAGTCCTGATTTTCAGAGCGCATTTAGCTGAGCATGACCACACAGCACCCAGAAGAGTGGAAGGGCAGTGAGGCACAACCAACAGATGCTGCTGCTTTTTTTTTTTTTTTGACTGGCAAGCAACATCTTTATACATCATTGTCTTCTGTATATACTTCTTGCCAACTTTCAACCTGTCTTTTCATATTGTTTCCAGCTCCTAAGCATTTCTGATTTCTGCCTCAGGATGTTTAAGACAATCAAAAGTGTCAAAAGATTCCCACATTTCTCTCATGTACACCTGGAACAACGTATCGAAGTCATTGTTTATGTAAATGAGTTACTCTGTATGTTCATCCTGGTGGCTCAGACTCATGCATGCTGAAAATCAGTCGTTATTACAAAAATATAGAGCCCGCTCTAAAGTTTGTAAATTTTATAAACTGAGACAGAATAAAATGGTGCTGTGTGCAGTGTGCACGCTCTGTAAAACTGAAATGGTTAGCCACAGTAGCATAGCTTCTATTTCTGTCCATGCGCATTTTGCCTGTGACCTTGCAAATACCGAATTGTGCTTAATTTTTAGGCTTATTGTGCTTCAACAGTCAAATGCACACTTAATTTTGTTTTTCCATTTTGTTATGTCCTGTCTCAGCAGTTATGTAAACAAATGTAAACAAAAAGAAAACGTTTTGGGACGCACGTCAGTATTTGATTCGTGCATTAGGTCTTAAAGAAAAGTGATTGCAACCTAATATAGCCCACCCATGCTGTCTGTGTTGTTAATGTTAATCAAACAACAACAATAGGAGAAACAAAACAGAAGGCTACTTAAAATTAAAGCATTGTTTCTATTTGTATCATTTTGTTGCATTTATTGATTCTATTGTAATTTTCTTTGTTCTAATTAATTGTATTACTGAATGGTTACTTGATTATTTATCAATTGATAACTTAGATATACACAGTTACACATACCTAGCTAAAATAACAACTACAATAACAATTATTATTGTTATTATTATTACTACCATATTGTTCAGAATATAATACAACCCTGTTTATAAGACTTAAGAAGACCAAAGTTTGTATTTTATAAAGGCATTTTTTTTATAAAGAAAGCATGAAAGGTTGTTTTAAAAGTTAAAATGTATCAGAATTTGGTAATAGACCAAAATAAACAATATTTATGCAGTTAGATTTCCCTCTGTGCATGTATGACTGTTGAGCAAATAACATTATCTTTTAAAGAAAAAAAAAAATAGCGAAATCTTGCTGGTACTGACTCTTTGGTATTTGCTGCTGATTGATTTTAGTTTCTGGTTGAGATAACAATCAGTACGGTGTGGCAAGGAGAAGGAAACGGTCTTCTCTTTCTACAGTATAAACACACTCCTACCCATCACTTCTTCCTGGTAGCACCTCACTGTGTATGATGATAAGCTTCTTAATATTTTGTAATATCTCTACCAACAACATCAGAGATATGATTGTCTCTAGAGACATGGTTCCTGTGCAATTCCTATTTAGTAACATTTTGGGAGTCACCCACCAACTCAAAGCTAACTAATATCCCATTACTGACCAGAATTGATCATATCTCATAAATGGTTTTGGAACAGGAGGAGGAGCGGTGCAGAGGTAGAAATTGCAACATTAGAGAGTCCTGTAAAAGGCTGCTGTGTATTGATCTTATCCCCAGCTGGCACGCTCGTTAATCATGCAAACAGGAAGCTGTGTATCGTTTCCACCCTTCCCCTTGTTGCTTCCCTCTGAGCAGACTCTGGATTAGTGGCAATCTGTTAAACTGAGCTCAAAATAGAGCTGGGCACTAAAAATATCAACTGTTATGTCAACTAACAAAATCTATATATAGCCAGCCCTCACTCCATTAAATTTAATTGAATTTGTTTAACACTTTTTTGGAATAAGTTGTTGTTTTACATCGTTCCAAAGCAGCTTTTCGGAAAATAGAAAAAAGAAAGGGATAAAAGGAAAAGAATAGGAAGTATTAAGTGGGAACTAAACAGATTACTTTTAGTTCTTTAAAAATCAAACACATTGTGGCTTTAATAGTTTGTATGCTTGGACAATGAAATTACATAGCTGCCTATGAAGGAGTGAGAAAGCTCTCAGTTTTCATAAAAAATATCTTAATTTGTGTACTAAAGATGAACAGAAGTCTTACGGGGTTGCAACAACATGAGGGTGAGTAATTACTGACAGAATTTTCATTTTTGGGTCAACTAACCCTTTAAGAGAGCCTATACAGATTGGCTGAAAAAAAAGCTTAATCTGCCCAGATATCGATCCTATAATAGACATCTAACCATGCTTTACAGGTGATTCCTTGCGATCACTGTAATTTCTGCTTACAGTTACCCCACTCATGTTCCTCAGCAGGCTCTATTTAAAATAATCATCATGGACGCTAGTGCCTAGATTTATTTTTCACTCCCAGAAAAGGCCACGCAGCCCAGCATGAGATAATCGCCTCTCTCCACAGTGCATGATGGGTTATCTGATCATGTAATCATGCACAGTGTCCAGTTTGATAGGCACTGTGTTCATTTCAGTAGCAAATTGGATTCCCTGTATAGAAAAACTAAGGGAGTGCCTTACTACACAGAGCATGGTTAGTCACAGTTGTTCAATGCTGATGTGTATCATTTTACAACATTTTGTGATGAATTAATAATGAATGAAAGAAGTTTTCCCAAACATGCTTTTGTTGTTAAAAGAGACCATGTGTCCAGTCTTGATGGATCACACCTGCAAAAGCAATTTCCTGGGCGCTGGAAGAAGACGTTGTAACCGCGGGTATGATTATGGAGAGGCTGTTTCCATTAAGGAGGAGAAAAGTTGAGAAATGTGGCAGCAATAAGGCAGGCTGGTAATGAAACCAATAGGCTGTGAAGGGATTAGAGCTGAAACAATTGAGAATCCAGCAGGAAGCGACTTGAATGGAAAAACAACAATAAAAACAAAAGAGCTTGCGAAGATCTGATGGAATCTGAGGTAAAGCCTTCTCAATAAAAAAGAGCATTCCAAATGAAACTCATCCTTCCTCTATAATCATTTAGTCTTGAGGAGAGGGTTTTTCTGAGGATGTCATTGGTTTAGTAAAAAACAAAACAAACAAACAAACAAACAAAAACGCTCAAATAATAAGGCTGGCTAGCCTCTGTGAACTTCCTTAGGCCTTTTCTTCATCTTCCGGCTTTTCTCTGCACCCAGAGAGAGGAGTTACGGTTGTATAACCTCCTTTCCCTCATCTAGACAACAAGAAACATCTGGAAGAAGAACAGAGAGTTCAGAACACACCCATCCCCACCCCTGAGGAGCTCCTAAATGAAGAATGCTCTGAAAAACTGGACACCATTGTGTCTGAAGGCCATTTACTCTCTCCTTTCTCTTTTTGGTTGAATCTGACATAACTTTTTGTAGACAGGGGTATTATTCTTCTAGCTTAGATATTTCTGCCACTCTCTATTTCTCTTGCAGTTTCACGTCATATTTCCAGGCATCATGTCTGTAGTGCTTAGTGCAAGGACAAACATTTAAAAAAGACCTCACTTTTGAAGTATTTTGTGATTTATTATTTTTTTATTTTATTTATTTATTTTTTTATTATTTTTTTTATTATTATTATTATTATTATTCAGGGCTCTAGACTAACTTTTTTTTTTTACTAGGGGCGCTGTTGCCCCTGACTGAAAATTTTAGGAGCGCAAGCAGAAAGCTTGCAATGCAATTATTCAAATTTCCCCCAAAACAACTGTAATACTGACAACTTCTTTAATAATAAATAGACTTAACATTATGATATGCTGTTTTATTTTAAGCTCACAGGGCTCCAGACTCAAATTTGAAAGCAGCACCACCTCAAAGGAGAACTCTCACCGAGTTCTACAAAAAAAATAAAAAATCTGGTAGCTCTGGGGCTGACAATAAATGACTAGGGGGTAGATGAAATTAACTTTAGTTATTATCATTTATAATGTCTTAGGCCTAATATTAATAAAAAAAATAAAATAAAATAAAAATATTAATTTTAAAACATATATGGAGTGAAAATAGCCAATAAACATCCTATTGTTTATGGTGTTATTATTTTTTAAATAAATTTTTAAATAAGAGTTTTCCAACTTCTTAAAAATGTTTGTTTTAGGACAATCTTTGAAGTTTGAACAAAAAATGTGTTGGTCATCACATAAAAGATACAAAAAAATAAAAAAATGTATATGATATTATAGTTTTGAAGTGCTAGAAAAAGATGTGTGTAGTAGGCTAGTTGTAAACGTTTGACTATTTCTTCCACATTATCATATTTATGGTTGGAGTTAAGTTACTACATTAGCCTAAATCCATGGTGAATGTTGTTGATTTGTGGAATGAAAGGCTTCTATAAGTGTTTCTCCTGGTTTCCACGTCAGCGCTGTTGATATGATATGGTTTATGACAGAACTCTGCACCGAATCGGATTGTTTCTCACTGGATCTCGTTGTGTTGATGTTATTAATTCTGAGGCGAATTTAATGGATTAATTCACTGGATCTCCTAGTAACAGTGTCGCTTGAGCGAGATCGGCCCGCGACTGGCAAGTTCGGGGCTTTATTTTACTGTCAGTGGTTCGGGTCACTGCTGCTGCTCGATGGTCCTGATCATATACGAGTAGCGTATTTTCGTTCCACTTTCATTTTGTTTGCATTCGCTGCTAGGTAACGAGTCGATAGATCGCTTATTGCTCTGACGCACGTAGCAGGTTGTGATATTTGTCTCCGTCTCCTTCCCACAGACTTTTACACGCGCTATTCTTGTCATGGATCCCTTCCACGCTTAACCATGCGTTTAACGTGTGGCAAATTTACTGGTCGCACATGTGCGACTGGATGTAAAATTCAGTCGCACACTCTCAAAATTGGTCGCAGTCTGGAACCCTGTGATTATTATATATATTTTTGGCTGGGATCTTTAAAGCTTACGACATGGCTCATAAACTCCGCTCTTGCTTCTGTCTCTAATCTTAATCTTGTTTAAATGTTTGCTAATTTTGCTGTGTAATTCAAACAGTCCCACTGTAGAGAAGATTGATTGAATTAATTTGATTTAGCAGAAAGTTGCAGGACGCAACACAATATATTATTATCTGGCTGTGTTTGAAATGGATTACGAGCATATTACTGAATACTTCACAGTATAAACTCTATTAAAAAAAGCATGCCAGTCAGAATGCATAATGATACAAAAATGTAAACTGTTTTTGTTACATGACCCTACTGAGATGCATTATTAATTCAGTGAATATTTTATATATATATATATAAATGTAATTTTGTGAAAAACATTGAACTCATTGTTCTTGATCATTCACTGCATGTAAAATAGAGGGTCAAGTCAATGAGCTTATTGCATTGTGGGATTTCTTATGCAGTATTTTGGCAAGTCTATTATGCAAATTATAGTTATTTATGGATAACCTAAAATGTGTTTATCCTAACCACTATATTAATATTTTAGAAATGAGCAGCAATATGGTAGTATACAAAACCATAACACACCCACTAACAGTATTATACAGGAAACTTCGAAGACTTTAAACAATGGCTTTGAGTTTTCATGGCATTTTTCTAATAGTTTGTGTTGAAGCCAAGTACTTGTTTCTGCAGGTGCAACAGCTTAAAATAGTTTTCTGAGAGTAAGACAAGTGCTTCTGCTTTTAGTGTATAAGACTTGCGTTTCCATCTTCAGTCACATTTTGCCATATTGTCCTTTTTCCTGGTAAGATTTCACTGCAGAATCTCTGGGTTAGACATTCATTATTCAGAAACTGTAGCATAATGTATTTTGGTGTCTTCATTTTATGACAAAATAAAGATTTTGTTTCGGACAGTAAGCACTCATCTGGGAGGCTAGAGATTTAGACTTAGTGTATTTCTCCAAGTGAGAACACAAGCATTTTATTTGCCTCCTTTTATTAGTGCTGGATAGCACCCAGCGGAGTATATTCTTGGTGTGTTTCTGGTATACTATGTATTGTCCTTGGCAGTACACACCAGTCTTTTCCCCGTAAAGATTTTCTGTGCAGAGGAAGATCTGTTTTCATTTCAAAGGATTAGGTTGTCTTTGTGATGTTACTCAGCCCCGTTTTATGTTACACCAAGTCCTATTTTTATACGGATAATATTCAGCTCTTGTTGTCCAAAGGAAGAGTTTGACAACCACATAAAGATTTGCAATAACTGGATAAATGTCTTCTTTCAAGGGTGGGTTGCAGCTAGATTGCAAACAAATTGTACTGAATTACATGGGGTTCAATTTGTGCAGTTGTTAATTTAGATGGAAATTAATTTGATAGTTTGAATTAGGGCTGAAAAAACTAATCGATAAAATCGATTATTATCGAAAATGAAAATAATCACAATGAATTTGATTATCGATTAGTCACTTTTCCTCACTTTGCTCGGAAACCATCTTCCAGTCACGTAGATTTACAGTTGTGAATAATGCCTCTGAAGGACCTTTCACACTGAATGCTATAATTCGGCGCGATGATGCTCAAAAACTATGTCTATGGAGCTATTCACTCCAGGAACAAACAATCGCGGCCCAAAAAAAAGTTTTTTTTTTTTTTTTTTTTGTCCAGTGGGTCGAATCTTTCCCCCATCACCTGGCAAAGAACCGGGCCATCCAATTAGATTTCAGCTTAGAACCTAGAGCAGCTGCTGTTGCACAAAAGGGCGAGATTGGTGATGCTGTTTTGAAAATCAGTGTAAACAGTTTTGACTGGAGAAAAGTATCCCGGAAGAGATTAGATAATGGATGTTGAGTTCTAGTTATCATTGGTGTCTGAGAACAGATTTAATATCACGTTTACTTTAATATTTCTGATATAAGATAAAGAGCATTTGAGTTTGTCCTTTTAGCGTTTTCTCTGTCATTTTCCCCATGGCAGCCAAGCTATTTTGGCCATGGTTATTGTCAAATGTCTCACAACCCAATTTTTAGCGCGTCACTGTCACATCATAACTTTAACATTTAATTGTCAGTTCCTTTGCTATGGGAACTGATTTAAATGTCCAACCTTCCATTATTTCTGTTGAGCAGTTTTTGTAAACCTTTGTGTTTGTACATTGTTCTTGTTCCTCAGTCTGGTTTCATTTCACCGTTTTGGTTAGATTTCACCCCATCATATTTACGCTTCTCTGCTGTGACCTTGGCGGCGGAGCGTTGTTGGAGTATGGAATAGCATTTAGTCCGACCAGTACTTTCAGACGGACTCCTGAGATGATGAACTGCGGGGTCTAGGCACATTAATCTTCCTCCCAACCTTCATCTTTCTGCTAGACCTCACCTAGGCCTGCTGCTGCTGCTGCATGGCATTACAAACAGACACACATGGCTAAACCAACACGTCACCCTCCTCCTGTATAGTTTAGCTTATCCAGATCACTTCTGCAGGGTTTTCTTGATGACTTGCCATAGTGTCATCATGCATGGATGCACTCTGGGGTTTCTGTGAAGCTAATATGCAAAAAAAAGAAACTAATATTGGATAAATCTCTCTCTCTCTCTCTCTCTCTCTCTATCTATCTATATTAACCTTATTTATTATATCTTCTTTAATGGAATATCAAGTTGACTTGTAATCAGTGTTTCTATCATCATTTTTGCCATCTTGGTTTTAGTTATTCACTGTGCTTCACAAAGGATGTGTAGTCTTTTGCAGTATTTGGCTTAAATGTGGCAGTGTAATTACATTGCCTACGTGTGATGCCTTAAAACGCTGCTTTGATATGCAGCTCCACTTTGTTTTGGAACACTGCAATTGTTGGCTGCCTTACAGTACATAAAAATCATATCCATCTTAGCTCAAGGAGTCATCAGCAGTGAACCCTTTATTCAAAAGCTTTTTCTTACATTTGTATGCATGTTATTGCATGCATGGAAATGAGGATTCGACATTCTCCAACACTAATGTCACTTTGTGCCAGTGCTTCACAGGGATGTTTGCCATATCTCACTGATGTTTGATATGTTTGTTTAAATGTCAAGCTCAAATGCCATGATGAGGTGGAACTATTGACCATTTCACACTGCTGCTCTGTTTCCATGCAAAGGCCAAATTTAGGCCCTGATTTAACCCAAACACCGACAGTAGTTTGAGCCTGAAACAGAGCATGTTGATTTAACTTTTGCTGCTTAAATTAGTCCGTAATCAACAGAACCTTTACAGGTCATTTAGCATCACCTGTGCTTTACTGCAGAGGGAAAAACGGAAAAGCATATCCAAATCCCTCCTCACCTGGTTTAATGAAATTCATTTGGCCTGTGATGCATATCTCTCTAGTGAGACCTCCTATTAAGAGTTCATTTCCCTACTGTGTGCATGTCCTTATTAATGGCTACAATGAGTCTAGCCCCCAGGCTAGAATTAGTCTTGCCGGTTCATTAAATCAGTGTGTTCTTTGTTAGCATACCATTTTTGACTGATTATGCTCTTGTGTTTTATTTTGTGCAGACACACTGGCTTGATACCATAGACTGTTTGGTCTGCAGGGTAGCGGGATTTGTCGGGGCTCTGGTAATGTCTTTGCAAGTTCATGTAATGGGGCGGGCACGTTGTCTGGCCTCTCAGACACTTAGCCTCCATACAAGCTGACATCCAGATGTTAGAGGCGCCTGACCCCCAAACCTTTGCAGACACCCTGTCTCTTTCACTTTCACTTTCAGTAATTAGACATGACCAAGTCGGACTGAACTTGCAAGGTTTTCACCAAGGTTATTATAGTTTTGCATTTTAAAATCATTTTCATTTTAATATCGTTTTCAAATTTACTGTAAATATCAGTTTCATTTTCATTAGTTTCATTAAGCAGATTGATAGTTTTAGTTTAGTTTAGTTTTTTATTTTATTTTATTTTTTTGTGAACCACCCATTTCTATTTAGTAGTGATGCACCCATTACAATTTTCTAGGCCGATTCCGATTTTCATTGAGTTTGACCTGTCGATAATGATTTTAGCCGATTACGATTTTATTTTTCTAACCACTTTTTTATTTTCAATAACACAAATATTTATTTTCTATATATGTATATTTTAGGGGTGTCAAGACAATCTCCTGAACTCCAAACTGAATGTCAGAATGGGAACGAAAGGTGATTTAAGCAGTTTTGAGAGTGGCATGGTTGTTGGTGCCAGATGGGCCGGTCTGAGTATTCACACAGTCTGCTCAGTTACTGGGAATTTCACACACAATCATTTCTAGGGTTTACAAAGAATGGTGTGAAAAGGGAAACACATCCAGTATGAGGCAGTCCTGTGGGCGAAAATGCCTCGTTGATGCAAGAGGTCAGAGGAGAATGGGCCGACTGATTCAAGCAAAGAAGAGCAACTTTGACTGAAGTAACCACTCATTACAACCAAGGTGTGCAGGAAAGCATTTGTGAAGCTACAACACGCACACCCTTTAGGCGGATGGGCTACAACAGCAGAAGACCCCACCGGGTACCACTCATCTCCACTACAAATAGGAAAAAGAGGCTACAATTTGCAAGAGCTCACCAAAATTGGACAGTTGAAGACTGGAAAAATGTTGCCTGGTCTGATGAGTCTAGATTTCTGTTGAGACGTTCAGATGGTAAAGTCAGAATTTGGCGTAAACAGAATGAGTACATGGTTCTAGTAAATAACTGTAGACATTACAGAAAAGTCAGGAAAAGTGTATTTAAATGCCCTAATTAAACTATGGCCTAATCCTGGCTTAATATAAGCCCTGTCTGTAAAGCCAGGCCTTAAAGTTTATTTATCGCAGAAAGTTTGGCTAATTGGTTTGACTAAGAGATGATTTTTCTCCCAGTTAAATCAAGTGATAGAGACAGCCAGGGGAAGAGAAAACAAGTTTACATGACTTTGCTTTTCACTTTATGGTACAAGTTCATGAATGTTTGAATGAGGCAAAATCATCATGGTAGTAGAGATATGAGACGCCTCTGTTCCCAATTTTGAGCACTAATATTTGCATATACACCTATTTCCTGCCAGATAAATGTCCCTCTGGTACAACCTAATGGTGCGTTCACATGCTATGGAAATTAGACATAGGTAAATACCAAAAGCCGAAAAGCATATTATTTACCGTTTGAGTTTTGATAAATAATTTTCTTGCTGTAGCAGATGATTTAAGCAATTAATAGTTTTAGCTAAATAACAGGTCTGGATCTCCATCTTTTTACCACATTACAACGACAAAAGCACTTGAACGCAACACACTGGTTAATACCAGTTCACAAGTGGAAAATATAATATTTTTTATAGCATGTGAACGCATCATAAGACTTATCATTGAGGTGTTGGGAAAAACCCCAGAAGTGAGAGTGATTAAATTTTCCCTTGTCAGTATGTGGCTTGGGCTTCATACAGGTAGGGAAGTTAGACTTTTTGTCTTATGTTTATTAAAATCTGATAAACAGAAAAACGTGAGAAGGTTTAATTTTTTCAAACATATCTGTCAGATTAGATTATGGTTAAAAACTCAGTTTATTTGAATCCAAATACATTTCAAATAAATAATCAAACTAATCAGAGTTTCTTTACATGTAAGATGAGTAGTAATCATTTAGTGTTTTGAACACACACACACACACACACACACACACACAGGTCTGCTTGTTGCATGCACAATGGATTGAGGTTTTCATTTGGTGAGTATTAAACCCGTCTGTTAGTCTATTGCTCCCTCAGGAAGCATCAATGCTTTGTCTTGTTCATTGTGTTGTGTGTTTTCCAGTCATTAAAAATCATGTTAAGCAGCAAAGAGCCTTATTAGATTAGTGCTGGAGGCACACATGAAAACATGCATTAAAACAGCCTCCGCACATCCAGTGAAGCCAGAGTAGGCGAACTCACTCATACTCTCCATCACCAGCCTCATCTAATTTAAAACCATTTTACATGTACATAAGTCCTTGGAGATTACAAGTCTTATTATTAAAGTACAAGGTGAAGTAACTTTCTTTTGAACTACTTAATCCTTTCAAGTGATTTGCATTAATGCTTTAATGCACTTCTGTGTCACTTAGAAAACATCCAAAGCATTGCAGATAGATAACAAATGTGTCTTTTGCTCTCTCTGAAACTTGACAAAATGCGTCTGGTTGTTGAAATCATATATAAGTATTATTCCTCTTAAAATAGTAAAAAATAAACATGCAAGTGCGTGTTATAACGGCTTCTGGTAGCCAGATATGACAACTACAACATGCATCGCCACAGATATGGCCCGCCGCAGAAAAGTATCTGAGTATCTCTTAAGCACGTCGGTGTACAACATGCCGCAAATGAAACTGAAAGTTCAGCGTCACATCCTGAAGCTCAACACACAGTCGTCTTTATTAAAAATAGTGACACTAAATTATCTTACCTGTACCGATGCTGCTTTCTCTCCAATTGCGGTCTTT
Source organism: Pimephales promelas (assembly GCF_016745375.1). Next base: position 1,023,499 of record NW_024121322.1, on the reverse strand, counting down.
GATCTTGAAATTAGCGGATTATAAATAAAATTAAGCTCATATTTTTCTTTTTATTGACGTGAACTCTGTTGACTTTTCATTTAGCAATGGAATTAATGATCAGATTTGTATTTGTTTTGCAGAGATCAGTAAAAATGCATGACTGGCAAGGTTTATATAGGCCTTTTGGAAATCTGTTTTCAAAGTCTAATTTAAAAAATGAAAAACAAACTAAAAAAACAAACTAAACAATTTTTGTGAAAAAAATGGCTTCAGAAATATTTAAGGTTCTGTACTATTTCTGTGTTAGCCATTTTGAATATTTAAAATATGTTTATGGGTATTTATACATATTTATGGGGTAAACTTAAAAATGGCACTTCATGACAAAAAGGTTGCCAACCCCTGCTATAGATACTATGGAAGAACAATGGTGGTTTAAAAATAACCAATGAGGAATGGAGCCCTAACTCAAACAGCCAGAATTATTTCAAATTTAGCCAATAAAATTATTAAATGTGCAGTGCTACCAAATCAGGTGCTGGTGCTACCATCTGTATTACTCAAAAATTAGTATGGTGCCCTGTATTTCTTACTATGGACTTGTATGGATTATTGCATGTTTGCATTTATCACGTAAAAGGACCTTACGAAAATTTGCCTCTTTGGTTTTGACAGATTTTTGAGACTATACACCTTATAGATTAATCTCTAAGAGGAAAATAAGTAGTTTCACTTACTTTCAACTTGCCGTGCTGCAACCGTTTTGGTTGGTTGTCTAGTAATGACTGATGGCCTCTAGACAAAGGATTGTGATTGGTTAATACATAATTTATGAGTAGATGATGATGATTCAGCACAAAACACTGGTTCTGCTTCAAATCTTCCAAAGATTAAGACATTGTGAAATTGACTCCTCTTTTAGATCAAACTCTGTCTCTTTGTGAAACTTAATACGTTTCTCATAGAAATCAGATTATGAATTGCAAATATTTCTGCTCAGACAGCAGAGTGCTCACAGTGGTGTGATTTCACTATCTGTTTAGGCTGGAATGCCTTGTAGAATACAGTTCTAGACATTTTGGGTTGCGTTATTGCGACATTAAGACAACAGCTTATATAAAGTCTGGTTTTATTTTTTGAAACAATCTCTCCCCTACAAAAATCAGAAGTGTCCACATTTCTTAAATCTTGCCTAACAAGCCAGACGCTCATACCTAACCCACAATAGCCATTTTTTCCACTGTCGGGCCAAAAGCAAGCGTTTTCACTGTCAGGGCTTGATCAGGCTTCCTCGGGGCAAATGGCCAGGGTTTTTTTGGTCTGCCAAATACCTTGGTCCAAAGCAGGCCAGCTGGGGCCTGAGGAGTGATAACAAACAAAGTTGAAGTTTATCTGAGTCAGGAGAGGGTCAACACTGCTTCTCATTTCCTATGTTATCATATCAGGATACCAGTTAACCTCAACATTTAAGACATTTAAATAAATTTTCAGCTCAAAACTCACTTTAGACACCAGTGATCCAACAGGGATTCTGATCACTGTAGGAAGCAGACATATATTTATATGTGATGCTAAAAACCAATGCTAACCTATGCGATTATTATGGAAAACAGTAGATTCAACCGATTCATCGGTTATCTGCAAAAATCCATACTGATAGTTTTTCCGTGTTGCTTCTGATGCTGGAGGGGCTGAGAAGAGTGTGCTGTCATTACACAGCACAAGCGCACTGAGACGAGACTATTGCGCGGAGATCACAAGCTGCAAGGAGAGCGCTTGCACTTCAGATGTGCGTTTAAAACACAATACAGAACACTACAGTCAATAGGCACGTTTCCATTACAACTTTTGCGATATTTTCCAAATGTCGATAAAAAACTATTGCGAAATCACGGTGTTGTCCAACCTGTACTATGAATGATGTGATGTTGTTCCTTTTTTGGATAAAAGCGTCTTCTACATATGTAGCCTAATAAATGTTATAATTGGCTAATGATGATAATTATTATTATTATTTGCGGACATGGACCTAAAACACACTCCGTCTTCCGTCAGGTGACTGTAAATGCGCAAAATCCGTTTACATTGCAGTTGTGCGAAAAAATCCTTTTTCGAATTGCCTGAAAAACCTCCTCATGCGAACAAAATTGATGTTTCCATTTGAGCGTATTTTCATTTCGCAATTTCAATTTGCGCAAATTGAAGGGTAATGGAAACACAGCTAATGTTACCATATCAATATAAAGTAATTAGTTTGTTGACTAGATGCTGCATTAGCAGAGAAAGAACATAATTATGTTTGCCGTCGAGGCTGTGAGGACTTAGTACCTCAAGCGGTTAAAACAATGTGACAAAACACACGCAAACCTGACCCAAATGTTTAATGTACCAATTTTTGACATCTACTTGCATTAGTTCATATGCAGCTGTCACTCTTATGCATTCATTAGCCGTCGAAGTTGCATATGTAAAGCTAGTGTCGTGATTGCTTTCTCAACATTGATATGTTCATGCCGCTAACAGAAACATCAAATCAAAAACGGTGTTTGTTTTAAGTGTTCTAATATAGAAGCAAGTAAAGTGAGAGACTTTAGTAATAGACGTCGTACATGCAATTTTAATGCTCTGGCCTTTGCAGATATTTAAAGATGACCATCTTTTAGTATAGTAGACTCTTTGGATTACATAAAATGGTAACACTTTACGATAAGATTACGTTTTTAGCATTAACTAAGGTTAATAAATGTAGTTTTGTTTTGTTAGTTTGTTGATTTACAACATTTACTAATACGTTTTAAATGGAGTTTTTTACATGAATGATCCAGGTACAATTGTTTTGCTCAAATATTAATTCATACTGTAAAAATGTATATTGCATAGTATAGTTCATGAAAGCTAGCTAATACATTAACAAATGGGACTTGCAAAGTGTTTTCTGAAATGTACACGTTTCTAGATTATAGCTAAACAAAACCTGTAATATTTTAATGTTTATATTATTTTCTGTAGAATTCATTCTGTAGAACTTCTCATTTTAATATATTATTATTTATTTATATATTTATTTCATATAGCACATTTCAATTCAGCACTGTTTTACTTGGAGAGTTTTTTTTTTTTATATACATTATCCATTTTTTAAAATATCGTTTGAATAATCGGTTATCGGCACGTATGGTCAAACCTATGGTCAAACAAAGTACCGGTATCGGTGAAATCCATTATCGGTCGACCTCTAGACAAAACATAAATGATTATAATCAAGTATTTTTTGGTTTAATTTTTCATCTGTCTCTTCCTTGTGCCTTTGCTGATACCAGACTAATATAAAACTCGCATATGTCAAAAATTACATGCACTTTGGTTAACTCGTATAACTCATAACTTGTTTTATCTGTCTGTGAGCTCTCTCTGTTGCTCTGACTGAAAGGATAACAGTATAGTCAACTGGGAGAGATCGGTTAAACCTCCTCAGATTGGATTATTTGGTGAAAAATCAATAGAAATATTTATTCTCTCATAAGAAATGTGACAAACATTTGATATAGTATGTACATTTTTTAAATGTGTTAGCCTTTTGTCTTAAAGCCTTAATGGAGTTGTTTTGTGCATTCCTGTGATCACAAATAAATGGATGCAGGCGTGACTGAATAAGTATGTTCTCTTTTTTTATGTGAGATAACGAGAAATGAGTAGTACTGCAGGCTACTGTCCCGACAGTGGAATCACAGTTTGATTTTGGCCTTGAGGTCCGTGGCTATTGACCCCGCTCTGGCAGGTTGTTAGCCCTGGCTCGCACTGGCCCAACAGTGGAAAAAAACGGCTAATGACTAAGCTTTCAGACACATAAAGAAAGCCTATCTGTGCTTCACAGACTTATAAATGCTCAGAGGCCATAGAATATTCAATTGTATTGTGCTTTTCACAATACTGTGTCAAAGCAGCTTTACAGAAAATGCATGCATCTACTTTACTATTTAGAGTGATTTGTTACCAGAGGTGACTGTGTCCAAGTAATATATTTCAGCAATGTACATATACAAATCGCACAGTTAGCTAACAATGTATTAATTTAAGGCAGAACCAATTAGCTCATTGAAGTAATTATTATAAATAAATGGACGAAAGGCAAATAACAAGAGGAAAGATGGTTCTTTTTCTCTCTTTATGAGATTAATCATTTCCCAAAGACCGGCATACTTGCCAGGATCTCCAACTTTTTTATGAGCTTATATTTTCTATTAAGCACAATGAATTATGGATCCCCCGCAATTCCTGGCTTTTGTGGAACTGGCTGTTAGTGCTTTTCCTCTCTACTGCTGGTGCTGGCTCAGACGTCTAATGGATACGGAAAGCCTCGCACCAGGTCCTGTTAATGGTCCAGCGTGCCTAAATTAAGGCTAAAAATACTCTGAGAAATGGAGAGAAGGAAATTAGTGGGGGAAGGCAGGGCGAAGAGCATTGGACAGCAGGACCTGGGTTCAGGGTAGTTGTTGCAGAGAACTAACAGCTGAGCCCAATGGTAGCCTCAAGTCCACTGGGAGGGAAGGAAGTGCATTGATTGGGATGATTGCCAAGAATTCTTGTCTAAATTCTGCATGAAATACAGGATGTTAAAAGGTTCATTGTATTTCATACAATGGAAGTTACTTTTTTATTTTTTTATCTGTGCAATATATTGGGGGATACTGGGATCTTATGGACATTCCAAGTCTGTCCCCAATCCCCATAGCTTTGGATACAAACAATTTTGTGTCTGTCAATGTTCTTTAAAGTCCCCCTAAAATCAAAGTTTTTTTGGGCAAAGCTGCGGTCACTTATTCAAACATTTACGATGTTATACATGGCAAAGGGCACATAACGCACTATATAGCTGATAGGGAGCAGTTCAGGCAGTTTAAAAATGTTTTCTATTGGGGTTACAGTGCGTCACAAACTTCCGCAGTGCGCACACCGTGTGCTTCAGTCCAGAGACACGATAACACAGAGCAGGTCTTTCTGCGAGGACCACAACATTTATCTGAAGCATCTGAATTCTACACAGAATGCTGCATTTTAAAACCAAACATTGCAAATGGTTATACATGTTACAAGTTATCTAAAGCCATCGTGGCATCATGCAAATGTGGAAAAAACCTCAAATCACTTTCCTTTTAAAGACACCTGTTACCTATTAATATGTTGGTGATCTCATTTCAAATTGGAATATTTAATACAATTGAATGACTTTCAAAATGTATTCCAAACATTTCATATGCTTCTCTTAATAATCAATTAAACACATTGGACATGGTGTCATATAAACAGAATTTTAGCATATTATAAACAGCTAATGTTGCAAAAGAGGATGATATAGTCATCCAGTGCTGTGAGTACAAAATGCAAGAGAACCATGTGCCCAATCTGTAAGCATTACTCAGAATCCATTACTGCTATGTAGGAAACCATTTCATTTCTATTAATGACTATTTCCTCTGGCTTGAATGGAGTTCACTTTCCTTTTTTTGTAAAATATGGCTTATTCTGCAGTGGTTTGATGAATAGAGCTTGGCAGATTGTACCCATGTTTGCTGGTGAAGTGTTTAGTTGAGCAATCTCATTGGTCATATCCTTTCAGTTAAAATGATTTCACTGTGTAAGTGTGGTGCATTTAATGTTCCTTAGTAACTGAGCCTGTCAAAAAGGACTCTTGGTATAGGGTAAAATTTGTTGGCAGTTTTGGATTAAAACGGAAAACCCTTCCCCCCTGCCAGTTGTAATCATGTCAATGCCCTCCATATATGTATATCTCTTAAGGAAAGCACTAGATTGCCCCCTTGGTGTGGTATAAAGAAATGGATGTAAATGACATTGCCTTGTGTTCCTGATTTGACATCAGATGTGCAATTATTGTAAAAGTGGTCAGAATTTGAATTTACATCAGAAATCAGTTTAGAATGGAAGGTTTCAGTCAAGCTCAGCTGCCACATGGAGAAGCTATTATTTTAAAAACCTACACAACCACTTTTTACTTCCCCCACCAGTTTCAGTCACAGTCCTGCACACTCTTATTGGCTGTTTTGCTCTGCATCCCATGCTGATCTTCAGTTCTGCAGCCTTGCTTTGAACCTTGAGATTAATGTCTGCAAACATTGGCTTTACACAATATAAGCTGTCATATAAACTGTTTATTGTAACTCTGTTGAATGTGGCAGATATGCATGACAATATTAAATGAATTAGAATTAGAAAACATATTAAATGAATATAATGTTAAGCTCTTTTGATATAATTTTTTATTACTTCAGAAAATAATACTTTATCAGTTATTTTGAGATTACTTTTATAAATAATTTTTACCCTTAGCTGGTTTGCCTTCAGATTAATCTCGTCGCACTCTTTTTACCCTACTGCCTAGCTTAAGGATTCTCCCAAACATTAATATTGGATGAGAAGCAAGTGTACTGATCAATATAAGTTAAAAGTGAGTTGAGTCACAAAGAGCAAGTTCAGGCCTGAAAAAACTCAAAATACTAATTCTAGAGTTGATCGATAGGCTATTGATCGTGGAGCGACTGATTCTAATCTTAGAGTCCTCGGGTAGCTATTGATAACCGAATGTTCCGGCTGTGTTTAAAATGTTTGTCTAATTGTTGGTTGAATAATTAAGGGCTCTGGTGGTTAACATCTAACACCATCCTGGTGTGTTTAAGACTCGCTGTTGATTCAAAATAGCGCTTTGCTAGCATGTGTTTAAAGCTGACTCAAGCCTCAGAGTGGGTGCAGTTGAGTCATCGATCTCCTGCTGGGAAGATTTGGGAAGTTTTAAGAGTTTATTAATGACTGTCATATTTCTGTCAATAGTTTTTAAGCTATGAACAGACACTAAACTTCCAGACAGATTTTGTTTTATTCTTAAATGCATCTGAAAACTAGATTGGGGGAAAAAAACCTAATTTAACTTCACAACTAAGGTCAGGTCGCCTGCTTTTTTTATTAGTGTTCAGGCACGTAGACAGGCTGTGCTGGGGCTTATGGGACTCTATGTGTGTCCACACTAACTCACTTCCTCCCATGCTGTGCACATATAGATACCTTGCTTTCGCTGCATTAGAAACCAGACCATTTGAAAGAGAGAGGGGGTGGTAAAAATTGTGAGTGTCATGGCCATGCACACAGCAATTTAAATTTTAATTGCCTAGATTTATCTTCTCAGCGCAGTGTGACGGACTGATAACTGGGGCTGATAACTGTTTGTAAAGCGCTGCCACCAGCCAGATATGTGAGCTCAGAGAGGTAGGAAAGCACATGTTTGCTACTTTTCCACCATCGGGCTGAACGGTTATAAGAACGCAAGGAACAGATCCAGTTATATTTCCCCGGAGTCTGGTTTGGCACGGCACGACCAAAACCCTGGCAAACATTCACGGTAGAATGCGTGTAGTGACGTTACAACTGTGACTGATCAGAACGGAATGGAACGGTGAGCAAATATGCTGGTTTGACCCTATGGTGGAAAAGTGGCTATTGCTACTTGCAGCCCACAGCAGATGTAAATGACGTTTCTCTGACATCATTCGTTGCATACATGCTTGTCTCACTACCGTAAAATGGTGGAGGGAGGCGAAACACAAAAGCAAGTGATAAAAAATACACCCAATATTTTAACATTAACTGCGTGTGAGACTGAGTGTGTGTGTGTTATTGTAACTTAAGTGCACTACTTGGCAGTTTCATGTATTTTTACTAGTGTTTATTAGTTCTAGCTCCAGTCATCTGCTTGTCGACAAGTTTTGTTTGACTACATTCAGGAAGTGTACTTTCTTGGAGCAGATAAAATAAAAAGGGAGTTCATACCTGACTGATTGTATTCATTGACGAAAATGTAGCTGTGTGCATTATTATTGAAACTATGGAGTTTGGCGAAAATTCACTCCTGACTGCAAAATGGAAATAATTTGCACAAGTTTCTAAGAATAGGCCTGAGAATATACCTGTTAAATGTAGGTTATGCACTGTGGTAAGCTCAATATCTCAAATACATTACGCAGCAGTACAAGTGTCTATCTGTCAGTAGGTTGCATGTATGTGTGACTGTCAGCATATGACGGGGCAAGCTGCTTTAAACGAATGGTAAACTTGTAGTTCGTAGCGAGGTATGTTGTTATGGAAAGAAGGAGGTGGGAACTAGCGAACAATTAATCACACTATGAATAAAAAATCTCAAAACAAAATTAAAGGCAGAAGACCCTCATGGACGATTGCCGCACACACAAACAAAACATAACATCCGTTAAAGCTCAGGGAGACTTATTCACACGTGTGAGACGCGGCACACTGGATGTGTGTTGCTGCGCACACAAAGCTTTATCACAAATCGCACAAGTACCAACTGAGCGATGCGGGAATGGTAGTGTTTACGTGCACTTGAATATTTAAATAGGCAAGGCTTAAAAATACACAAATGATCATCTTCCAGGAACATGCCGCTCTGGCCCGATTGTTGCAAGTGACACCTCTATCAACTGGCCCTAGTTTCTTCCACGCTGTCTCATCTGCAGGGCTGCCAATACAACATGCTGACAGAGTAGGTTCGTTTTAATATGAAAAAGTCTCAGCTTTTAAATTGTCAATTTTACTACAGCTAATTCTAACAATTAATGTGCTCTTTAATGTGGGGTGACAGATTGCTGTATTGCCTCAGTTCAGGAGGCACATGAACTGATCATCTCTTCCTCTTTACTACTAGTTACAAATAAACATTAATGAACATTAGAAGGTATGTTGAAAGAAACTGTATAATTTAAATGAAATGTATCATGTCTCATGTCTCTAATCACTCAATGTTTCAACTGCAGAAAGATGTCAGTTTAACCGCTTCTAAGCAATGTGACATAACATATTTACCTTAGGAAAGCCATTCAGTGACAAACTCTATAGTTAGCTAGAAATCTTATCTCTATTATTTTTCTAAAAATATGCACTATATTACATATTTTTTTCTCTTTTTAAAAGAGAAATTTTTATTACAATTTTCATTTTTATTATTATTATTATAGAACTTCATTATATGCTATTGGATACAAATCCATTGTTAATTTTAACCTTTAAATTAATATTATAGTAAAATAGCAGCTGACTGGGTACTTTGGGTACTTGTGATCAAGTCGCAATCTTGTGAATAAAAATTCAATCAAATTGTAAAATTTGTGTCAGTGCCCAGCCGTAATATTAATGGCAAAAATGATGAGATCTCATTTGTGACCTACATAAACCCCACACTTTTCACTTATTAAAGTGTGTCTTTCAACTTAATGGTTGTAGAGATAATATTTTAGTAATTCGCTGCCTCTCATGCTATATGCATGTTTCATGTGAAGACATGGACTGCTCTGGCCGGCTGTCAGCTTAGTGTGATAATCTTAAATGAATATTAAAAGTGTTCTAAGTGATGTCATGTGTTTTTTTAGGCCAAAACATTTTTTTTTGTCCCATACAGAAAACATTTCCTCACTATCTGCTAGTTGCCTGTCCCCTGAACACACTGTAAAAAAAACGCGGTCTCTGCAGACACCCCAGGCTCCGCAAACGGCTACAAAAACAAACTGGGCTAACAGGCACCATGAAACATAACAAACTATTCCAGCCAATAACTGACAAGAAGGATTTGGGCGGTTAGTGTGCGGATGAGGAGGAGGGAGGGTCTAGCTAGCCTCTGTTTTGTATGACAATACTTTAAACGTCAACAAGAAGTGACATCACCACATCGCTTGTGTAAAAAAAAAAAAAAAAAAAACACTAGCCAGTGCATCTCTACTACTTATGATATTTGTCACTAGATTTATTTATTTCTCTCACTCACTCCCTCACCCTCTCCGGTACCAGTCAATACATCAGTACAAGATACAGAATAGACTGGGCTGTGTTCCCTATTTTATTAACAGAGCTTCACTCAGCAGACACTAATCCTCACACACCTCTAATGAGAAAACCACAACACAGCCCCTAAAACACATGCTTCTAAAGTGTTAATTGAACGTTACACTTTTGGGATGCAACCTGGAATGTTAGCATCAGAATACACAGAATTTCCTGTTCCCTTTCCATATCGTGTTGCACGTCAACCATCGTCTCTCTCAGATGCCAGCGCGTTTCCTCCCTGCCTCATTAGTGTAATATTCACTGGCAGAGTGATGATGATAAATAGTTACAGTGAGATTCATTGTTTAACCCCTTCTAATTTTTTGACTTGTCGACGAAATAAAAATTAATGTAGAGGAAGGTACTTAATTTACTGGTACCACAAGAGCTTAACTATCTGTTATTGGACCAAAACCCAACAAACACTGACTACCACACCAATTATCTTCATCCTCTGGTCTTGGGAAGCATATATACAGGTGGGAAATGATGTTTAATGGTTGAAGGATTCCCATTCTGCTCCGGATTGCTTTTTTTGTATCTATTTTTTTATGGTTAATTTGTTATATAGCAGTAGCAGGGAATTATTTGATCATTTAATGCAGATACCTGCCGTTCTGCAGTACAGGTACTCGCTGATAGTTGGCTAATGGCTACTTTAAAATGCTCCCGTGAGTTTTTGTGTTAGCGCTCTCTATAGAATGTCAAAGGTTTCTATTTACAATGCTTTTTTTCTAGTATTGAGCTTTGCAAAAGGCAAAATGTTGCTCGTGAGTTTACACACAGCACAAGGAAGCTTGATTTGAAACTTGAATTGAATTTACTAAATAAATAAGAACAAATAAACATAATACAAGCAGAAGCACAAATACACAATAACGCAAATGAAATAGGGTGCTATAATTTTTTCATTTAGGTCTTACAGTATTGAAGCGCATGAATACTACAGAAATTGAATAAATATAATGTTTAATTATATAAATTTAATACAGATAATTCTTTCTCACTATCTTTTGTATCTTTGATGAGCATTAATGATGCAGACAGCAGCTGGTATATTAGGCTGATGTTACTTTAAGAGCTAATGCACAGATCCAATATAGGTACTGATATACATGCGTTTTCTCTCTCAACTGTTAACATTCGCTTAAGACATCACTGTCTGTGTTTATACTCGACAAGACAGACATGTTTATATTTATTTTGTGCATTTCTGACATTTTGTTTGTTTAGTACTCGCAAGCTGTTTGAGAGGTGGCTTTATGCTTGTATAAGCTCACAGAAAACCTGAGTAAAGTTAGTGAGTAATGTTGTTGTTAGAGTATAAATAATATCTGTAAAATTATAAAGCTCAAAGTTCAATGCCAAGCGAGATATTTTATTTAACAGAAGTAGCCTACATTGAACGGCCCGTTTGGACTACATCCCTCTACTTCCTTCTTTAATGACGTCAGTAGAACAGTTTTTTGACTAACGTCCGCCCACAGGAATGCTCAACTCCCCCAACTTGCGCACTTCTTGTAACTTACTGGGTTTACTCAGCTCTTACGGTGATTTTGTGAAGTAAAACTAACGTTTCATCTTTTGTGTGATGTACAATAAACTTTATTAAACTCATCAGTATATGTTTGATCTTCATTCGGAGCTGGTCCGAAACAGCAGACTTGTAGGCTGAATAATAAATACATACAAGCTGATGACAAATACTTTATAATAACCATAATTAAACTACCAAACTATACCTGTTTCATCTCTATACAGCACTCTGACTCTGTTGGCATTATTGTCTGACTCTAAATGAACATCGTTACTGAGCGTGAGCTCATGAAGATCCGCCCCCTGTGCCGGCAGCAGCAGCTTTTTCTGAGCTTTTTACACACTAAAACAGCGCGTTTGCCTTTGCCCCAAAAATTATCTGTTGGGTATTTTGAGCTGAAACTTCACATACACATTCTGGGGATATCAGAGACTTATTTTACATCTTGTGAAAAGGGGCATAGTACGGGACCTTTAAAAACATTGAATGTTTAAATTGACAGGTTGTGCATATGATAAACTTTAGTAACGATGCAATATGACATTTCTTTCCTGAAACGAGAGCAAAAGTCTTGTATCGCACAATCCGTCCATTATTTTTACTAACATTATTTTTGACCCCAGACGACCTCACAGGTGATAAACAAATGCTTTTGCATCTTATTTAGTCTTTGCTATGCATGTTGTGTGTTTGGTTATTTAAAACACTAATTCTACTGCATAATTACACTTTATGGTCACATAGAATGCATTTATAATTCAATCCCACAATAAAAGGCAGGTTTTTGATTTCACTTTTCTATAATGAAAGGAAACCTGTTCTGCAAGTAGCTTGCAAGTACTTCTAAATGTAGGTCCACCACTAGGGATTGATTGATTGATGGACAGAGAGATGGATTGATGTGAAATCAAATCGAACTGTTGACATGATAGTTGTAATCAAATTGAATGCAGACCAGTGACGATTCACACGCCTAATAGAAAGAAGACATGATTCTTCGGAGTGCAAACAAAGCTGAAGTGAAATTGTGTGGGAAAGTTTTGCATAACTAGAAAAAAAGTCCACATAATTGTCTCTCTATTTTAATGGCCATATACAATACTGCCCGCTGCTGTTCCTGTCTCTTTGAAATGCAGACCAGCAAAAAGTCACTTGGATAGCCTTTGAAATGGAATACAGCTTTGCTGAAAGTCACTGTATTATTCATGTCCAGTAAATGTCAGGACACTTCAGAAGGGTTGTCTATGCTCTTGTCACCTTGCCATGCTGTGCATAAATGGCGGATTTGGGTTGAGTCCCATACTGACCATACTCAGCAGAGTGGGACTTTATAGTAAAGGAATATTGCAGCTGCCAGTCTCTGCTTTAGCCGAGGAGTTTAAGTGTGCCAAGGTCAGACTGGAAATGACCTTAGTAGAGTCACGTGACAAATGTGTAAGGGAGGCAGCACCCGTGTTGAAAAGTGGTAGAAAGTGGTCAGCAAAGAAATCTGCAAAGGCTGCCCTTCAAATTGATGATATCGTGGGACAGGTACAGCATGAAAGAGGGGGATTTGGGCTCAGTTTAGCTCCTCTTAAATGGCACAAGGCAGGCCCAGCTCAAAGGAGGAAGCTGGTAGTCAACGAGGTGCGAAAGCAGGAGGAGAAGATGAGGTGTATAAAGGCCATTTCCCAGGCCAAGCAGGGAGAGTGGATTAGATGGGAGAGTGTGGAACAACACAAGATGAGCTGGCAAGACCTTTGGTCAATGGAAGAGAGTAGGATCAGTTTCCTTATCCGGTCAACATATGTTCTCCCATCAGTATGAAACCTAAACCTCTGGGTAGGAGAGGATCCCTCTTGTCCTTTGTGTTCATAACCTGACACATCAAGGCACATTTTGACAGAATGTGAGATGGCTCTTAGCGAGGGTCAGTATACTTGGCAGCATGACCAAGTACTGCGATGTTTGGCTTTATCATTGGAAGGTAAGGGTAACATGACTGTGGCTACCTGTTCTAGCAAAAATAACTACTTTATTTGACAATCTCTTCTCTTCCACATTATTCTTCTACGCTGTTTGCATAGTAAATACAATGCAATGCTTCCGGGTTCTACAGTAGAACGCCGCCTAATTTTTTAGTCCGTCTTTAGAGATTCAGTGTCCCGTCTCTGGCATCTGTTAATGTCCTGTTCAAATATGAAAAATATTTTGTTCATAATATATTTTTGCCTCAAAGGATAGACCTCAAATCAGTGGAGGTAGGCTCTCCTGGGGCATTTCCACATACACTGAAATAAAACAGGTCAATTATATGATGAGTGATTTCAGCTCCTTTCACTTGCTAGATGGCAGGGAGAGAGACTTTTTTTTTTTAAATATAATTTAAAGGGAAACAACACTATTTGCCATCAGCTATATTGTTCGGTTGTAAATGGATGGGGTTTCCCAGCAATTGGATTACCTCAGGGTGTGAATCTTTCATAGTTTATTGTCAAACCTAAAGGGTGAGCAATGGCAGCAACCACAGAAAAAATGGATATAGAAGTATAGGAGATTAGATCATCCGAGACTCTGGATAATGCTGCACTGTGCAGTGATTTTATTGGCGGTGGTGTGTGTTTGCTTTGTTGGTAGAATCCCCACAAGTTCAGGCTAGAATAATATAGGAAGAGGTTTGTGGGTTGTTGGAATTCTTAATGACCTCTCTGTTCACATTTCAAAGTGTAGGTTGAAATGTGAATAGGATATGCAACATCTCATCTCATCAGCATGCACTTATTTATGTGCATTTTTAAAGATCATGATTTTAAATTAATCTGCAGTAGTAATATGCAGATAATAAATGGAGTCTTTTTCCCCACATGCTTTTGTTCTCATTGATCATATGTTTCATTAAATTTCACAACAGCGTGTTATGAGTACAAGATAATCCATGCACAAATATGTTCCTAGTTATGGTCCAAATAAATTACTCGCTCCCTGGACCCTAAGAGCTGGTGATGGATTTTAGAGGAAGAACAGAGACGCACTGTAATCCTACTTTGCAAATTACTGGCACAATTCTTTTGTCACACCAGATGAGTTTGTATATAATAGAATCTTTATTCTTTATTTATCGCCACATGACCAGGACTGGTGGAATTAGTTTTCACGTCTTTCACGATGCCCCCCACCCCCCATTAATCTATTAGTTATTTTCCGAATAGTAGATTCCTCGTTTATTGAATCTACCAGTAAATAATAACAGTAACTAATCGATGGATTTATTTATGCAGTTAAGCAGCAACCAAGTGTGAAGATTAAAGTAGATCAAACAGCTGAAGTCACAACCACATTCAACTAACTAACTAACCAACTACTGTGACGAATCGATGCATTCATGATTCCACACAAATTAAATAATTTTGTGCTAGGTAGTATGGAATTTTATCACCTTCATGTTGTATAATTTTCTTTATTCCTTATTAAGTGAAATTTCGTGGAATACCCCAGCTGTTCTTTTCCATACAATAAGAGTAAATGGGGAAGCATTTATACAAGCTCCAAAAGGCATCATGAAAGGGGTTCATATTATTCATGTGCAATTCTAAGGCTTGCTGAAACCATACATTAACTTTGTGTGTGGAATAGGCCAAAATTGTAATTTTCTTTTATAAATGTTCACGGTTCTTGTGCATTGGGTGTTGTGTGTCTTATAACAGATCGTTACATGCAAGATTTAAATGGGCTAAAGTGAGAATGAAATGAGTTATGGTAGAGAGGAAGATTTGTTGCAAATAAAAATGCGCTGTCTGTTCCTCACACTATTGTCTGGTTTCAGAAGACTTAATAACTGAAAATAATGCACTTTTATGATGACTTTGTGACAATTTTTGAGCTTGATACTGGCTACCGCAACATCGGGGGACCACAAAATCGGTACAAAGACTCCTTGAAGAAGTCGCTGACTGCTTGCTGCATCGATCATTGTCAGTGGGCAACACAAGCAGCTGATCGCGACTGGCTGTGCACACAGTCCATCAGGCCACCTCTTTTTTTTGAAGATACCAGTTGGGCCAGTATGGAGGACTTAAGGAGAAGGAAGAACCATGTCCCGGACCAGACCTTTACCTGCAGTCTTTGTGGCAGGACCTGCCTGTCCAGCATAGACTTCGTGCCTGTAGAAGACGTGGATGTCCATCCGAAAATCTTCATTCGCGCAGCCAAGCTATGATGGTGATGATTAAAAATGGTCTGAACATTCTGCCAAATGCCATTGTTTGTCTTTCACAGAAGAAAGTAAGTCACGTGGTTTTGAATCAACGTGAGGTTAAATGATGACAGATTTTTCATTTTAACCCTGTTAGCTAAAACTTAAAAAGCTTGTTTGCTGTTTTGTTCAGCATTTTGTCTCATTAGGATCATTTCCTTGCTTAAACTCTCAAATACCCCTGAGGGACGGCATGAAATGCACTAATTGTGCCTGTGGCATGAAGGGAGCTGCATTTAGTGATGACAAAACACTGCTTAAAGTGGAAATGCTTGGCAGATGCTGGAAACCTGCCTCCTAGTACAAATTATAGGATGTGTAGATGGGAAATTATTTCTTTCTTTATCTTGTATGTCATAGTTCCAGCTGTCTCTTGCGTGATCTCATTATTGAGGGTAAGATGGGGAGCTCACTTGGCATGTCTGTGCTAGTTGAAATGTGTGCCAATATTATCCTATTTTCCCCTCTCTTCATCTTACTCTCCTCTTTCTTTTCCTTTATGGTCTGTGAGGTTCCTCCCATGATCTTCCATTCCCTGTAATCAAGCTTGTTATGGTAACATGCAATCTCTCCACTGATCAGTAACAATGTAGCCTTGCTCATGGTCATCATAAAATGATTTAGGCTTAAACCGTATCAGCGGAACTTAAATCTCATTCATCACATTTTTTTCTCTCTCTTCAGTTAAGCTCACGTTTGCTTGTTTGGCGCACAGCTCTGGCTTACTCTGGCTTAGGCAAAGCTTTTTTTTCCCTCCCTTTTTTGTAACATCTGCTTTGAAATTAATGGGCATGTTGGAAACTAGGCTAAATCTAGACTGACATCTTTTTTTTCCCCTTCTCTTCCTTATGCCCTTCCTCTTTCTTTTTTTAAAGGCACGCCAGTTTAAGTGTGTTCCGATCAGGATTTTTAATTTTTTTTCCCCACCAATTACTGATCAATGGAAGCAGTACTGGCCAATGTCAATCACTAGAATAAACAACAGGCCAACTATTCTCAACAACAATGTATTTTAAGAAAGTATCATGAATTGACAATCATAAATCTTTATTTATTGCCAAGAAAAATGTGCAACACATTCCTTTACCTCTCTTAGAGGTGATTAGGAACAGCTTATAGCTTAATACATATAGCATTCTTTTGAAAAAACAGAGTAGTCTTTATCAACAGAAAGTAATTAAATGTAAAACACTACATTGTCTGCAGTCATAGACTGTACATTAAATATAGATTAATCCTACTAAATTGACTAAAGAGCAGTGAGGGATTTGTTTTCTTTGTCTTTTGTTTTTCTTAGTGTTTTGTTTTTTATGAACATTAATGATACAGACAGCAGCAGGAATATTAGGTTGCTGTCAAGACCAAATGCACAGATCCTATTTACTGTTACACATGCGACTCATTTTCCAACTGTTTACGTTCACTTAAATGTGCAGTGTATTCATTTTAGCGGTGAGGTTCCGAATTGTTACGGTGGCCGACAGGAAAAGATGTCTTCGTTTGAGACAGCAGAGAGTAGCCAGTTAAGCAATGAGGTTTCATTACAAAGTTAATTTAAGAAAAATTATATTTACTTAATTATTCAGTAAAATAATAATAATAATAATAATAATAATTCATCACATTTATATAGCGCCTTTCTGGACACTCAAAGCACTTCACATAGAGGGGGGAATGTCCTCAACCACCACCAGTGTGCAGCATCCACCTGGATGATGCGACGGCTGCCATATTGCGCCAGAACGCTCACCACACACCAGCTTACTGGTGGAGAGGAGACAGTGATGAAGCCAATTGGTATATATGGGGATGATTAGGAGGCCATGATGGACAGAGGCCACTGGGCAAATTTGGCCAGGATGCCAGGGTTGCAATATATTAAATTGCATTTCTGTCAACAGATCCTCCTAAATATTACACAATGCACCTTTAAGACATAACCGACGCTGTTTAAACGAGTACTCAACAAGCCAGGCATTTTGACATTTCTGTGTGCAATTAAGCGTTTAGACACGGCCTGCAGTTTAACGACAATCACTGATCTAGCCGATTTGGGCGTAAAATTTGGGCTTTTAGGGAGGAACGAAAGCACACTACTGTGAAGTAAAGAAATGCACTAAAATCGCACTGCGCTAGTTTCTTGCTGCAATTGCTGTAGGGTTGCTTTCATTACAATGTCTCTGCTCTCTGCAAAGATTCTGCAAATTTATTGTCCTTTTCAGACACCTGGTTGAACTGCCAGAGTGGTGAATGTAGTGAAGCAATTTGGTACTTTGGTGAGTTTTGGTACTTTGGGCTTTTAGTACGGCTACAAATCTGGGAGGACTAAATGATATTCAGGCACATTACACGCATAATACGCATTAAATAAAGCACATAAACTATACCTGAGATTATCATTGCCATTTGTGTTGTTGTTCCAGCTGCTGCATTGCAAAAAAATGGAAAGTGTTTCTAAAATAGAATTGTTGTGTATCGTCGTCATGGCTGGTTAGGACAAAAACTCTGGTTAACATGGGAAAGATATGAGTTTTAACGAGTGTTATGGCGTTGTGTCTGGTTAGGACACACTGTCATCGGCTCTTCTGATATGCCTTTATAGAGACCACTATCAAACTATATAAAGCTATTATCAGCCTATAGCGATCAGCGCCTGATTAATTGGAGCACCCTTACACCATGCATGCTGCCGGCTCTGTCTAGTGACTGTGTGGCTCATTGCAGATATATCCACACACCCCATCTCAAAGCACAATCCCTTGGACTTAAACTTACCCTGCACGCATGTGCCCCCAGTGTCATCGTAAAATCAATGAGGATTCGCTTTATCAAACCTTGCTTTCTCATTTCATCTCACATTTTGAGTTCATGTGTTTTGCTACCATGTTTCATTTTTTTTTTCTTCCTTTTTTGCAGAGTGGGGTGGCTATTTTAAGTATGTCACTTTGATTGGATGTAACATGTCTACTGTGGTCTCTCATCTCTGTTGTAGGATCATAACTAAAGGATTTGCACTTCAGTTTAACATTACGTCTCAAAGGGGATTTGAATCGTTAGTATTTCCATTTCTACCATCACAGCCTTTCACATGAAAACATTCTCTTTTAGTCTGGCTGCTTGTCTTAATTGTGCTACAGTGTTAGAAGAGCAAAGCACTCCCCTCTCGGCTCCAGGCTCTCTGTCTGGGTCTGAATGTGTGGCTGCAGCTCTGATCCTCCTCATCAGCCCCTGGCTGGATCTGCTGCCTTCTGATGAAAGCACAAGCACATCCGGTGAGCAGCAGAAGCCAAAGTGAGACTGTGATCCCTACTCTCCCCCACCTCCTGCCTTCCTCAAGTGAGATCAGTGATAGGGAGTGCCTTTTTGATCTTGCTAGCTCATGCTCCTCTCTAGCATATCCCCCTGACAAAGCCTTCTCTCTCCTACTGGTTTTCTTCTCAGCGTCGAGCACTTTCAGTTGCACCATGTGGCTGTGCTTCAGACTCATCAGATTTACTTTTCAGTACTGAAGAATGTCAAAGATTTATCGGGAGTTAATTAAATTACACTGTGTCGTAATGATAAAGGAGTGATGAGGAGAGATGATGGGTTTTATTTTTGCAGCTTTTTAGAAGAGATTGTTTGTTATCACAAAAAGAGAAGATAAACCTCCACAACTAAAAGGTATATTAGGGCCACCAAGCCTATTGTGAATTCTTTCTTTTAGCTGCTGTTATCTTCTGTTAAATCCAGTGGAGCCTGCTGCCAAAAAACTCTCAAACCACCAAATTCCAGTGTACTGTATGTGTAAACAGGAAATGTGTCTTAAACAGGATATCGGGACCCTGTCTTTTGAAATAGTGAGGATAATATATTTTTATTTTAATAAGTAGATTTTACTACTACTATAGATAGATAGTAGTTTATATTTGTTCAAACTGAACTGTAATACATATTATACAAGTCTTTTTTTTTGTCGTTTAGGACACTTTTATTCATATTCAATAAATACACATACTAATGCATGCATTCATATTAGGCATGCACACACACACACACACACACCCACCACATACTAATACCTCCATCCACCTAGTTTTATTAAAAATCATCCCAAATTCCAATCATGATCCCAATCCCCTCTTCTGCTGTCTACCACTTCTTTCGCCATGTATTTGTTTATTTCTTTTATTATTTTATGCAATCCAAAACACAACCTGCCGCAATTTGTATCTCCAGAGCCCGTCTAACTTGTCCACTTGTCCGGGACAAATGGATTTTTGAAGGACAAGTAAAAGAGAATTTTACTCGCCCGAACGGACAAGTAGCCTGATTAGAACATCAATAACAAACAAAAAAATAACTAGGGAATCACTAAACCGAGAGAATGATTCTGATTTTATTACATTTATTGCAAGTTGCGATCGATTGTGGATAAAAAATGTAGGCCTACTGTATTACTGATGGTAAGGTTGCGCTGTTGACGCTCGCGCAGAGAAATTTACACACATGAGCGGAGCACACACACACACACACACACAGTTAACAACATACTGCCTATAAAAAATCTAAATGTGGAGTTTTTATATTTTAACAAATGTTAAGCAGCCTCAATTATTTTTCCTGAATACCATCACGATTGAAAAAGTGACATTGATTTCCTACAACAGTTCAATAAACAGTTAAGATTAAGTCACTTATATTTTATAAGCAATATTGGGTGTTTTTGTTCTATTTCAGCAGCGCAAATAGTTCCAAAGAAAAGTCACCGCAGAACCACAACACATCTCACATACTCATCCTGTTTTCATTACTGAATGATTCAGCATTTTGAACGAATCGGTTGAGTCAAAGATTCAATGACCCATTCATAAACATCTGTCTCATTCTTGAACGAATCAACCGTTTGAACGAATCGTTTGAATTAATGAATCAATAACTCACTCATTAATACGGTCGCCTGCCGCCACCTATTGGCAGTTAAGTGTTATGTTTATAAGTATCCTGGTATAATTCTTTCCAATATTTCTTATTTGCACATTTAAATAAATTTCATAACATTATTTTATGAAATTGTAATTTTTTCAGTGTAAATGATTTAATTTGATCAGCCCTACCTAGGGTGACAGTATGCTTCATCTTTCATTTTAAATTCCTAAATTTGATCAATAAATTTAATTATTTAGAATAATAAGACACTATAGGGCATTTAATAATATTGGGGGAGGGGATGCCCTTAAAGGTGCAGAAATTAAAATATGCCGATTTAAATATCAAAGCTGATTGAACACTGATGAGAATATTGCTTCAGAATAAAAAAATAAATACATTTTAAAAATCCGGACTAGCAACTTTTTTACTCGGACAAGTGAATGACAGATTTAATTACTTGTCTGGAGGACAAGCACATGAAAAGTCTTAAGGGGATAGTTAGTTCACTTTGAAATTAATTTTTGATATGTTTTAGCTTACCTCAAGGGCATGTAGGTGTCTTTGTTTCCACAGTAGTTTTAATTTTGATATTTTTAGGTCAAACCGTTATTTTTAATTTGGACTTTTCTGTGCATGCTCTTTGAGGTGGTGACCATAGACCTGCATTATATGACTGACAGACAAGAACGCTTTGACCTAAAAATATCAAAATTGAAAATACTGAGGAAACAAAGACACCTACATCTTGGATGCCCTTGAGGTAAGCTAAAACATATCAAAAAATTATTTTGTGAACTATCCCTTTAATGTCGAGCCCTGAATAATTTCCTACCTATCCCTTGCTGCCACTGGAAAAAAAAAACCTACCGACCCATGACCTCAACTGACAACCAAAATTTAACAAATTTAAATATTAAATAAAATTTAATACAAAATGTACAAGACAAAATTTAAATATATAAATATATATTTAAATTTATTTGTTCCAAACTGGTTTGACTTTGAAATTTAGAAGCATGCCAAAATATTTTTTTTTTTTTTTCCACAATAAAAATTATTATTTCTTTGGTCATTTTTCACTGTCTAGGTAAATAATATTCATTCATTTGTGGCTCTCACTTCTTGTTTTTCTTTTGTCTTATCTATAAACTTTTTTTCAGATTGTGTAGATGTTGTCTGGTGATTGAGTGATGTCTTAGCCGGGGTTTGAAGATTATTATTTAAATGATGACATGCACAGAAGCCATGGAATCAACGGAGTGATTAAGAGGCCATTTTCTATGTTAATGATATTAGCTAGCTCTGAGATAATGGCAGCTAAGTGCTGAGAGCCAGCAGCTGCTCCTAGAACCATACATGAGCTGTGTCAAACACTCCTCGCGCTGCTCTGCTGAACTGCTCGTTAGTGTATAATAAAACAAAAACTTGGAATACATAAATAGGAATCTTCTAAGTTATTGCGTGAAGACTTTTCAGCTCAGTTCCAACAGCGAGCTGCCAACCTAGACTTGTTTTTTTTTTTTTTTGGTGTTTTTTAGCCATTAAGTGCAAAGACTATTATGCTTGTGAACTGAGAACCCCTTTTTATTTACCCTTCTTAAAAGAAAAAATGACAATGTGTTGGTAGAAATACATTTTACATGGTTTGGTGTAATCAGTGGTGAGTTTTTATTTTAATTATTTTAGTATATAAGTCTTTAAAATTATTTTAGTCTTAAGTCTTTAAAAAGTAGTTTTTTTTTTCAGATATACCTGTTGTAAAAATTGTATTTTAAATAATTGCATGGATAAATCCCCCAAATATTTCTCTCAGAGTTCTAAAATCAGTCATTATGAACTGTTTAAATGCTTAATGTTTTGGTAAGGATATTGCCAGATTGGGCTGTAGACCACATAGCAACTTGATAGGATTTAGACTAGAGTTTTGTAAATATAGGTCTGACTATTGTCTATCTTTGTCATCAAAGATAATCCATATTTTTTATTTAGCTGTAATCAACCTGGCATGCCTCATCAAACCATTTCATGGCTGTAGAAAGATTTTACCACTGTAATTGGATTGGCTGTTTCTAAAGAGGCTTGTGTCGCTGATGGCACAGATGCGGTGGAGTGATGCTTTCTCTTTATATGTGCCCTTCGGTTATGCATTTTTCAGGCGTGTAATGGGCAACGGACTGCAAAGCAAGGAAAGTAAAAGATTATATTTACAAAACACTTGCTCCGTTAAAACGTTTGGCTGTGCTACTTTGCATGATTGTTTCAAAGGAGTGTGTCCAATGCTAAAGTCACTTTGCATTTGTATAAACAGAAGCACCTGTTTCCCAAGTAAACAACCCAAGAAATGCAGCCTAGCTTCTCAGGATGCATCTGAGATGTCTTCCAGAACCTACAGCAGGGTCTTAATCACAGATATGAGGAACCACTGCCGAATAAGAGAAATGGACTGCTGAAAATGGATGCGGCCCCCAGTTCCCCTCCCTGGCATCATAAATAACCTCACCATTGATCGGCTGTAGTCTGTGATTCTCCACAGCCATTCTCTCCACATTCATCAGCCCTGTGTCTGATGTGTTTGCCGGCTACTTAATCCACCGATTACTCGGATGGCCTTTGCCCAGTTTCTACAACTTTACTTCTGTGTGATTTGTTGGATGCCCAGAATAGAGCATGTCATGGTGCTCATCTTTAAAAAAATCTAAAGTTATTCAAAATTAGACAGCCCTGAAGTCATACAGGATCTCCAATTCAGGGATCAAATTCAAACTTCAATTTTATGCTCCAAAAGATCTAAAGTGCTGAATATGGCATAAAAAAAGAGTTAAGATCCTTATAGCGAGACAGTTTCATCCTGGTTTTTCGGTCTTTGAGGAAGATCAGTGTATTTCTACAGTGTGAGAATTGAAATGATTTGGCAACAGCACGAGTATAAGAAAACAAACAGAAACGGCAGTATAACACTTCCTCTGGTGTTTTAAGCAATATCATACATTTAGATAAATGCCCGAGAGACTAAAGAAAAGGGATTTATGAGGTTTAACAGAAATGGGTAATCAGGTCAGATGGTGATGATAAAATATTTTGTCTTCCTTTTTTTTTTTTTTTTTTTTTTTGTCTCCCCGGCTTCCAGATCAGACCGTCGGGCATCCATTCATTCTTTGGAAACAGTTGAAGTGAATTTGGACAGATGAATCCAGATAGTGTTCTGGGGCACTGAAGAGCTCCTATTGTCTTCACATAGTGTTGTACCAAGGCTTAGACAGTAGACATGTTGATACACTGTTCCCTTTATCTGGCCAGGTTGGGGCCATTTATTTTGTGACTGCTTCTGAATTTAAAGGGCTTGCAATTTTCCATTATCTGTGTGAGCCTTGTGTTTGTTCCTCAGCCTATGAATCTTCTGTTTCAGAAAGCCTGTAGTTGTGAGGGACATGCTTCCCTTAGGTCTTGGCTCCTTTTATTACTGGATTGACAAAATAAGTGACTATTCATTTTTTTAGATTTTCACAATTTTAAATAAATATTTCACACATTTAATAGATATAGCCTAGTTTCATTTAAAAGAAGGGCCTGCAAAACATTTTTGAAAGCATTTTTCTTTTTTTTTTTGAATGTTTTGAAGACAACTGCAGGTTTCTGCATTCTTGTTTTTTTATACAGGCAGATGGGGTTCCTATGAGGTACACTATTTGATTCAATCACGACTTAGAGGGGTTTCTATGATAAATTGGGCCTTTTGGATAATCCTATCAGATTAACATTTGCATACCAGCATACATTATTCATTTAGTGTCTGAATCTCCAATTAGTCGAAGTCAGGTTTTTCTCTGGAGAGGATTTAACATCTGTGCGACCCCGCAAATTCTGCAGAAGATTTGAGCTAATCAGCCTCAGCCTCCTCAGCTCTTCTGAGGTGTGTTTACTGTTTTTTTCCTTTCATTCTCCCTCACTCTGTCTTGACCTGTCCTGGGCACCATGGTCTAGTGGGAGCTTCCTCTCTGTGCGCGAGACAAAAGGATCAGAGGGCTGACAAAATGCCACTGCCATGCCTGTCAGTGAGGGCAGCGCCCTCTCACATCCTCACTTGGCTCGGTATTGATCCTTTGCCAGGTTCTTTTTGAAGGTATTTTTCTAAACTGTGCCTTTATACCTGGATTCTACGCCCAAATCATCCTAGCTAGGACTCTCGTTTCAACAATTGGTTGAAAGCTGCCTGGCCATTTAGTCTATATGGTTTGTTGTTTGCTTACTTCTTTGATGCATTCAGTAGATACAGCAGATTCTTTGATGGGTGCCTGACTATGTCTCGCCACAGTCTAGACTCAATGCTTCTCCCGCTGACTCGCTGTCTGATTGTGTTCTTGCCTTCTTCCTGACTGACTGTCTTTTTGAGTCGCTGCTTCAAGGCTTACTTGACAGATTGTTTGACTCTTTGACTTCTTCAGTCATGTTTTTGAAGTGAATCATTGGCTAGATTGATCTGTGCTCCACGTGACCCTATGGGGAGCGATAGTTTCTTTTCCCGGTCTCACATTTTTCCCTGCTTCTCAAATGCAACAATCTACAGTGCCCAGGAAGTCATCTGTAGGAAAAAAAAAAAACAAGACCCGCAAATCTGTGGCCACACTTTTTGTAATTCATCCCCTCAGTTTAATTGTTCCCTCGGTTAAAAAAAATGTGCCCATGAATTAATAACGTACCCACCAATTTCCAATCCGTCTGCCCAGATTTGTAAACCGTACCAAACAAATGCATAATCCACGCCCCTGCTTTCACAATCCATTCCCACAGTTTTGCAAACTGTACTCATGGATTTGTGTGTTAGAAATAATTTTAGAAATCAAGGCCTAGAGGCTCACCTATATTGACTGCTTTTGCAGTATATTTACATGGTAATGTAGTAAAATAATAATATTAATCATAGGTTACAAATTATGTTTCTGCAGCTCTGCTTATTATTTCCATGTTGTCTTGCTGAAATAGATTTTACCTGATGATTTTGCATTTAATTACTTATAAATGCAAATTAGCATTGTGCAAAAACCCACCGGGACTCGATGTGAGATCCACCAGTCAGAGAGTTTTCCGAATTGCAATCGACATTTGATTGGTCACAATGGAGAATATATCTTGTTTTTTGTTTTGTTTTTTTTACATTGCAAATATACTAACAAGAATTTAACTATATTTTAATATATTAAAAGTATATTATCATCACCCTTTTACCTATTTCCACAATACAATTTTTAACACACTTTAAAATAATATATTTTTGAAAATAGACACATACAAGAAGTTCCTCTACTCAAAAGACCAAGATTCCTTTCGATTAGACCATGTGCATAACACAAATCACTAGGGGATATGCCAATATGTGTTTACATGACCAAAAATTAACCATTGGCTAAGCCCCAAAGTTCATGCAAAGCTGGGCAGGTCTCTATTCACTTATATAATCGCTATTACAAAGCAAACGGACTACACGAGTATAACATTGTATTTATTAGCAGCGTGTGCTAGTGTATCAACAACCGGTATGAGAACCGAAATCATAACCTAAAACATTATAAAACGGTCTAACTTTACTAACATTAACTTCACAGTAAGGTTAGAAGCAAAAAAGATGTGCTTGTTGACCTTTAAGGGGTTTAGCTGACTGAGGACGTCGATACAGTTTAATCCAAAGACGACTCTTGTCAGGATTTGACTTCGGTTTTGGGAAGGGGAAAAAACACCCCCCTCCAACCTCTTTGGGAAACGCATCTGTGTTGCAAATGCCCCAGGCACAACGTTTAACCATATTTTTGATAAAACTACGACGGTAATAGCCTGCCGAGACCAAAAATATGAGACGCCTGTGTTGAAGTGTCGGACCTCTGTCGGAGCTCATTCTTGGCTGCGCTGTGATTGGTCAATCTACATTCTAGGGCGTGGCTTAGCCAAAGACGAATTCCGGTTTGAAAGTGGTACGCCAGGGATCATAACCGGGTTTTTAAAATCCGCAATATGAGCATATTCGGGTTTTTGTCTGTGTTTACATCGCCACGCACGACTAGGTTATTGGCTGCATGTAAACGTAGTCACTGAGACATTTGTGTTCTTCTCTGAATTCAAGCGCTTCTCACTGGATCTTGTGACCGAGGCCGATCTGAGTAAGCGCATCTGTTCTAGTGAGCTCGCGCTGCTGTTGGACATTGAGCAGAGCGGATAAACAGTCCGTGAGGCGTGCACAGTTCAAATGAGTTTCGTTCTTCTTTTGGCACATAAACATTATCGAACATTTATCGAACTCTTGATATTGTTTTTTTTTTTTTTTCTGAGAAAAATTATCATGCTAATGTTCCAGCCCTAGGTGCATCTCTAAAGTACTACAAGCCCTATTAGAATAGCACAAATAAATAGATGGACAAGATTACGATGCTCATAATTCTTAATAAATCGTTGTCTATTTCACCCTGTCCCCAAATTTTAGCCTAGAATTTAAGTGTCGGCAGACTAGATATCTAAAATGGAACGGGCTACAAATCTGCGAGTACAGTTTGAAAAAAATGTGGGTACGGGTTATGATTTTGTGGGTACAGATTGAAATTGGATGCTTTCACTGTTTGGAAGACATATCCTAGAAGAGTGCGGGAAGGATAATTCATTATTCCCTGTGTGTGTATCCGTTCCTGAGTGATGAGTGTGTTCAGGAATGTCAGCTTTTTGTAACCTGGTTTCTTCCCCTAGGTGTTTATTCATGTCTGCCACTCTTCATGGCGGTCTTTCCTTCTCCTATTTGGTTTTCATTGAAAGGCGCATTTTTGAGTGCTTGTGCTGAACGAGACAGGTGGTGCTCTGATCTTTCCATGTAGTCATCACTAGAATATTAATGCAAAGAGAGCAACAGCCACACAAACGTAGCCTGGAGTTGAGGTGCGCACTCTGAGCAACAGATTTGCTCAAACCCCCGCTATGACACTGCACAGCCAAAAGCGAAACCTTTGTGCTTCCAGTAAGCAATCAGGAGACTAAAGGGAGGTGTGATTAGTATGAAGAAAGAGTGACCTATTCATTTCAGCTGAACGTAGCTAAACAGGGTGAGAAAAATGCATACTAGAGTACTTTAAAGGACAGAGTGTTTTTAATGCCTAGTGGGTTCAGAACAAACTGAATTGCTAGTCACAGAGAAACAAAAAATGGTTGAGAGAGAAAGAGAAGTTACTGAATCATCTTTTTTTTAAGAAAACACTATCTGCTCCAAAAGCATGTTACTGCCTACCAGAATGTCTAGTATCGAGTCCTTCCTGCGGAGTACAAATTGAGAACTATAAATTGCCTACTTTTTTGGGGGATATGATATTTTAGTGGTGCTTTCCAGGGCGGGGTGATGTGTGTGTGTGTGTGTGTGTGTGTATATATATATATATATATATATATATTTTTTTTTTAATAATCTCATATCTCAATCTCATATTCATTCAGCTTTGGAAAAGTTCAAAAAATTCATTTTAGTTAACTGAACTGCAAAATGAAACGCATATTTCAATACATTTAATTTAGGGATGTTCATTTCATATTATATCCTGACAGACAAGGGGGGTGGGCGATATACTGGTAGACACAATTAACCGGTAGAAATTTGTCAGCCAGTTCTATCGTGTCTATCACGGTTACGCTCACATAATGTTGCTGTGCTACACAGTCACAAACGCTTATCATCTGCATAAATTTTTAAGAATTGCGGTTCGAAAACAAGTGATTTTGCAGTGATTTTTTTTTTTTTTTTTTTTTTTTAATAGTCAGACATACATACAAACCAACATAGTGCAGTAGTGAGCAATCTTGTAAATCCATTATTCCAGAAGTGACCTGAGTGATTTAAGTGTTTGATCTAAGTGTGTATGTGAGCGAGTGTGAGTGTGGGTATGTGTGTGTGTGTATGTGTAAACAAAGTAACCATTTATTATTTATTACCATTGTCATTACCAACACCACCCCACTCCCCACTACCACCATATTGCCAATATTGTGTTGGTCGATTTTTATTTTCATCCTTCCTCCTATGTAACAATTGCCATTGTCAATTCTGTATAAAATAAAAGATGATATAATAAGATAATATAAGATAACCTTCCCCCACATCTCATCAGTCCCTATCTTTTCCTATTTTTTTTATTTTTTATTTATTTATTTTTTATTTTGTGTGTGTTATGTGCAATGTCTAAGGTGCATTAAAAGATAACTCGTTTCACTATATGCACATGCTTTCTGAGAGACACACACACGAAGCTGAGAACTGAACTGAGGGATTTTTGGCGAACTAATTGGGGTTAAATACACATATTTATGTGTCAAAGTGACCATGCCTTTGCAAGTCAGCACAGTCCTTTATGTCTTAAGTGAATGTAAACAGAAAACACAGTTTTCTTCAAGTCGCTCACTGTTCTTGACTAAATCTCTTTTGTAACTTTAATAAGACTATTTAATTTACACAATGAAGACAATGCAGTGTTTTTTGATACATTTGATTACTTTATACAATTGATATAGTATTTCTTATTTCTAGTGCTTGAAGTTTTTTCAGGTAGGCCTATAACGTTTGTCTTTTTTCTATTGTAGTTTGTTTTCCTATATATTTTTATATAGGAAATGTAATTAGTTGTAATTAGTTTATTTGTTCTTTCTTTATCACTCTTTACTTGTCTTCAGTAAGCTTGAGTTTTTTTTTTTTTTTTTCACTTAGGCTAGTTGGCCTATTATTTTTTCGTTATATTGAAAATGGTGACGAATAAAAAAAATCAATTTTCATTTCAAAAATTTTGAAATCATTAAAATCATATTTAAAGCAAAAATAACTATCCTTATATAAACATATATCGTTTTCTTGAAATAAAATTACTCGTATGGTGATGTATTAGATTTTAGTCATATCACCCATCCCTACCGACAACTAACTCTCATTAACTGTAAACCGGCAAGATTAAATAAAATTAAATTAAATAAGAATGCATACTTATTGACTTAAAGCTCTCATTAAGGGCTTGTTTTAAAAGTAGCATCATGATTGTGGCTTGTGTTCTAAGAATGGTTATCTCCATTGTACTGCCTTTAATGTGACAAATAGGCCTCCATTGTCCCACTTTGCACAAGAAACAGAGCTGCTAGTGGTGCGTTCACAATAGGGGTTGTGATTCTAGCTGAATAATAGATTGTAATATATCTGGTTAACAGCCCCCTTCATTCCGGAGACATTACTAGGATCGCAACACACTATTCGCCTTAAGTGCGAACACAGCTACCAGTATTTGTGGAGTTTATTTCCAATGCTGTCTCCATAGAAATGCGAACCCATGCACATAATTGAATTATATCTGTATGAATTAAACATGATACATGACTCATTGACATTTGGTGGGTAGAAATAAACAATGACAAAGTTGTTATTGTTTTGTCCCTGTTTGTGTGGTTGTATTGTTTTCACTCTGCTCAAGTCAATTATATTAGACAAATTCTCATTACAAGGAATGTTTATGCATGGATTCTCTGAAACAAATGAGGAGCAGAAGCCAGCACTGTGTCAAACTAGTATCAGTGTTACTAATGGTAATGATTGTGCAATGAGAGAAAGATCCAGTCTGCTTTAGAGACCCTAAGGACAGAAGGAATGGTAGGTTCGTAGGCTGGTAAGTGAACAGCGACCGGGGTAGATCATACTAGTGGCAATCCGCCAGACTTGTTGGCTTATCTGAACCAACCTGGGTCTGCCGATCCAAATCATAGTGCGCGATAACTGTTTGCTTAATCACTGGTACAGGAAGAAGGAAATGAGCTGACTGTCAATAGGCTCCAGGAAATTAAATATGCTCCATAGCCTGCAGAAATGAGATGGTGTCACAGTTCTCCATGCCTGTGAAGTGACAGTGTTTTAATGCTGTTAAATATGGAAATATTTCCATTGGTTTGCACTTTGCATAAATACATTTCCATTTGTTTTATTCCTTTTTTTATAGTCAGGTTGAAATCTTAATCTAAGACAATCTGACGTTCTTTATTTGTCTCCCTCTTTTCCAGTTTCTGTGTCTGAAGAACATCCGGACATTCCTGAAAGTGTGCCATGATAAGTTCGGCCTGAGGAACAGCGAGCTGTTTGATCCCTTCGATCTGTTTGACGTGAGGGACTTTGGGAAGGTGAGAAGCAGTGGTTTTGCTGAGCATGCAGGCTGTCTGGAACTATTAATCATTTTACACCATCATGTCTCCGCAGCTGAATGACATTGATGTGTGCACTTTTATGAGAGATTAACCCAAAAGTGGGGCTATTGAGCATCAGCTTTGTTCCACGTCTTACAACTCTTTCACACACAATCCATTAATGCCGAGGATAATATAAAAGTGTGTGCAATGCTTAATCGTCCCTGTGTGTATTTCTTCCCCCTAGTCTTATCTCCTCCACTGCGCATTTGAATATTCACATGCACATTTGATCACACACCTCGGGGTCACAAGTGTGCCTGTGTGTGCCAATGCATATCTGTGGTGCTATCCATATGGTTTGTGTGTGTGTGTAAATGCATGTTTCCCAAGGATTTCAGCAGTACTTGTTTGATGTAATTGATGATTTTATTGATTTAGTGGTAAGTTATGTTGGAAGGATCTGGTAACTATTCACAGTACCGTCTAGCCCAGATATGCGGCCTGTTGGGAATCCCCGGACCTCAGTTTAAAAAACCCTTTGAAATAGGCATAAGTCTATCGATAGCTCTGTCAAAGCTTTCTCTTGTGCATAAGTGCCCTTATGCTGACTTTGCTCTGACGGTCATCCAAGTATTGGAGAAAATGTGATGTCCTGAAGAACAACTGAACCCTGATCCTTATATCACTATGGCAGTTTAGTCAATTCACTAACCTTCATGATAGAAGCTCATTGTTAATTCTGTTTCTTCATGCCAAGTCAGCTAGATGTCTACACCGTTTATATTGGTTATGGGTTCTTCATTATTAGTATGGTTTTAATAGTGAAATATTAGTGGAAAAAAGTGCTGTGAAAGTGCTAATTACAAAGAGTCAAGACAAAATGCAAACCTATATTGATATTGATCATTTGAGTTGCACAAATTGTTTGGACTTTACAGGTGCAAAGCACTTATTCGACCATTGAAACATTTGGTTCTGTTTAACTACCTCTCAGCAAGCGTGTTTGGACATTTCCAGTGTGTGCAGTCAGAAAAGAAAGGAGTGGCAAGACGAAGAAAGCGTTTTAAGATCTCAAAGGGAGGGGCCTAGACAGCGAGATTAAGCCTTTGCCAGACTGTGATCTTTAATGGATAATGTGGAAGACGGTGAGTGAGAGTCAATGAGTGCACGGAAAACAATATTAAAACCCTCGAGCAGTCGGAATCAATCACATACACCCTCCACATGTCAATGTGTGAATTGCGTTTGCTTCGACTCGAAGGTGACGGGCTTGTCCCATCATTGATTCTCCATTAAGGGCAAGCAGCACATTATAATATATTGAAGTAGGCAGCTTGATGTCATTGCGCCATACATGCAAATCGTCCACCTCCTTTTAAATGAAGAGAAACGAAAGCTGCTTGAGCTTTAGAGCTGAAGGATAGAAAGCATTTTTAATCTGTCGATAGCACATACATTGTTGAACTTTCACCTCGGGCAGTAATATATCTCCCTGGCCTGTCAAGCTCAGGTTGTCTTTAATTGGAGTGGAGAGTCTCAGTCCTTTGTGTCCTTGGTGGGATGGGTGACACCTTTTTAGAAGTGGCAATTTGTTGTCGACCGATATATTTTTTTAAAATTAAAAAAAAAAAAAAAAAAACATTTATTGCTGATATCTTAAATTAGAAATAAATAATTTGAAAATAAATTTGAAAATGAATCTGTAAAATACACAGACTTGGTTCACATGTCACGTCTAAAACGCATAAAAGGCGCTACTGCGCCACTGTCTCCTTTCCAAAGCACTTGCACTCCCGGTGGCGTCTGTCGTTGCTATGCAACCATGAACTGCGCTCTCCACAACGGTGAGGAAGTTTCAGTAATGGATTTCCACCACCGGAAAACAACAAAGATTCGACAAAGTCTGCAAAATGAAATGTTTATTAGATATTCGAATATTTGTGATGATATGATACAAATGCGTCTTTGCTGAATCATGACGGTAAATTAGAAGTATTACAGTGAGAGACTATTATTGTGTTTGCCTTTTTATTACTGATAATATAAAAGCCAACACTATAATACTTTTTCGTATACCATTAACGTTCTTTGTTTAATAGTTCTATCTAATAACATATTAGAGAAGACCGTTAAACCGAGGATGTAGATGGAAAATGGGAGCCCTGTGTGCTCAGCCATTCTCAGCACCATCAAAATAAAAGTTCAGCTTCCGACACATTGGGCAAATAAAAAAAATGTATGGGTTATTGCCTGTAATTAAAAAATGCCAAACTTCAGCTGATGTATATAGGTCAACCACTAATGACGATATGTGTTGTTGTCTGTTTTTAGTGTTTCTTGGTGTCATTTTAATGCTATGCTTGATCCCTCCTAATCCTAACAGTGCATTGAATTACTCGTTTCCTCATTTAAGAAGGGAGCACAAGTCTGTCTGTTTAGTGTGAATATTTCGTATATGCATGCTCTCTTTTCATCAGCACGTTGTTAAACTTACCTGGGTGGAGCAATAAAGGAGACACCCATGCTTCCTGATGCTTTAGGTAATTGCCTCTCTTCACTTTCTCCATCTCACTGCTTTTAAACAGATGGTTCATCCCCACATCTCTTACTAAACTCGCTACAGCGCTCCTGTTAGCACTCTGTTTCATGCCCTCCTTTATCCCATCAGCCCATGGGACGCATCCGTACGACATTCACAGATGGACCCAGATTCTCCTTAACGTTCCATATTCATCATTACTCATAAATGCAAAGCTCTCTGGGCTTTGCTTATAATATGGCATGCAAACCGAACTGCTTCTATCTTTCCCCCCCCCTAATTGGATCTGAATATGCAGTTGTTATCATTTAAATGAACACCACAATCATTTTGGTTCACATCTTTGTGACAATTAGTGTGATGACACTCCACCTGTTCACAGCCTATTTATAGCTTTGTGATTCTGTAGTGTGTGAATCAGACAGGTTCAAGATGATTTTGATTATTTGGTGCTAGATCTCACTCAATTGACCCGCCACAGGCCAGTTCTGACATGGCTGTTCTACAAAATGTTATTGACCTGCTCTCTTTTGTTTAGTGTTGTAATAATTATACCTCGTCTTTATTCAAAGATCTCTCTGTGGGCTCATGTGGGCGTGCTTTAAATTAGCCCGTCAGTTCATCTGGGGGCAGGATCAGTTAAATAGCTTCTTGATTGACACCATTGGGGCCCTTTGGAGACCTCTGGGAGGTAAATATTTTTTTCCATAAGATTAAATAACAAAGGGCGAGACTTTTTTTTGCACATTTTTTTTTGCCCCAGTTAAATATTTTAAGTTTTTTTTTTTTTTTTTTTTTTTTGTGATTTGTACAAGATAAAAATATTTTTTTTCTAGAATTTATCATATCATATATAAATACAGAATAATATCATATTAATTTAAAAAATATTGTATTTTTGTACAATATAAAAAAGTTCAGAGCATTTATTTGACCTGCAAAAAGATAATAATCATTTATTATATAAAATATCAGCATTTAAGGCTAAAAATGTAAAGTTACACTTTCCCTTTTTGTGCCGAAAATTTTATTTTGTGCAGTTATTTGATTACTACCCTTCACTTTTTCTGTCTATTCTTACTGCAGGTTTCCTATTTTTTTTCTCAGTATTGTGCTTAAACAATCTACCAAACAAATAATTTTCTTTTGAATGCACAATTACAATTCAGATACCTATTGTACTTGCTCTCACCATGTGCATAATTTTTCTCTGCTCAAGTATCCTTGAGCTCCTCTCCTCTCCTCTTTAAATCTTGTCTCAGAAATAGCTGTTTGCCTGACACTCTATTCTGCAGCAGAGCACTGCTCAAATACCTGTAACGCCCTGTTTTGAAAAGTTGCTAAGGAACAATGGTGACATTAAAGAATAGACTCTCTGTAAAGGTTATTGCGGTGGTTTGAGTTGCAGTTTTAATGCCATGGAGCCAAGCTGAGGCTACACTGACACATTTGAGGGTTGGCTGAGGTTTTGTTAGGCTGGCCTGCTTTTATTTTTCTCAGTGGTGAGGTCAGTGCCCCTTTGACCTAAAGAAGTTCGAAACATATTTAAAAAAAATAAACATCTGCTAAAGTGCATGTCTTCTGATGTTAAATGTTTAGAAAAGTATAGGGAGGTTGTTTTTGATGCTAGCTAAGAACATGATTCCTTTGCATCCATTTGATATGTTTAAACAGTGAAAATTTTCACTTTAGATAAACTGCTTAGCTTAGTTTAGGATTAACTTAAGTACTTTCAGTAGCAAATTGCTTTTTCGGAAATCAATCTGGTTCTGAAAGTTTCTCAAAGGCATCCTGTTGTGAATTAAATGATATTGAGACCATTAAATTTATTGGCTATTTGTTTGATACATAGATATGTTTGCCATTTGTTTGCCATTGGAAGCCATTCCGCCCAACTCAGATCATTAAAGTGAATGTTCCTGAAGGAGCTCTCCTCCTCACACAAGTGACATGTGCCTCTGTATCCCTGTCACATGCCTTTCCCCAGCGACTCCTGTCCGTCAGGAGCAAGGCTGCATGTTTTAACATAAAGCTGCTAACACAATCAATTATTCATTCAAAACGCCTCACGCTTGATGATAATTCTCCTGCTATGAATAATTGAAGGGAAGTACCTGCTTCACTTTGGACCTTCCCCTTGCCTCTCTCTCCCTCAAAATGCCTCATTAGCTCTTACCTCGTTATTGTGGTTCCCGCTGAAACAGGTGGTTGTCGCCATCATTGGTCTACTGACAGCCATACTAATCGACTGTGGTATTCTTTTGTTCTCCCTCGTAACGATTAACATCCCCATCATGAGTTTAGCTAAAGTTACCACAGATGTATCTCAGGATATCCCATTAACAGTAGACCTGCACATGGTCTTATTCTTAAATGAAATGACAACGATTCGCCTGTGTCTATTAAACCTATGACAAGTACGATCACAGCGAAACATTAAAATCTGCGTCGCCACTACTTCTAATCCAGAGAGAGCAGCTATAATGTATTGGTATGAAACAGCTTCACAAATAGTATATTTAACCACACAGTATCATTATTTCTGTCTTACAATTACTCAAATTATCACAAAGTACTGGGTTAATAGTTTGGGTATAAACGCTGATTTCTATGGTAGTCAAAATATATTTATTCGTATATAGTACCTGTCGAAAGTTTAGAAACATATATATATTGTCTGTATTATATTTATATACAGTCAGTCATATTTAATTACAGTAGCTAACTTTGCAAGTCTAACTTTAGCTGGACAATAACTTTATCCTAATGCTGTTGTAAAGCCTAAACAATCTGTTACGGTAATTTCTATTGCAGCTGTGGAGCTGGTTTGAAATGGTCCATACTGTTAAACTTGCAATGTCTTTTTCTTTCCAGTAAAGGAACTACCCCTACTAAATCTGTTTTCTACTGTCAGCTATTATGTCAACAATAAGTACAACATCCAATTTTAGTCAGCACCTGAGCTACACACATGTAATAAGCTCCTCTGTGTTCCCAGCACAAAGCAAAATGGGAGCAATATTTCATAAATCTGCCGAGACTGTTTTTCCAGAATCAGCTTTTCGTTATTCTGGTGATCTTGTTCTCTGACAGGAGGTGATGACAGGCAGCAGCGTTTAATTCTGCAGGAAGGAAAGTGATGAACTGCTGAACGCATTACATGCAGAGACTGAAAGCACCCTGCACAATAAAATCTACATTGTGGAAATAATTGCAGCTCTTTTGTCTTCCCTTTGAGAGTGTAACTCCGTGGCAGGACTGCACAATGGCCTCTGCCGAGTTTCTGTTTCAACATTCTCTGCACATTGTCTCTCCGCAGAGTCCAAAACGCAGTCAGATGTGGTGCAAAGAGTGAGAGAAAAGGGATAAATGAGGGAGTGTGTAATGTGCTGGCTGGTCTAAGCAAAGCACTTTAGGTGTCTCCGGTGAGCCATGGCAGTAAAGAGGAGTCATCCAGGAAGAGCAGCTTCCCTCCAGGAAGTACTTCCACATTCAGCTTCAGCCGTGAGCAGCTTGCAGAGCACTCTCATTATTTTTCTTTATCCTTCTGTCCTGCTCCGTTTCTCTCGCCCTTTAGTTTGCTGCAAACCTAAATGAATTCCTCCGACCGACAGGTACATTTTGAGTTCACGAGCATGAATAGATAAACCTTGAAAGTGCTTGTAGTGTATTTGTCCTTCTCCATGAACTCCAAAGTATGAGACTCCAAAGCCTAGGTATATGTGGGTAATACGTTGTGCTCAAGCTGACCTCTCTGTCCTAAAGCCCAACAAAGGTGTAAACAGGAATGCTGTGATCCATGTTAATCTTTTAAATATGACTTTGGCAGCGAATAGCCTGGCAATGACCCCACCACAGGGATTTCAGAGCTTGGGATGCTATGTATTAAAGTCTCAGAGGTCAGGAGAAAATGTGCTTTTGCCTTATCCGATGTTGGTACTAAATCAACAAAAGATTCATCATGATTCATGCTGTGATTGGCTGAGCAGTTTCAAGGTCATGAAAAGTGTCTGATCATATGGTGCATCATCTAATTCAATTAATCCAACCAAAGGTAT
The DNA here is from genome assembly GCF_016745375.1 of Pimephales promelas. Next base: position 986,168 of record NW_024121322.1, on the reverse strand, counting down.
GCTAAGCCTTGTCCAGATTTGCAGGCAAAATAACAAATACATAGCGATGAATCCATGACCATTTAGGAGCTTGCTTTTAACGTTCTCTTTGCTGAAAACACTAGCATAGAAACCCAAGAAGTTAAAATGATCAACTTGTGTAAATGTCAATGGGTGTACATCCTCTGGTGCCCATTAAAAGGCACTGTCTGCTTCTCACTCTCTCTCTTTCCCTCTTGCAGTCGAACTAATCAGGAACTCTGCTGCATAAAGCCTGCTGTGCCACTCTGGGTTTCAGGCTACTAAAAGCCATAAAAGTCGACCACAAGTGGATCTAATCTGCTCTCATATTCCCTATCAAATACTTGTGATATGTAAATTGGAACTAATGCATTACATGTACATCTATTACTCCTTTGCATGTTTGTTAAAGGAACAAGGAAGTAGCCTGGGCTCCTTTTTGCAGGAGTCATAGTGGCTCGTAATGTTGAGAATCCATTAATCTGACATTGTGGGGTTTACCATGAATATGTTTAGTTTTCAACGTTTCTTTTTACTTTATCACAGCATAAGACTTCAACAGTGACCACCCAATCCCATAAAGCATTGTGACTTTGTGAAGTCCTACACTTTCAAACAAGTATAGTGCAACTTTTTTTCCCCATATGGATAAAAAAAGAGTTAAAAGTATCTGAATCACATCATTATAAACTTTGTTTTGAAGCAAAAAATGAAACCAAAAGACAACAGGAAAAAGCAACAAATCCACAATGCTAGGTTTCTTTTCCATTAATTTTGAACAGACAGTAGTGCAAGTGACTGTGTGGCTGATCAAACAAAAGACTGAATAAACTCTGAAGGCTCTTTTCATGAAAAAATAAAAACAAGGATTGTTTCAGTTATTTTGGCCTAGGGCTGATGCAAAATAAAAGGCAATACAGAACTAAAAAAACACCTCGCGATGTGAAAATATAATATAACAATGTTTTTTATATGAAAACTGTGCCTTTGGACCAATGTTTTGAATTTTGTGATTAACTGTAAGGTCTGTAAGGTCATTATGCACCCCTTAAAAGATATCCAAGATTTATTCTGTTTAAAAAAAAAAATCTTCAAATTGATCAGTTTGTCCACATTATCCGTAGTGTTAAGGCCTGGGTATAGCCTACTTCATTTTCCATGTTCTGCTCTGTTTCGCTCATAGTTGAGTTCACAAGCTTTTCAAAGTATACTCCTTTATCCGTGAACGCAGAAAGATGCATTCGGCGCGTGTGCACTACTCGACATTTCTTGGGTTGGTGCATAAATAGTCTCTTCTTCTGTTATTTTTTTTCTCTTGGAGTGGCGGCTAGCAAACAGCGTTGCATTACCGATCACACCTTTTTTGGGTTGTAGGGTGGATCGCCTAGTTTGACTGCAGGCACATAAAAATCAATTCCTCTATGGATGAAGAAAATCATTGTGATTTTTACTTCTGTTGCACTTTATTGGCTTGTATAGGCTACATGTATGACATGTACTGTACATGTCATATTTGCCATATGTCATATTTACATATTTGCAATATACCTAAACTCTATACATTATACTAGTTTTATATTGTAGCATATATTTTTGATTTGATTGTATAATTCAGTGCTACATCAGATATGTTACTATTGTGCTCTGTTTGGGGGAATTTTTGAGGTTTCTCTCAAGCTTTTCTCTTCACGGCACTGGGTAATTTGATATGGATGATAAATGTCTTCTCTTTTTCTTTGACTTATTGAATCTTGAAGATGCGCTGCCAGGTGGTGCGAGACCTCATGCTGTGGGTGCTAAACTATGTCCTACCCTCCTCCATTACTGTTAATTTCTCACCCATAGGTTTGCCCCTGCTAGGTAGCAATAACAACCACTGACTGCTATGCTGTGTTAGTGAAAGCTGGCACAAAGAACCGTGTAAGCACCTGTGTCCCACAACGCTCTTCACTAACTCTCTCAACTGCATACTCAAGTCCTGTAGGTCAACAGCATTGCTTCACAAGATCAGAGGAAAGTAGTGATGTTTGATTTTTGTTTGTCCACAGAGAGATTTTTGTTGTTGCTGTTGGTTTGTTTTTTAATGATCTCAGTTGAGCTTTGAATTTTGAATATAGATAAACAAATACTGTAATTCTGACAGATAAGATAAGCTGATAATTATTTTTATGTTATGGCTGATATTATTTCCAATAAATGACCAATATTCTACATTTAAGAGAATTTATGAATTACAACATTATAATGTACAATATGAAAAATAGGTATTTATAGAAGATTTTTAAAGATTGTTATGGACAATATTAGGACAATATGGACATACCGATAAATACAAAAAACTTGAATATTGAATATTGGCAGATAACCAATGTGGTATGGATTTTTTTTTGGTGAGATTTCTCCACATTGTCGTAGATCAACACAGAAAGGTATCTGATCCCTGCAAAATACCAAAAAAGGTATCTCTGACTTTGTCAGAAACTATGGCCTATGCTTTGACAGGAAGCTGGGTATTGGACTGCAGACTTTCACTTTGTGAGTGGCGAGGCAGAATGGTAGATTTGTCGGGTTTTAATTTCTTTCTGTCCATTTTCGGATGAAAAAGGTCTAGAATAATTGGTTATTAGCAGGCTAACTTTTCATTACAGCTGTTTTCTTGTCACACTTTTTTTATTTATTTCTTTTTGTTCTTTGGTTGAAGATTACTTGGAGACAGAGAGAGCAGTAATGCAGATACGACCACACAAAAGACTACTTTCACAGATTTAGATTTTGACATGTTATGACTCCCTACTCTTTCATCAAAGAGAGTGGTCTTGGCCAAGGAGGTCTGTGTGCATTGATGCCAGTGTATTGAGTAGTGAGGGTCTGACGGTTTGTCTCTGAACTCTCAATTACCTCAGCATGAGAATGAACGGACTGCCTCTTTTTACAGTGTGTGAGCAACATGAAAGACCATTGGAAAGTGGCGGGTGGCCATTGTGCCGCTTTGAGAGGCTTGTTGTCGTCAGTGTGCTGGTTTAGCCAGAGGCACTGGAGAGTTCTTTTCGTGACTTCATGATTCTTTTCCCCCTGCCTTTTGTGGATTCATTAACCCTTAACAGGACTCTTAGACCAGTCACCACTTTGTGATACCATTTCTAGTCAAGCATACAGACGCCAACAACCTGTCCAGATAGTCAGCCCAGTCTGTTTGCTTTTAAATTAATTGAATCTTATTATTTGAGTCATAGCTGAATCTGGTCATAATTATTTTTTTATTTTTTTTCAAAGGTTTAGTCTAAATGAAACCGAGACATTACCATTATTATTTATAAAACACCATATACTTTTACTCAAACTCAATAATAAAAACAAGTTTAAATGGGTATATTTTCTTTTCTGACATAGCCTACTCCAGTTCTTGTTAAAACACATGACATGCAAATTCTTTGCATTTTGGGCACTTTTAAATCTTTTTTTTTTCCCTTTTTTTTTCATCAAAAGTGTACTTTCACTTTGAGCGTGAGGTCAATCGGTGCATCTCTTGATTTTTTTCATACATTTTTTTTTGTGAATCAAAAACTGATTAATCAAAAGTCTGATTCATGTACAAATGAACCCTCTGAGCTTTTATATTGCATTATTCAAAAATACTCAAACAACAACTAACAAATGTTTCACTGAGTGATTGAATATTTCAGTAAATTATAGGATGGATGGCTGGGATATTTTATAAATATGTTGTGTGATATTTTGTTTTGTGTCCATTTACATATCTGTTAAATAAATAGAAATTTTTAACAATTATTATTTTCCACAATGTAATAAGTTCCTCATAGAATCTACAGAATTAAGCAGTACAAGCAAACCTGGACATTGTTACTAAAATGAATTAATGAATGAATTGAAATTTAATCAAATCAGAATTTAATCAAATTTAGAGCTTGTAAATCAGAATCAAGTTGAATCAAGTATTGATTCTCAGACCTACTCAAGTCACCAGTAAAATAGTTTAACAATGTTGCTTTTTCACCTCTAATCAGGTTGGTTTAGGTATTTTGCAAGTGCATTGAAGAACAATGTTTTGACCAATAAGATCATTAGCTATTTTAACTGGAAGACAGCTCCCTTTTGTGCTGCACATTAAGCAAGAGCTCAGGGAGACTTGCTTCTTCTGAAACTCCATTCATGTGCACAATGTGTTCTAAATAGTGTTGTGGTATGTCAAATTTGTAGACCTTACTTATTGTATCTGCTTTCTTTTTACACTTTCTTATTCTTCTTTTTTTCTTCCGATGTCCTAAGTAGTTTTCTTTTTGATTTGCCCTAATTAAGTTAGTACCCTTCAGCCAAACATGTTCTGGTTGGTGAGCACATCCCCAAGATCATATTTCTTGTGTGGGTGGTTTGGAAGTAGATCAGTTGTGTGGGATTTAATAACCCATTTCTGGACTGTATTATTAGTATGTAGTGCAGTTCAAATTCTGCTGTGGATGCATTATTTCCTGTTTTTACATTGCATGCTATGTTCTGTCCCACATATTTATGTATTCACTTCATCTTGTTCTTGTCTGCCCAAAGGATGCATGCTCTGAGTCCTTCCTCAGATTTCCCCACTTCTTTGACCTTCGTGGGCAGACGAATCTTTCGACAGCGAGTAGTGTAATGCAAGCTCTGTGACTGTCTTCGCTCAGGCTCTATCCTTGCTTGACTCTCTGGGACCGCGGGAGGAGAGAAAGTTTAAATGTCCTAGAAATCCTCCAGAAAGATCAAAATCTTATTTAAAGCATAGTGGTTTTTTTTTTTTTTTAGCTAGCTGTTTTTACCAAAGCGCAATAACGGCCTCACTGCAGTAGCATTACTCAGCTCTTTGATGGGGACACAGAAAGCTTTCAGGCGCAATAAGGTTTAATGCCCTCTTTCAATTGACTGTTCGCAAAGACCCACCCCCTTTAGTTACAGTTGCTATGTCCGACAAGCCACGCCGCTCAAGCCACACCATGTTCTCACGCAATGAATAATATTGTGGAGCAGAGAGGACACCGACAATGCACTAACAACTTGCTGACAGACAGGACAGACCAGACCAGTTACTATTGATACGAAACAAAATCTCACCTTTTAAATTTGGTCATTTTTTTCAAAGAAATTTAAACAATAAATACCGTTTCATGGCTCTTTAATGTGTCTGACAGTTCACTGTAGAGCCTCAATTAAAGCTACTCGTGAACCAATCATCTCTTCCTTAGTTAATTTATAGCATCAAATAAACAAACATAAGAAGGCGGAAATACGTCAATACACACGTTTTTCAAGTTCAAATCCTCCAATGTTAATCTATGATTGGTCAGATCTCCTGTCAATCAAACTCCCTGCGAAGGGTCAATTGGATCAGTCATCCCCTCACATTTTCTCTCGGATCCCTTTTGGAGGTGAAATGAATCCTAAGTCTATTCATGATGGATTTATTTGAATCTGCTTTGTGTCCCATCATTGTACTCCCCCACGCTTAGATGCGCCTTTTGCTAAAATGCCAGGATTATTTATTTGGCCTCATGTGGAACAGGAGGAAATTGTGTAAACTGTGCTTTGTTTGACCCAGATGCCAGCCCTTATGTGTTTGCTCTGGCGTCTGCTTAAAAACGTGTATTTCTCTGCTATTAATGCTGGCATAAGAAAATGATTCATTATGCAGTTTAATTGCAGCTGCCAGATCTCAGCCACTGATGCTTCATAATCTATTGGCTCCTCCTAGGGAGCAGCCTGGGTTGCAGGCCCCGTGCACCTGCTAAAGGTCAACCCTGGATGAGGTCTGGAAAGTGCTGAGCTGCTTTGTGTGGAGGATGTGAGCACCTGGCTGAGGCCCTCTTCTGTGATGATTCAAACAGCTCTGTCCGCTGCTTGGTTCTGTCGCTCAACGTTAATGCCACCTGAGGGTGGACTCTGTAAAGAAACAATTGACATTTCCAAACCATACATTTTTATATGCGTGTTCTTCTTTCAGCAAAGAGAACGCTCTTTTTTTTATAACATCTAGGGGCTGGAATCATCGTGTTAAAAAGGTCACTACATTCTCTAGACATGTTTTTCTACATTCTAGCAAGTAATTTTGGAAGAGCTCTCCTCTCAGACAGCATCCATACACCATTAATTCCATTTCTCTCCTCTATGGCCTTGCCAACGGTGTTGGATGACCATATAATCTTTGAGTTGGCCAGAGGACCACTCTACAATCTCTGTTGCACACCACTCTCTGGCAGAACCTCTCACAGCTAGAGTGATGCTTTCTGTGGGCTTAGAGGTGAAAAAAGATGAAATCTGTGGAGACACCAAGACCTCTCGAATCTGATACACATCCTATTTTTTCACAAATATGTATGTATATTTAAGACTTCATTTAACTCTTTAACTGTGCTTGCGAGGATATTTGACAAAACGGGCATTTTTTGTGTTTGTGTCCTTTCAAGCTGCTTTCTGTGCGCACAAGTGTGTGTGTCACAGACTGGAGATTCACAGACGCGCACCAATAGTAACACACTGCCTTTTTTTTGCATCATTGTGCATGAATGGTTTAAAAGAATTTGCTTGAATGGGCTATATGCACGCATAAGTTCCGCATTTGACGCAAGGATGCTCAACAGTTTCCGGTTGGGGAGATTAAAGCGGAGGATAGGGCTGGGCGATATATCGAGTATGTACGATGTATCGTTATATTTTTTGAAACGATATGGAATGAGGCAATACCGTTTATATCGATACAGTAGTTTGATATGAGCACATCTGAAAAATAGCGGAGGTTGCAGTGTGAGCTGCTGCAGTGAAAGTAGCTAGGCTACGTAGTACAATTTGTCCTAAACATGACACAAGCTTATATTAATTGCGTCAAAATCACTTTGATATAGTTAGCAAGTTTAAGGCAGCTTGCCGCCCTGTCAAATGCTCTGACAGACACTGTTGCTGACTGACAGATATACTTGCGCTGTTTAATGCGTTTGAGATGTGGTGCTTTCCTCAGTGCTCAACTTACATTTCACAGGTATATTCTCCATCTGTAAATGTTAGAAAGTAAAGCAAATATGTCCATTTCACAACAAATATGTCCATGTCAGAAGAGGACGAGCTTCTGCAAGTGAATCTCCGCTAAAATTTATGCTTCCTTGAACGAGCGCCGGCGCACGCATGCGCGTGAATAGTACTACGTAGTACGCAATAATTCTGACTAAAATAAACATATTGATAAAATATTTGTTGTTGGAGAAAATAAATGTGCCATATGTGGAATTTTAAACCTACAAGTATATATTTTTAATGAAAGTGAAATTGATTATAATGGGGTAATCAAATGCAGGCTAATATACAGTAATTAGTTTGTGCTTTTGTTTTTGTTTTTATTTTCATTTTGAGTTTAGCTTTTAGTCAATATAAAAACAAAAGCTTTTTGCACATAATATATTGCATAGCCTATATTATATTTGTTTCCATATCCTTCAATATCAACATTGTTTGTAGGGTATCATTGGGCCGAATGTGAATATATATATATATATATATATATTTTTTTTTTAAATATAAAGATTTTCTTTATCTAAATAGAAAACGTAGAAAGTACCGAGATATATATCGTATATCGCCATTTGACCAAAAAATATCGAGATATGATTTTTTGGCCATATCGCCCAGCCCTAGCGGAGGAAAACCGAGGAAAACGGGATTATGGCAGAGTCTTCAAAATTTACTGTCCTCCCGTCTTTGAGACGAAACGTTCATACGTTTAGATGTAAATTTATATATAGTTATGTTTATTTAATATAATTTTAAAAAGAAGCATGAACACATCGAGGGGTGTCTGTTTTGTCTGTTTTTGTGACTAACGTTTCTTTAGTATAACCATGGAGTATAAAATTCAATATAAATTGTCGGTATTGCATTGGACTCTACGTTCAGCGGAAGTAATCGAGCATCCTTAAACCTTCACCGGAAATATCCGCCGTGCATAGAGCCCATAAGAGTGTGATCATATATTGTAGTGCTAGCCAAAGGATGAGAATAAAAATGGACACCGCCTTAATTGCGTTAAATATTTTTAATGTGTTAAACTGAAAAAAAAAATGTGTGTAAAATTAATCATTTAAAGTCCCCGTTAACTAGAAGTTGCAAACAAATTTTCTCTGTTGTTGTGAATTATTTCCGAGAGAAAAGGAATATTTAATGAGGCAAAATAGTGGGTGTGATTTTTATTTATTTTTTCCAACTAGCACCTGATTGGATCTAGAAAAGTAGGTGTAGCAGTAATTGGAATTATAAAACTATTTTTATTTGCTATTACTGCTGCAACCTTAACCGTTATTATAGTAACCTGCGTGTAACTCACTAACCCATGAGTGCCACAACTAAAAATGCACCTCCTCGCCATCTCCTTTCACATGCTGTCAATGCAGGCAGCCTGTCTACTGTCAGCTGGAGGGGCGTTGTTACACATCTTAAGCAGACACCCAAACCGGCAAACCTACCTCATCAGGGAAGGTCCAATGCAGAGGGGAGGCAAATTTTCACATTTTGATTAAAGATTATGAAGTTTTGGTGTGGTTTGACTTGCATAGATGACTTGTTCACCACAAAACGATCAATTTAGGCAAACAAAGTATGGTCAATTTTGAATTCATGGGGACTTTAACAGCGTTAACATTCATCTGTCCTTCACATTAATTACAGCATGAGAAATATTTACACAAAACACAGAACAATTTATAATGCTTTTTTGCCTTTTTTTGGAGCTTAACATAACGGTAAGTATTACACACAGTATTGGATTTGGATCTGACCGATACCTGGTTCGGCAAAAATTGCAATATTAAAACAGATACCGATACTAAATATTGGGTTGGTGCATCCCTAATTATTATTATTAGGGCTGGGTATTGAGACAAATTTCACAATTCGATTCGATTTCGATTCACAACCTTTCAATTCGATTTCGATTACGATTCGATTCGATTCAATATCGATTATTTTGGATATCAGTTACAATAAATGGCAATTTTTCTCAAGGGAATTAAATCTCTTAACTAATGCTGTAAACTATGGGAGTCTAGTTGTAGCCTACTAGGCTTCATTAGCCTAATAGGAAGGTAATAATGAATGAATCACTTAAATTACACTTTTATAATAAGAAAATTATATGAAATATAAACATTTAAATGGTGGCTGTCATAAAAACTTGCCAGATTTATTCAAATATGAAGGTAATAATGAATGAATCACTTAAATTACACTTTTATTTATTTTTATAATAAGAAGATTATATGAAATATAAACATTTAAATGGTGGCTGTCATAAAAACTTGCCAGATTTATTAAAATATGCATTAAATATTGAAGAACTTTAAGATTATAATGCATATGTAATATAGTGTATATATTTAGCAAAATGTTCCTCTCTGGAGTTATTTTTTTCCATCTGACTAACGAGTTGATGTGGGTCTTCTGAGGTAAATATGACGATACATGACATTGATTACAAGCTGTTTAACTGACGTCTTTCCACGGTTGAAACGCTGATTGAGCAAATGAATGTGACATGATACGGATTTCGATAAGTTGTACTCTATCTTTTAACACACATTCAGATGCTCCTTCATGTTTATTGCGCGCTGTAACTGGTATTATTAAGCCGGAAGAGAGATCAGCGCTGCTGCTTCTCTGGAGCTGAGCCAGAGCGATCTCACGCCACAGCGCCAAAACTCTATTTATGTTTTTGAATTTCTAAAGAAAATGGACGTAATTTGAAAATTGAGACTTTGTTTCATATCAATAGTAACAAAGGACAAAGATTATTGCGATTTTTTTGAATGCGCGCAGCCGCGATACAATGTCCCATTCATTCAAATGAAACAGGATGACTAATCGATTCTTGAGACTTAAGAATCGATATCGGTTCGTAAAAATGAGAATCGATTAATATCGAGAAATCGATATTTATTACCCAGCCCTAATTGTTATTATCATCATATATATTAATAGAATGTTTTATTATAATAATATAACAATAAATTATAATAATAATATCATAATCTTGTTATTACTATTTGTTTAGAATAGCTTTTAATGATATGATTGTGTAGTTGGTGCTTGTATTTGATGTACTTATTGCCCTGTTTTATATTGTACGGTGTCCTTGAGTGCCCTGAAAGGGACCTATAAATAAAAGGTATTATTATTATTAATTCCATGATTGATGTTATTTATTTTTGTTTATTCTATGCAGTTCTTAAGGGAGTTCCCCTCTATGGTAGAGTCTTTTTCAGCATGTTCGCATCAAAAACCCAATTTCTGCCTCTGCCTCTTATTTCACTTTACATATTTGTGAAGCAGCATCTTTCAGACATGCATCTACTCTCTTTATCTTCACTCAGCTCACTGGAAGTGAATTAATGGCTAATCGCTCCAAATGTGACTTATTGCAGACATTTCATTTGAAATGAAAATTCGGTCACAGTCTGGGTGTTTCTGTATTTGGGGTAGTAAAAAAAAATGGTTTCTTATCTTATAATGCTTGTCACACAGCAGCAGAGCATAGACACAAAGCTCTTGATACCCACTAGAGCCCTCCCACCTTCAGGTAGTCTCTTGTGCTTTGTTAGTGACATAAATGTATTCAAAGTCAACCGAATACAGAGCGGGTGTTTTCTATTAATGATGCTGCTCTCGACATGTATTTTGGCAATTTCTTTTTTTTTTTACTACTATCATTGACAGTAGTCTGTAGTATTCTCATTATGTTTGAGTTGACCTACATCTAGATGATTTCTTGTTTATATTTTTGTTGAGTCTGTGATCCACTACAAAATTCTACCTGACAGTTGTAAAAAAAAACAAAAAAAAACATCCTCAGCACGTTTGCTATTGTACACAATGGTGTTTGTGGTTTTGTTTTGCCAAATCACCATTGCACAGTGGGCCAAATCTGACAAAAACCTCCAGATAGCTAATAGACATCACAAATGATATGTTTACGGCCCTCCAATCATCGTACACATGATTTGCCCAATTGGGCCTAATCCGCTGTGAATGGAGACGGTCCTCATGGGAGCTGAAGCAGGCAGACTGTGGTGCCTGGTTGTAAATTGCAATGCTAATAGAGGAACTCTAAGCGGCCTGCGTCCCTGATAGAGGCCTGTTTAATGGAGATTTTCAGGGAATGAGCATTTATCAGACGTTGACAGACAGACGGCTCTCATCCAGATGAAAGAGGTGTGAGGACCCACCCCCACCGACTCAGAGGAAGTGAGGCGTGTCTACAGGATCTTTTCGGAAGAGACCTAAACAATCACATTCTGTATGCTACAGAACTGGCCACAAAATGATGAGAATATCAATGTTTCCTCAAGATAACTCACTGGTTCATTTGCATGTGCTTCCGCCCATGGCGACTCCACCTTTACATCTGTTAGCGTACAGCTCTCACTTCTCCTTTGTTATGTCAGAGAGTCACTGTGGGATGTCGGTTTGTCTCTCAGAGTGAAGCTCAAATAGAGGGAGGATTTGTTGACACATCCTCTTTATGCTCAAAACAAATGCCTAGTTTGTCCTCCTTGTTTGTCCCTTGACCCAGCTCGAACCATAGGAGCGTATTCACCTCCTCTTGTCCGTCTTTCATTTTACAGACATCCCTCGAGGCTCCATATTCACATCCGTCTTTCCTCTCCCCCTCTGTCTCTTCTCCGGGAACTGCTGATTTAATGAAGGCCCCTATGGTTAACATTACAGTCATCTGTAACGGGAGCCCCTGGCTCCATTCAAAGCCTAATAACTATGACCCATGTTTTCTTCACATATGTGTTCATGTTGGAATAAGTGTACTGATTTATTTCAGTCTGTTGCCCTTTGGACCACAGGCTTTTTACAAACCTCCTCAACTTGATCCCTAAGGCTGAGCTTCCTCTCACTGGACAAATACTAAGAAACAGAAGCTGCGGGAGCATTTTTATATGCCTGAGCCGAGCAGCCTGTGGAGTGCCTCATTAAGAGAAAACAGCTCTTTTTGCATTGGGTCAATCTATGTCTGCTCTGTCCTTTGTATCTGTTGGATAAAATGAATCAAAGCGCATTATAATTCCTCATAACTGTCAGCTTTTAAATCATTTCAGGAAATTCTTCTATTGATTCATAATCGGTGACTTTCTTCAAAGGTTTTTCTCAGCAGAGCAGATACAGGTCTGGGTTGTCATGGCACCAGTGGCCAATTTTAGTGTCTGTTCTGAACTTTGTCCACAGAAACATCTCACTTCTATTGTTTTATATTAATAATGTCTTGCTTTCACTTTCTCTAGCTGGTTCAGTCGTGTTGTTTGCATAGTGCAGTAATTATTTTAGCAGTGCGACAGGCTAATGAGCTTCTCAGTGTTCAGAAAGGCAGGGCAGCACAGATGCATGTACCTTTGTGCCCATTTGACTCAGCGTATTAATTACCACCATACTGGCGCATCAAACACTCCTCGTTATAGCTGCTGGTTGCAGAGGCCCTGCCCTGTAGTGGAGTATGGGAACGGGCTTTGCAACTGGATCTCATTTGCGTTGGCTTTCTGATATAGACCTATCATCAAAGCTTGATGTTTTTTAAACAACAGTTGATTTTGACAAACCAGTGGTCTATCACACTAAAGTTCTACTTCATTTAGCCTAAAAAGATGAAGTGATTGTATCTACCAGAGTTTTCTAGCTTTTTTGCGTTATTGCATTAGTTTTAGCATTTTATGGCTACCAAAGTTATTGTGCTAATTAGCATTACTACTGTGACCTTTGAGATTCTATGTGCGTTTATTATGTTGCAATAGTTTTTTTTCTCAAATGAAACGTTAAAATGGTTGTGTAGTGACTCTGAGAGCGACTCTGAAGATAAAGCTCTCTTATAGTGAAGTGGCTGAGGTTGATAACACAGCGAGTGTCACATGTGCTTTAGTGTGTGTGGTAAATGAAACCGTGCGTCTGTGCCATTCATTCACACAGAGGCAATCAGAACAAGCAGGATTCATTTTAAAATGGTATTTTTGGTGTTTAATATTCACAGACATGGATATATATTATGCTTTATATCAACTACAGTGCTCCTAGTAAAAAAAGTTAGCCCGGAGCCCTTCGCTTCGATAAACACAGAAGTGACTGAGAGCAGCTGCCTATTAGTGGGTACCTTTTTTTATTCCTGGTACTTGTGTTACCAATACTACAGAAATGCTGGTATCGCACATTTTCAAAATTGCAGTACCGAAGTACTAGTACTTTTGACATCCCTAATCCAAAACTATAATTAATTTTTTAGCTTTTTATTTTAGGCTGATCTTGAAAAATGTATTTTAGTTTAGTTTGTGTGTTCTATGGGGAACAAAAAAACTATTTAATATTCAACCATTGCCAATTTTTGATTTGTCAACATGTTGCCTCTGCCCACCCATTAAATTCAAAATCTCATGTCCTACAGTTTATAACTGCCATGATAAGCTGACACCTGTCCCAGTATGCACATCTTTGGCTATTTTTGTCATTTGACCTGTCATTTCTGGCCCATTCTTGTGGAAAGCAGTATTTTCCACGTGAAGCCAGCAGTGCTTGGTCCTCATCAGGAAGACCTCAGGCTCTCCCATGCCTCACAACCTTTTTTTTTTCTTTTTTTTCTTTCTAAATGCTCCAGGGATGCATCCTCTGACAATCCATGTTTTAAAACATCCCTGGTTTGCCTGCTGTTCTCCTTGGCCAGTCTTATTGACTGCACCCTTTAGAATTGTTGCCCATTATTTTGCCCCTTCCCCTTCTTACACAGCTGGCATTATTGCCTTAGAGGTGCCTGCCAGTGCCTTGACTCCTTTGCAGACAGACTGGGTGACATCGCAGTCATGTCAGTCAAGAATCAGATTCATGGCTAATGCCCATTGGCTCAGAACTATGACTGCTGCCATTGGCCCCAGTGCTCTAGTCTCAGCTCTCAGACAGGAAGCCAAAATCACAGTCGGTCAGCACTCTAGCCAGATGTGTACAGCTGTGAATATTGCCACAAATCTGGCATATTATGATACATCCCACTTGCAATCTCCCACACACATAAAATCAAGGCTGTAGATTGTAGATTTTGTGACCATGTGACAATACAATCATAATAGTATGTTTCAAGAATGAGTTTTCATGCTTCTTGCACATGCTTAAAAGCATGTCACACGGCCAAAGTCATGTTTTTCATTCAAAATGTGATTAATTTTTTAAGAAGTCAGTTTTTCAGTGTTGTTCCATTAGCGAAGTGTAATATATGTGTGCCCAAGTCGGGTCAGATCACGTCAAGCATATTAAATCTTGTGTTTTTTCCATCCCTAGGCTCTCACATGCAGGATGTTTTTTTTTTTAGCATAACCTTGTATGTGTAACTGCACAGTGCATATTAGGTCCATAATTTAAATGCTGATTAGATTAGACACCGAGAATCGCAGCGACTGAGGCATTGATGGGGCGAAGGAAAAGAAGGTAAAAAGATTTAGATACTAATACCTCTCAGCGGGGTTTTCCCTCGCACTGAACAGAAGGCCAAATTGTTACACCTCAAAAAAGGAAGCAATTGTTTCCACAGTGACTATTGAGCGGAAATCAATATCAGCGTCTAATTTGTTGCATTTAGCAAAGATGCGCATGAAATTGATTCTCCTGTCGTCGAGAGCTGTGGTTAAACCAGTGGGCTATTGTGTGTGACCAGGCATAGCAGTCACCCTCTTTCACCTGCTCAGCTGAGACCAATAAAACATTATGTAAATCCCATTTTTCCCCTGTAGTGTTGTAGGTATTGTTAAAATTAGTATTTGGGTCTCAAACCCACATCATGGATGTTTCCATGTCCATCCCTGACGATGCTTTCAGTGTGAATTTTATAGGTCTTGGGTTCTTGTGTACCTCAGGTTGGTCTGTTGAGCAGCTGGTGTTTACTGTACCATGTGCCTTTTGGCGTCTTTAGGACAGGTCTGTGGACAGGGAGCTCTCTAACTCAAACTGTTTTAAAGCTTTTACTGTCTTTCTCCTGCTGAGAAGGGATCAGGCTGAGGCTTGTGTACAGTATGTCACACCAGAGCCCCAGTGCAGAAATACAAACTCATGCACAACTTTGACTAAGACCTGAGGCTTTTGTTGAGGAGTTGGAGACTGAAAGAATTTACCCTCAGGGATCAATGAAAGTAGAGGTCAGTTTTGCTGATTCATCAGCACTGATAACCAATTTCTGGAACTATTGGTTATCTGCAATTATCCACTCCGATAGTTTCTCCGGTTGTGTACATTGCGGGAGCGGCTAAGGAAGCTCTTCTGCCGTTACATAGTATAGGAGTGGCCTCTAGAGGTGAAATAAAAACTATCATGCCTCAAGGTGTTTGTTTTAACATGAGACTCTGCACGGAGCGGAACCAGATGCTAATGTTAAACTTCAACAAAGGAAATGTTTGTACACTACAGAACACAGTCATATTTTAAAATAATCAATTTGTTTACTAGACGCTGCATTATTAGAGGACAATATGTTTGCTGACAAGGGATAATAACAAAGTGACAAATATACACGCAAATCTGAAACAAAAGTTTAAATATCGTGATTGTTATGGTCTATTTTCATTAGTTTATATCCAGCTTGGGACTTTTATTTATTCATTAGCCAGCTAAATTGCATCTCCGCAGCAGTGGATGTGCCTACTGTATTCATGTTTAATACGGATTCCAATTCCGGATTTTGATTTTTTTTTTTTTTCAAATGCACAACATTTTCTTGTTATTGTGAGTGTACACAAATAAATTTAGAATAATGACCCATTTCAAATGATGCATGACTCCATGTATGACCAAAAAATTATGGAGTGTTTTTAGTTCTTTTCAATTTTAAAAGGAAAGAATGCAAGTGAAAGTGCAGGTGTTAATTAAAAAAATCAATACATTTTCTTGCATCAGTCAATACTGTTTATTTTTATAATACATTTCAGCTCTATTTTAATTTGAGTGTTATGCTTTTATTTAGATCTGATTTTGATCATTTGTTCAAAAAAAATTATCCGTTAATTAATCGGTTATTGGCAGGTACTGCCCAACTTAGATATCAGTCTCTGTAAAATCCAATATTGGATGAGCTCTACAATGAAGTACTATCTACAAATCCCATGTGATCAGCAAGAAATATGTCTTTACATGTGGTTGCACATGTATTGTACATTATCAATATTTAATTGATTTAATTTTATATTACTTTTGCCACATTCTCTCTCAAAGTGTATCTTTAATAATTCTAATAGTCTTTACAATGCTGTCAAATTTGCTGATTTTTTTTATTTTTTTATTTACATACAATAGTATAGAATTTTAATATTGGTGCATCACTAGCAAATCAGACTGCGATTGAAACTGCATGATCGAGAACCAAACCAGCGTGTAGGAGAGATCACATTGACATCACAGTTCTTCACTGGTGTGTTGCAGTTCAGCACGGCAGTTCAGGAGGGCATAGACTCCCTCCTGTGTTTGCCTTGGAGCGGAAAGCTGAAGTTTTTCTTTGTGGCATGTTTGTGTAGAAAATACTTGTATTTCTCTTTCTAAGGGAAACTAGTGCCAGGCTTCTTTGCAATAACCTGCAATATTACTTGCCAGTAAGCACCTTGACCTCAGCAGCATTGGCCTCCATAGTCACCATGGACACCTATAGGTGACCCTCCCATTAGTGTAGATGAGTTTACTGTGTCTTGTGGAACTGCATTACTGGACATAATTAGCTGTAGACACACTACAGAGTGTGTTTCGTCTACAGTCTGTTATCGAATGCACTTGCTTGCTTTCCATTTGCTGTGGGTGCATCCCAGCGTTCTGTGGGCAGTTAGGATGAACTCATTCATCTTCCTCTCTCTCAGGTAAGAGAAAAAATAACGGAATAAAGCGGAAAGGGGGTTGTAGACACGATGGAAGGCAGCTGGAATGTGTACAGTTAAAATAAAGGAGTAGAAGAAGACATTAAGGATAACTTTAAGGTGAGATTGAGAGGACATCACATGCCACTACTCATACATGCTGCGGGTTTTTTGGTAGCCTCCACCTGGGATGACTTTCAGTTCTTCATTCCAGCTAACAGCTAAAGAAACTGTATTTAAAATCATTGCAGAATTAAAATGCTGCTTGTTTGCAGGCAAAACTGGATGGTGACCTTTGCTCCAGACATACAAAGAACCATTGTAACAGAGACTGAGGCACCAAAGATGTTCAAGCAGTAGCAGCACCACTGCTCTTAATGTACCGGCCAATGGTGGCGTAAAAAATGAAGTGAACCTGAAGTTGCTGCATGCTTACCAGGCAGAGATATTAGGAGATCTTGATGAAGGCGGGGAATTGGCCCGAACGCAGTTTGCGAACTGCGTCGGATGACAGATTTGTCTCTCAGGGGCTGCCAAGGAGACGGCTAGATCTATCTAGTTTTATAGCAGCCCTGGTGGCCACTGAGAGACATCTCTGGTTGAATCTCAGTAATATTAAATAACAAGACAAGCATTTTCGGATGCGCCGGTCTCAACTGCTGCCTTTTCTGTGACGCCTTTAATTTGGTCGCCGAAAGGTTTCAGGAGTCAGGCAGCGGCATTCCAAAAACTCCTCCCCTGCCGGGGCTCTCTCCTGGGCTGTCTCCGGGGCTGCTGAGCGGGAGCAGCCACAAACATCTTAAGCCAGCTCCTCTTGTCGTGTCACTCAAAAACAGAGTGTGGCTTCCCATGCTCCCCTACAGAAAAACTGGGGTCACGGGAAGCCCGCTCAACAGCAGCCTTCACGGCCTAAAATGGATACAAGGACTGTTATTTTGTCCAAGAAGGCTGCAAAGAAAAGGTTCTAACGTCTGAGGCTGCAGGCCATCAAGGGTAGTTAACTAAGGGGAGAGCGGTTAACACCTCATTGTACTGTGCCCTCGGGGGTCCATTATGCTAACTCTGCCACCTCGTGTGTTACAGGCCGCAGCCGTCTCCGGCAAGCACATATCTCATGGTCCACCTGGAAACGTAGTGGTCCTGGGATGCCCGCCCTCTCCGAGGAGGGTTCTAGAGCAGTCAGTTCAGTCGTTCTCTGCCAGTTCGCCGTTACTGGGTGACAAGCTGGTTGCTCAACATCAACTAAATCCAGAAACCAGTCTTGAGAGGCTGATACCTCTAGTACAATTTTTTGACAGCGTGGAAGCTACTGCCAAATATTTCTCGTTGGGTCCTGCAGACGATAGAAAAGGGCCATCAGATTCAGTTTGGGTCTCGTCCGCCCAGGTTTATGGGGGTCCTACCCACCATGGTGGACCCCAAGCAGGTTCTGGTGATGGAAGAAGTGAGAAACCTGTTGGACAAGGGGCCCATAAAACATGTACCTCCCTCCAGCAGGGACACCAGGTTTTACAGCTGTTCATCGTTCCAAAGAAGGATGGGGGGTTACGTCCCATTTTGGATCTAAGAGTTCGGAACGATTCGGTCACGTAACTAAAATTCAAAATGTTAACTTTGAGAAAAATCGTGCTGCAGATCAGATCCGAGGACTGGTTTATCGTGATAGATCTCAAGGACGCATACGCATACTATCACAGGAAGTTCCTGCGGTTTGCTTTCGGGGGCAAAGCATACCAATATCGAGTTTTTCCATTCGGTCTAGCACTATCTCCCCGCACCTTCACAATGCGTGAATGCAGCTCTGGCACCACCTCGCATACAGGGTATTCGCATCACAAACTACATCGACGATTGGTTGATTTTAGCTCAGTTGGCGGTTCGGCATCGAGATGTAGTCCTTACCCACACGAAGGAGCTGGGGTTATGGCTTGACGCCAAGAAAAGTATACTTTCTTCATTACAGAGGACCCCTTATCTGGGGGTAGTTTGGGATTCTATGTTAATGAGGGCGCATCTTTTTTAAGTATTGTTCATTTTTATTTAATGTTAGCTGTTGCAAATGTTAATGTACTTTGGTATAACCTCAATACAAATTTGCATTTTTTTAATTTATTTTTTTAGTTTCTTTCAGTGTTTAAATGGTTCTGGTTCTCTGTTCTTTTCCTCCCACAGCCCTCCTCCCACTCACCCATTATTTTTCGCCTCTCTATCTCTGTCTCTCACCTTGTTCTTTAACACCTACTGAAGATGCATTGATCCATGTGAATACATGAGAACTAGTGAGTGCAGTCCTGTCCATCTATGTTTGAGAGATGAATTTAAATCAATTTCATATGTGGTCAGGGAACATGTTAGATCCTGCTGTGTCATCCACCTTTATTAGCCGTGCTGGTTCAGGCTTCTGCTCCGGCAGTCCATGAACCCCTCTGCTGCTCACTACACTGAGCATTGACCAACAATTTGTCACCGTGGCTCTGGTGGTTTGAGCTAATAGGATTGGATTAGCGACGCTGACTTTTCTTTCGATACAGTTCTATCAATTTTATCAAGGCTTCAGCTCTTGATTTCCCATGACTAACTGGATTTCTGACAAGGCAAGGTTTTGAAAAAAAAAACAACAACTTGGATAGCACAGCCCCCAGGTGTCTAGGCAGTGTAGCCCACCTGGAGGTCCGCTGTTGATGTCAGGGATGCCAAATTCAGTTTTACTCACTACACATTTCCGGCTGATTCACTCACGGTTTGCCAAAGCAATGATCCATTCCGAAGAAAGTTTAATTATTTGGAAAGATCTGTGTGGACACCAAGTGAAAATGAAAAAAAAAAAAAAAAAAGTTTTCCCAAGAGATTCCTTTGAAAGTCTCCATTTTTTTAGCTTCCACTGTTTCGGTATTAAATCGTAAGAAAGGGAGTTTTACATTTTAGAGTGATCTGATTTCAAAAGAGAGATGAGACATGTGAAAGTCATTACTCAAATTGAACCAAGCTCCTCGCTTCACAGCCAGTGCCTCACTCATATTTTTCTTATTAAAGCAATTAATGGGAAATGAAGGGCATTTAATGAAATCATTTCAACGGATGATTTAACATCTGAAAAATTGGGGCTTGTAAAATCTAGCATCATCCCTCACTCCTGTCTTTGTTACCAAGGCTTGAAATGTGCACTCTTCACCTTCACTTCCATTTTAATATTAGTGAAGTTCTTTTCAATGTCATTAAGAGATTAGTTTGGCATCTCATCTGACAATTGCAGCACATATTTGTCCTTCAGTCATGGTATAATGTCTCCAATGGCTTTTTAGCTGCCACTCGATTGTCTGTCTTCAGTGGCTGTTATTCTAGCTTTCTATTTATCCTTCTGTTTGTCTGTTTGTTGTTCTAATGTTTTACCTGTCATTCTCTCTTTCTGTCTGTCTGTTGTTCCAATGTTCTAATATTCTATCCATCATTCTCTGTCTTTGGTTCTAACATTCTGTCATTGTATTTATCGTTCTTTTTGTTTGTCTTATGTTCTAGCATTATGTATTTTGTTTTGTCTGTTTGTTGTTCATGTTTTTTTTTGGCCTATCGTTCTATGATTCTCTCTCGGAATTCATATTCAGGTACAGTATTAATTGGAATTTTAAAGGGGTTCTGAATTCTATGTCACATAACCCTGGTGTGTGCTGACTTTTTTTCTGTCTCTTTTTCATGTGCATAGCTGTTATAGCCTCTACTGGTTTGAGCTATCTTGGAAATTTGTACTATAGCACGTTTTAACAAAGTTACAGACCAAATGACCAATCACTTTGTTGTATTCTTAATTTAGGAAGTCGCTTTAGATAAGTGTAAAAATATTCTGTTAATTTCTTAAGCTCAGATACACATTCTCTCTTTTATTTGATTTCACCACTTTAACTTAGAAACACTTAGAAACCTTGTGAAGTTGCTTGTCTGTGACATCTGCAATACTTTTCATGTGAAGGTCAAAACAGCATGTGATGCTTTTGTTGAAAAGTACATTGACTGTGAGTGACATGTCAGCAGTTGTAGTATTATTAATAGTACCATAGCTGTACAATCAATAACATCAGTGAGGTTATTTTATGGATTATCAAACTGTACTATTCTGTCTATTTCCCCCACCCCCCTTTATGTATCTGATTATACAAAGGTCATGTCCCACTTTTCAGCGGGGATGGAGTGGAGGGACAGGCTTGTGACTAGTGGCAACTCCACAGGGCTTCAATGCCAAACCGAATCATCAAGTAACTGATTCTGGGACCATTCTAGGATGTTTTTTTTTTTTTTTTTTTTAATTTCAGATGGCTGTGATATCATAGATGACTATAGTGATTGGCATCCCAGCGGTGCCTGGAAAAATGGACAGTTATAGAAAAAAGGAGAAAGTTGCAGATGGTTGACCAAGATGACATTTAATTGTGCATACTTATGCAGCTGTCTCTGTCAAGTACCATGATTTTCCTCTGTCGTTTTCTAAGTTTGTCATGAGAAGAGAGGTGTTTTTTGCAGGTCCTTGTGGTGACATTTCTCTTACTATTGCAAAATTATATGTTGAATTGAGAATAGCCTTTTGGCTCCAGTTCAATTAATGAATTGGAAAACATGATGCAGAATTGCAATTCAAATTGAATGTCTGGGTGTATAATTGAAATTATTTGAAATTCAAATAAATTTTTATACTGCAACTGCAATATTTTACTAGAACAGCAAAGTTTGGCAAGACATTTGACAGAAAATTGGAAAGTTTATAGCCTTTATTGTAAGATAGATTTATTTAGAATGAAATTGAAATTCTAATTTAACTTCTTGTAGGGTATGGCATGATACCAAGTCACCCTCGGAAATCTGTTAGGATTAGGAAGATCTCCAAAGGCCCTTGCAGTGACTGTGCACAGATAATAACACATCAGCATTTCTTGGATCAGCTTAGATCAGTAGAGGTCATTTACCATCTTTACCATATCTGCACTGTTGGAATCACATGGGTAATGTAGCATGGGGGTTCTTATGGGTACAAATCATGTTTGCTTGCAGCAAAAAGACTTACTGCATGACTCGTAAAGAGGTTAATGTGACGAAGCTATGAGAGAAGATATTTCCAGCTTTTCCTTCTGGTTGGTTGGTTAAACTCTGAAGAACAGCTTTAACATTTGGCTACAACATAGTCATGCCAAATGGCTCATAGGGAGATGAATTTTCCTCAACCTATCAGTGGAATTATACAGTTGCGCAACCCTTCTGTCTCCTCTGCGATGACAGTTTAAGAGAGATAGGAACAGCAAAACTTGTAGAGGGACTGCATTAACATTCATCACAGGTTTGGAGAAAGCGCTCGCCTCAGGGCTACAGTTTTTTTTTTTCTGTCATGCATAGCAGAGGCAAAGAGAGGGAGATGAAGAGATATGCTCGACAGGGTGGAGTCCTCGAGGAGGGCCTCTAATCATTGCTTAGGGCCTGCTGGTTCTCTCTATCTGTTGGGAGTCTTCAAGGGTTTAATGCCTTTGGGCAAATGACCGCTCCAAATGGCAATCTGTAGATTCAGTTTAGGCTCAAATGGTCTTTGGCATCCTCAACTGTGCTCTTGGTTGCTTGGTTGTCATTAGATTAATGGATAATTAATAGTGTCTTTGACACAGTGATTCTTTTAAGGACTAAGCTGGAAAAAGCAGTTTCTGACACTTTAAGAAACAAAGTCTGTCTGCTGTTTTTCTCTTACAACCTTTTTCTTATTTGCTAAGTCTAAACTAACTTTTAATTTTTGTACTTTAGATTATGGATTTTAACAAATCCCTAACCCTCGGTATTAATCTTCAACACATGTATCCTTTGCTGTTTGTTCTTTGGCCATGAGTGATGCCTGAGATTGTGTGGTTTGTTCAATGGAGGTGTGCTAATGCATTACTGGTAAAATACTGTAAAATATCATGGAGGCTTGGTGGTCAAGTTTTTGAATTGAGCCAGAAAACAAATACCCTATATCAACCTTATAGCAAAGTACTTAAAACCAATCAGATACCATTCATACATTTAATTATTTATTTCTCTACATACGGGGTCTGATTTACATTATCAGAAAAAGGAAGGTTGTTAGAAAAAAGGAAATAAAAAAACATTTAGTCATTTTTATTTAAATGTAATCATTTTCTTCTTTGGGGTCTATCTAATTTTCTATCTTAATGTGTTGATGGCTAAAAATAACAGTAGATATTAGGACGTGTGCAAATCACATGAGACATTGAAGCTATTGGCTTCTATTAGTGGTTGGAGAGACAGTAGCGCAATACACTGATCAATCAGCACTCTGGTTGAAAGCCCAGCTGTTCCACGCAACACATTGTTGGCTCAAACTGAGATCATATTGCCATGGGTTCATATGTAATCAAATTGACCCTATCAGATTAAACCACAGTTTAGGCACAATTGCTTTTTCCTAGGGATGCCATAAGGTTTGGGTCAATGAGATTATGGATTGATTGATCAATGTCTTGTTGCATTAAATCTGTAATTTCTGTGAAAACTCTGCCCTTGAGCAAAGGCAGTGCTGTGGGTCATGGCTATGTGCCAAGCTGCTATAGACACATCCGTAATAGTATTTTGACCTTCTTTCACAGAGGGTGAATTAGAAGACCTCTCAACTGTCGATGTACTATTGCACACTATTAAAGGAGAATTCTGGTATTAAGCACTTTGAGTCTATTTTCTAGTTTTGGATGAACAAGAGTGGCGGACACAGAAATTGTGACAAGGTCTCGACTTTTTGAATCTTTTAGAATCGCCTTTGACCGCTTCAGAATGTCTGTCTACCGGCATGAAAAAAAAAGGTCCTTAAAATAACCCTTAATGTTCGTTTTCAAAACTCTGCAACTCACTGAGCGGTTAGTGGTGTTCGTTGATGATTTAAGAACAAATATATTGGCGCAATGTATGATTTTAATCTGTGTTATTTGCTATAGTGGAATTATTTTTTCAGATACCACACAACCGCGCAGATACCCCACAGCTCCGCTCGATATTTGAGTCTGAAGCACACTCATGACCACTTGATGGTAGCGCAGTAATACCAACGAGCAATGAGTCCAACATAAATCAATGTGATTTTACAAAATGGCCAATAAAACACGAAATGAGCTATATTTCGCTACGCTACTTGTTTTGGAACATCAACGAACACCACTAACCACTCGGTGAGGTGCAGAGTTTTTGCAAAACGAATGTTAAGGGTTGTTTTAAGAACATGTTTGTGCATGCCAGTAGACAGCCACTCTGAAGCAGTCAATGGCGATTCTAAAAGAGACAAAAAGTCGAGACAGGACCCATTGTCAAAATTTCTGTGTCCACCACTCTGTGTCCAGCACTTTTTAACTTTTTTGGGTTAAAAACTATCCAAAATAATTTTTTGAGCAAGTACATAACCAGCCAGTGCTCAAAACGATCCGCTTGTATTAGCTCGATTCAAATGGTAAGCTTGTAATAAGGATTTTAATTCCATTTAATTCCATTGCGTCATTACGTCACATCTGTACACATAAAGGAGGCGTCACGGCTAGTATAACCTACATTGTGTGTAAGGATTCTGCAGGTGGAGATTTATAGCCTTTTCTCACTGCACTTGATATAATTAAACTTATTAACTTGATAGCGGATCCAGAAAGGTTCAAACAACAATCACATGTCTACTGCTGTCCATGCCAAATGTTGTATTCTTTTTCTTTCTCTCTCACGCAATGTCTTTATTTCTCTTTCTTTTCCAATCTCAACTTTCGATCTCTCTGATTATATCTTTATACTTTGACTTGTGTTTCTCTTTGTCCATGTGTGATGTTAGTGCACTGCTCCTTATTGGTAAACCTTCTCGGACTAGGCTGAACTGCCAAAAAAGATGGCTTTACACAGCTCCTCATGTTGTTCTGAAAACTGCCTGATTGATCTGTTCTCTTCCTCGCAAGTCCCAATCTAATGCCTCCCTTTCATAATGAAATACCCAGTCATTGTTATCAGAGAAGAAGCAGATACACAGAATCAATGAGCTCCAGTCCTCCACACTAGCTAATCACTGATTCACACAGTGGAAGGAGCTTGGCTCTGCGCTCAACCACCATCGATCAGAGTCTGATCTGAGCCCACCAGCACTCAGAGCCCATCACCACACATACCGCCCTCCCATGGGCTGTCCCTCTCCAACTCCTCATCGCCTAATGAGGAATCTCATTTAAATCAGAGAAGCTGTGAATACATAATAAGGCTCAAGTCTGCTTTCAGCTGACTGTAGCACTGATACCAGAGTGGCGTATTGATCTGTTTACTCTGTGCTCTGTGTTCTGTCCTTAAATATCAGTGTTCAGGATGAGAGCTGAACTCTGAAGTAAACACCTTCAACAGGGAGTTGAGTCTATAGGATCAGTGATTAAGTGCTACGCCCAATATTGTTCCAGCGCTGTGTTTACGGAACCCCACAACGAAGGGTTGGACAATGAAAGGATTTACGTGTACAAAACCATGAACCTTTTTTTATATATATAAAAGTTTTCTGGTTTCTAAACCAATAACTTTTAAGATTCTATTTTTTAAAGATGCAAAAAAATAATAATAAATACATTCTATGTATTTTATACATTATTTCTTAAGTATTCATGATGCTTCATGATTCATCCTGTGCACAATGGCATATTTATTTATATATTTATTTACTTTTTTTGAGTAATTTCTATTTATTTCCCAATTTATTTTCTAATAAATTACTTTCTAGAATGAGAAGATCGTGTCTTTGAAAATTATGAATTACCTTAGAGGAGGGCTCAAGTATTTTTTCAATAAAGCAAGATAATCGACACAGAATGATTATTGTGCTGCTGCCGTATTTCATACTGTGCACCTTCCTTTTCTTTACAGGGGTGTACTTTCGTTCCTCCCTAAAAACCCAAACTTGACATGTAAATCAGCCAAATAATTGAGTGCTGTAAAATGCAGTCTACTGTTGCTAAACGGCGGCCTTTTCACGCTCTGAGACGGCGCGGAACAGACGTTTGTTGTGTTAATGAAGCCTAGGGCTTCAGATACAGACCTAAACGGTAAAATATGTCAATGTTGGTGATGTCTTAAATTTATGTAAACACAGAGAAAGAGCTCCTGTGTAACAGTATATTGGATCCGTGCATAAGCTCTTAAAGTGACACTATTTAGTTTATTCGTATTTTTGTTCTGTTGTATTTTTCGTTGGTTTTGTTTGTGATTTTGTCTCTTTGTTCTCATTGCTGACTGTTTATGGTTATTATGTAATGCCATTGATGTTATGTATCTTGTCAGATGAGCTACTGAATGTGTATAGTACCACAGCTGTGGGTTTGAGGGTTGGAGCATCACCCTTGTTAATGAAGTTTGTTGTGTAATTAATTAGAGTAGTTACCTTGCCAGACAAAAGCTTGCCTAATGGATCGAAATTCAAAAGCTATTTCCTCGTCCCTTGTGGGGGCACACTAAATCGATCTTCACTTGCATGCATGCTAATACACAGCTTTAAGCTTTAAACCTTGTCTGCATGCTTTTAGTTACAGCAAGATATTAATTGCTTGTTTGGCTTGAGCCAGTTGTGTACCGCAAGTACGAGGCCCGAGGGATTGTTATTTTTGCCTACTTGTTTATTTACTCTTTTATTTAATAATTGACTTTATTATATTATCACGGTAAATGATGCGAATGAAATGTGAATCGTTGTCCATCATTTTGTCACCAAAAATGTCACGTTTCAATATTGGAAATGTTTCCGTTTTAAACCATGTGAGCCACTGGATGTCACACAAGCAATGTGCAAACTTTGCGCTAGAGTTATGCAGGTGCAGAAGATTCAAACCCCAGTCAATTATTCACTACAGAAAGTGAAAGTAAAAATTGACTGAGCTTTTTGTGTCAGATGCTGCATTAACCACGAATTAACTCGAGTAAATAAATAAACGGGATGTTTAAACTGTCATCTAATATTTGATAGTCTCAGTGCAGCTTGTATGTTTGATAAATTTGTTGTAAACTGCTGCATGTGGTGAGATATGCTTTTTAAAAGACTTTCTCTGGCCAGCATTATGCAGTCCATCTAGACTGCAGATGAGCTTCTGTCACAGCTAGCCATCCCATATATCCTCTTTGCCCTAGAGTGTAGAAAAGGAAGCGTCTTTATCTTCCCCCCAGCCTATGCGTGTTGTATTTCTTCGCTAAATTACTTTTTCTGTCTGTGATGGAAGAGTTTAAAAAAATTGATACAGACGAGTGAAATGTAGAAATGATAGGTCCTCAGAAAGTCTTTTCTCAAAGGAGATTTCAGAGAAAAAGAGGTGGTCCTATAAAAAGTCTGAGAGTTATGAGATTGATTGGACTGGATGAGGATTTTATTTCTCATGGCCTGTCATTCAGTCATTCATTTCTAAACCTCACCCTTTTCTCTCCAAGCAGCATTTAGATAAATCCTGGTTTTATTCACACGAGCATGAACAAATGTCACTGACTCACAGTGGCTAGAAGCTGCACAGACTTGGTTTTAAATATTTAAGACAGAGACGAGTTTCCCTTAACTGCAGCTCTGCTGCAACTTGGTCAGAAATACATATGAGAGTGCAAATTTGTTTTGGATATTTTTCATTCATTACATACCGGTACACAGTTTATTTGGGGTAAATATTCAGATAGGAAATGAGCAACAGAGATAATGCTAGATTACATCCAATTATGGATGCTTGTTTTATATTTGTCCTATTTGTTATCAGTAGAATAATACTTTGGAGAGTGAGGAGGTTTAAAGTGAACAGAAATAGAAGTAAAGTATAAAGTAAACATGATTTGTGTCTCCGGGTTGCTTGCCTTGTCATACTTGAGTTGGATGAACTGTCCAAGCAGAAAACTCTTGGAATGCCAAAGGGCCCAACACTCTAACTTGGAGATCCTCTCACGTTAAATTATTTTATTAGGTTTTTGTGCTGGAAAAAGCAACACTTCTTATACACTCACATGCACAAACCCACACGCTTTGGTCCCCTGAGGTGAAAGTGAAACATAACAGCTGTCTTCCTATGTTCTCGTGAGCTTTGCTCTTGTCCAAGCTTGTTAGGGGGTGATTATGGGCTCCCACATTCAGGTGGGATGTGGGTGAAGAGAAGCAGGGTCTCAAATAAATGCCAGCCAATACATCTCGACAAGCTTACCTCTACAAACTTACCTCTATATATATATATATATACAGTATATATATATATATATAATGCCTGTATAGTTGTTTGTTTTGTTGTAGTTTTTACCATTTGACTTATTTATTCATGGTAGTGTCATTAAAATGGCTTCAACATTTTAGCTGATGATGATATACAAAATTTGAATCTTAAAACAGATTTGAAAAATTAACCAACAAATGGCAGATGTTCGATTTTGCTTAGTGCTACTGTGAATTTACCTTGTGGCCTGTGTAGCTGCTCTTTACCAATCCCAGAGTCCCTTGGCAGTGTACATGCGGGGCAAGTGAGCACATTCACAGGGTTCATGTCTTCCCTTCCCCTGGCTGGACCATGAAGCCAGTGTATTCAAGTAGAGCTCAGGGCTGGCTTAGATTAAAAGCTCCAACTCACCCCCAGGCTATTTCAGCTACAGTTAGCAGGCTTAATTGCTTTTGGACCCGCAATGATAGATGATGTCCATTTCATGTTCCCCCAAGACACTTAGTGTAGCTAAATTTCATCCACACAGAAATGCCTCTACACACAAACTTTTTTCTAATTTATGTAACTTTTGGTGCTCTAGTCTAGTGGTTAATAAACAAAACTACATGAGTCTTGCAGAACGTTGTAGACGGAGCTACTTCTCTGTTTATGCATATGACGAGGTATCACGCAGGTATACTGGGCTACTCTGCAGAGGTTGTCGTCCTGCTTGTTCTAAAATAGTCCGAATATAAACATATTATTGGCGTACTGTAGTGATTCAGATTCAGTTACATACATGCATCTTTTCTTTGTTTCCTGTAATGTTGAAAATGTCATTCAACTCTCAAGCTGATGGACTTTCTAAATAAAAAAAACTGTGAATTTGCTCGATACAGCGTGACCAGGTCTCCTAAGCTCCTAAGCAATTTCAATCAATCCGGAAATTATGGAAGCCCTTTATCTAAAAATGTATAATACTAATGTTTCAGATATTTGATTTTTTTTTTTTTTAAATGCTGTTCTTTTGAACTATCATAAACTTAATTATGGTATCAAAATTAATAATAAGAAATGTGTCGTGAACAGCAAATCTACATATTAGAATGATTTCTGAAGGATCATGTGACACTGAAGAGTAATGATTACTGAAAATTCAGTGTTTCCATCACATCAATTTCATAATGTTACTGTTGTGCTATATTTTTGAAAAAGCAACAGTGAGCATAAGAGACTTCTTTCAAAAACAACCCTACATTTTGAACTGTAGTTTATTTGTTATTTTATTTCTTGTAATTGTGACTTTATATCTCTAATGGAATTTATATTTTTGAATCTCGCAATTTGACTTTCTTATTTGAAAACCTTATGTCATGATTACCTCTTTTATTTTTGTTGAGATTTAGAAACCAGCTTCTATAGACAGTACTTGCCAAAAACCCAGTTGATTCCTATAGCACTCCTAGTCAACATTAATCATGAACTGAGAGATAAGTGTCGGAAGTATTTGTGTGGCTGAATCGAATACAGATGAGAGGTTGATCTAAGGTACATTTACATTTTTTAGCAATGTTGTCAATTTTTTAGCAGCATAAACCTGGGGACTGCTTTGGTGGAGGACCCAACTAAGGTGGTTTATCATCATAATGTCGAAACTCAGCCCCACTGTCCCTGTGTGTAGAGAGGAAGATGAGATGTGTCAGTGACCAAACCGAGGTTAGATCTATTACTGCTCATCAGCACAGCCCTGTTCTACCAGAAATGTTTGATTTCTTTGATTCGGTCAAACAGCATAACAATCTTTGTGTTTACCGTGTCTGCTCTTCTGCCTTCTCTTATAGCACTGTTCATTTATATTTAATGGAGCCCCACTGCGGTGGTGGCCACAAACACTTCCTGCTGCAGTTATGCAGGCCAGAATATGAGGAAGAGGTTTAACATTTGCCTCTCTAGAGCTTATTGGCCGGCAGTGCTCCTCCAAAGAGCCACAGTACCACGATAAGTGTGGTAACTGTCAAGCCCAAGAGGCTCACGTCTGTGAACTAGTCGAAAGGTCTGGAAAGAGACTGGACACACTCTCCTCTGTCATCTGTTCCAGAGAGCTGCTCTTGCCACTGCTGCCCGCTCACTATAGACAAAGCAGCTTCTGTTTGATTGAAAATGAAAGAGAGATGGAGGGAGACTGTTACAGCTCTATTAAAGAACATTTGAGTCACTCAGTTTAGCACAGCTCATCTTTATATCCTTATTTTTTTTTAATGTGTACTTCTTACTGACCCTTATGCACACATGCACAAATTTCAGGGTTTTTCCTGAGTCAAAAATAGTCTTTGGTGGTGGCTGACGAACATAGTCATCCACAGACACACAATATGCAAAATATATACTATACATATACTAATTAATCGCACATTTTTCTGTACATTTTTTCGATTAATCGCACCTAACATTAAAGTTTTTAATATATTTTCATTGTAACAATTTCACATTTAATCTCCAAATTAATGGAGAAACAACCTACAGAAATTCTTACTAGGCTTTCTGCGATAGTCCGTGTTAGCAGTGTTACACGGTGTACACCGATTACATCATTTGCACACCGTGGCACCGCCCCTCCCTCATTTTTGATTTTTTTTTATATAGTAATAAAAAATGATTTAGTTTAGTCCCCAAATTGCTGCTAATTCGAAGAGTAAAATGCGTACAGCATAATGGTGCGTGTCCGCTGGTGCAGAGTGAGTGTTTCCAATTTATTCCTTGTGCGTGAGTGTAAAGCTCAACTTCCATAGGAATGAACTGAAAACGCTCGCTCCACGCCAGTGGACGCACCGTAAGCGATTAAAAAATCGAGGTGCAAAAGAGGGAAAAACTCCAATTGTGTTATCAAACATCGATCATATGAAAAATCACTGTCACATCACTAATTCTGACAATAAAAGATTACTTTAAAACCACAATTAACAAATAATTTTTTTATGTAATTTGTATTGTTTGATTTCAATTTTTACATTTGTATATGTGTTTCATTTTTGTGTTTTGGATATATAAACACTGGATTCATCAAAAAAAAAAAACATTAAACAAATGGAAGTCTGTAGCAGTTGTTTTATGTCCGCTGAATATGTATCCATATTTATTATTTCTCTTCCTCACAGCTTCTGAATATAGTAATCATGCGTGGACCTTTGCTTGCAGTGTGTTTGACAACCTCAGATTTAGCTCAGAGTAATTGTAATCCGACCGTTTCAGAACTACGTGAACTCCAGTGACCTTTTATGTTGGTAATCACAGTTTCAACATTTCATCAAAGTTATTGAGTGTTCAAGCGCTATTGTTCGAGTCCATCAATTTGGAGCTGTAATGCTTCCAGTTCTAATAAATTTCTTAGAGCAGTTGAAAGAGAGAAAGGAAGGAGGGAAATGGGCTTATAAATGAATAAACCGTCTGCAACAGATTAATGTGGTAATAAAATATGGGGCGTCTCATCTTTGCAGAGAAATCCGAACAATAGTTTCAGTGCCATTGGTGTGCATTCTCGCTGAGATTAAACTTAAACTAAAAAAAGAAAATATAATCTTCTGCAGATGGAGATGAAGTCTCTTTGACCTGGTCACTGTCAGCAGTCTAGTCTAATGGAGGCTGATGGTGATAAACCCAGAGGCATTTAACATCCTTTTGGGTATAGAGGGGATCTTCCGCTTAGACTACAGTCACAGCTTTTGCATAAGGAACAATGTTTTACTTTTATAAAGGCAAAGTTTTTTCTAACCCGATTAAATGTGTCATGTTTTGTCAAATTCTGAAAATTCCATTGATTGAATTATTAATATATAAAATTAAGTAATAAATTAAGCTATCATAAATTAAGCTATCATCAATAATTTCAATCAAAATTAATCAGAATCAACCAAAGCCATTTTTGCACTGCATTGGCACAAGCTGCATCTAGATTTACACACTGTTAATGTTAATTCTGCTCAGAGGTGAATTCATGAATTCAGTTACATATCCATAAATAACGTTATGAGATCATTTTAAATAAAAAAAAAATGTTAAGTAAAATTAATTTCAATAAAGTTCATCATTCATTCATTCAGAATTCATTCAGAATTTTAACAATATTGACAAAACGGTGTTTAAAAAGGACACCACTTAATTGGCATTATTTTATTTTTTTGAACTTCTGTTTAAAATCAATGTCGCATTGCAAATTGTGTGAATATTTGGGGAAAAAATGCATTAATTTATGATCAACATTAAAAAAAAGATCTCTAACAGTACTTTTCTGTATCAAAGAGAGTTTTGAGTCTTAAATCGATCTCTATGTACTATGTTCTATATTTGTTCTTCATGCCAATAAGTGCTAAATCCTCACTTTTATGAAGGTACATTGTTGAGAACGGCAGTATAGGGGTATTTGCAGTCAGTTTTGACTGCAAAAGATGAGGTAATTTAATTGAATGACATGTATTTGAACTTTACCATTTTATTTTAACTTTATTTGCACTACCATTTTTGTTTTTTTGTTTTTCCATTAGATGTGGCATTTTGCCTGTTAGAAATACATGTTCGGTTTTAATGTTATTTTAAGGTAGGGTAGAACTCAATACATATTTGCTCATGTGAACGATGACATTTTGTGGAACACGAGTGAAGTATAAAGCCTAGTTTACATAATAAATAATAGTTTAGCATCCAAATACACTGCGAATTTGGAAACATTTAGATTCATGCCGAATCGAAAGAATGAGATGGGCTACGTGAGCCCAATGCTAATTTCTGTTTCAGTTTTAGCTTGATGTTTTTAGGCTAGCGTGTTTTTTTTTTATGTTTTCAAAATATCTTGAAAAATTATTTTACTTAAATTACCTTTAAACTGTTAAACTGATAGTATTAATCAGTCAAAATTCTTACCGTCGGTTAACGTCAGTTATTTGCATCCCTTAATGCAAATCTTCTGTGGTTGCACATAAATATATATTAACAATATGCAAATAAAAATGGCTTATCGCTCCTGATTACGGTCTGCGGAAATAAGCGTTGTAGGTTTGCATTCCAGAGCAAAAGCAGCGTAACAGGAAACTCGAACATGGCTGGCAGGCACTAAAAGATCGACACTGGGAAAGAAAGAAATGTCAGTATGAATAAAATGAGGAAACATAAAAGCAATAGTCCAGAGGGTAAAACTGAGTATTGAAGAGAGGCAGACAGGAACAGCAAATAATGTGACAAATGTTTTTTTTTTTTTTTTTTTTTTTCTTTTGGACTCTAGGCTATATTTTATAGACTATGCCGAAACTGTAGTCTCTTTGTAGTCATGATTACAAAACAGTGGACAAATTCCATTCTGACAATTGGCACTGCAGTTTACATTTGTGTAATGTCATTTAAAGCAGTGATCTGATATTTTGCCTCCAGCACTTATTCAGTAATGTAGTATGCTTTATGTAATGGTTGTTTGGGCAGTCCCCTTAATCTAGAGACCAGGAATTATCATGCATGCCTATAATACTCAAATGCAGGCTTTTGATGTTACAGAGAAGTTGCACTCCATCAGTACCTCACATTAGCACAAACTGTCATTTCAAACCTTCATTTCAGACGCAGCTTCTAACAGATATGCTACTTTTCTGATAACATGGGTCCACTGTATTTTATTTAATACTACACATATAATGACTGAAATCACAGCCCAAACCAGTCTGGTTTAAACCAGGGTTATCATTTTGGATGTGTAATTACTATTTATTTATTTATTTATTTTCAATTTGCCTTTCAGTTTTTATTTAAAGGGGTCATATAATGGTATATGCACTTTTACAAGTTGATTGTACTGAAATGTGTGTTGGCAGTGCCTGTACACAACCATCCTATAATGATAAAAATCCATCCAGTGTTTTTGTTTTAATCTCCTTATATGTTGTCCCCTGCCTCAAATTGAGCCGTTTGATTTTGTGACGTCACTAAATCGGACGTCCCTCACACGATTGTTGATTGACAGCAGCGTTTCAACAAAGACCCGCCCTGAATTCGTATCTCACAAAGTAGTAGTAGTGGTTGTATCTCACTACCCTGCCAGTGCATACCAAAATAGATCAAAGTGACATTACGTTAACCAACCATTCAGAAACGTCCTGTTCGAGCTTTAATTGTCTAACTTCTTCGGGCTGTCATTTTGTCACGGGTCCGACTCCGGTTCAAACTGATACGGTTGCACAGATGTGTCCTCAGAGATTCCAGCTGCCATTCTTTCTCCAAAAAATACCCTGAACTGTTGTGAAGGCAACACTCCATGTGCGTTGTATCAGAGGGGCGGAGTGAGATAAGCTCATTATCATTTAAAGGCACATGCACTGAAACGGCGTGCTGAAAACAGAACTGTTTTTGACCAGGTAAAATGAGTGTTTTCTTACAATACTAATGAGAATTTTTAATAAAAGTATATTACAAAGTTTTCTTTTAGACCCTATAGATTCATATTAACTTGGCATAATGGCATTATATGACCCTTTTAAAGTCCCTTTGTTTCGTCTGCCATATTTGCAACACCTCCGGGCAGCTATTTTTAAGTAGCATTTAAATAACACATTTCAAATCAGCAACAAAATACGACATCACGTGTCCAATAAATGCTATTTCTTATTTACAAATAGTAAATCTCTTTAAAAAAAAAAAAATCTTATTTTTTAGGCATTAGCTGGTCTAGTGTCTCAGTACCCTGACGGTTTCTATTGCAACCAGAACTTTGAATGAAAGCTGCTGTGAATCTTTTATTTAGAAGGCAAGACTTATTCCGCCATTCTGGTGTGTAGCTCTTTCTCCCATCAATATGAGTGTACCATCTTTGTAAAAACATCTTTGTTTAGATTTTGTTAGTTTTCATCATTGTTCCCCAAATACCTCCCTCACTCCTTCATGTTTTTCAAATCCCATTTTCTCGAGTAGACTTGGCTGATCTGGATGCAGAGACTCAATTTCCCGAGATGTGTGAAAAACAAGCACCAACCAACTTAATTTTTTTTTTCTTTCTGGCAAAAAAAGGAAATGGAGAAAGAGAGGGGAAGAGAAAAAAGTAATTTAACCAACATGTAGGTCAGTGATCTAGAAACTGTAATAACGCTTTTATGTTTGGTCCCATCTGCCGTATCTCCTATGGCGGTGCTGTGTTCCTCCCATTTTCTCCCTTGCTGCCTCTCTTCTCATTCTCTCTCTTTTCCTATTGTCTCTTGATTGCATTTAGGCTAATGTACCATTATATGGACCAAACTCCAAACCTGTTTTACTGCAAGTCTGTAAATTTGTACTGCACGTTAGCCTCTTTATAAAAGTGGTTTGTAAGGGTTATATCACCTGTCACGTGTACTATAGGTCTGGGTCTAGCTAAAAAATTCAGATATCATTTCCGAATCGTTGACTTCGAGACCGGTTCTTAAACAATACTTTTTATACCAATTTAATTAAATCTGTTTCAACAAGTTTACATTACATGTTACCTAAAAAAACCTTTGGTTTCATTTTTTTTTTATTTATTTATTTATTTATTTATTTATTTTTTAACAGAAAAAAAGACTCATATAGGCCACTGGGGGGGTGTAATATAAAATTTTTTTTTTTTTGTTTTTTGGGGGGGGTGACTTTGCTGACTCATCTCCGCGGTTTAGTGAAAACACATGCCTTGTAATGAAAAATGCACCTTTCATTTGGATTACATAATATGATTTATTTATTTATTTATTTATTTTTTTTTGCTCATTTAAAAGTAGACATTTCAAGCTTTCTAAATGTCTATTTCTCATGTCTGTGAGGCAAGTAGCTTGTACTCTGAGTTTCGGTTAATTTGTGACTCGCTCCAGTTCTTGCTGTCGAAGACTTAAGTTTCTTAAGTTTCTTCCATGCATTGTCAAGAGTTTCATCAGATTTGTCGTTTTGTCGGTCTTGGTAGCAATTATCAAGCGCTCTGTTGGCAATTGGCATCGAACCTGGTGAAAAGTAGCCACACTTTTGATCTTTTTCATCTATAGGGGTTGGAACGCTTACGTGTGAGCAACATCTCTGGGCGTAACCTGCGTAAAACTTGTGTATTTCCTTTGACGCCTCGCCACAGCCAATCATTCTGCATGGTTATTGGCTCACTGGCATTTACGAGATTAACCCCTTAGGTATTGAAATTGGGATTTTTTTGATACTCTGGTATCGAGGCAATTCGGTTGGTGCCTAAAAAGTATCAAACTCGATACCCAGCCCTAGTCACATGTGACCTGTGCTGGCATTCTGGATATGCATGTCTGAATGTGTGTGTATATGTCACCAGGCTGAGATGTGATCTTCAGAGCGGAGAGAAGCAACGCCAGGGGCATGCAGAAGGTCAGTCTCTCTGCATAGCCGAACACAGTGCTGCAGGTTTGGTGGGACAATAGATTGAAGAGATGCATTAAGTTAATGGCTTTCTCTGCTTCACAGTGACACATTAAACAAATTACAACACCATCTCACTAATGTGAAGTTGCAACAGGTGGACGCTTTTGAAAAGGGCGAGTTTGGACATTTATACTCCAAAGACAGCTGTAGGTCTTTTGGAGCTCTGCCCCACAATCCAAACTGCCATGTTTGTGCTTATGTTGTGTTATGTTGTGCAAACTCAATAACATTTAATCTATTTGCATTTAATGATGTTCGGAATAGGGATTGATAAACTTGTTACATTTTGTGACAAGCACAGTGGAATAAGAGATGAAGTCGAGCCAAGACTCGAGAGCTTTTATTCCGTTAGAAGTGATGAGGCTCAGATCCTCTTTATGAATCAAATGTGTTTGGATTAATGGGTGTCCAGGGATGCCGAGGTCAGTGAGGTGGTGACAGGGAGCAGTGACACATTTCCGATCCCAAAAATACCAGCTCTGTGACGTGTCAGGATGCATCTCTGCTCCAAGGCTTTGTGGTTTGTCCCTGTCGCTGTGGTGGTAGCAATTATGGGGGATTTCTGGCAAGAATTAAGGGGTTTTGATTGTGATCATTCGCTAGAGAGGATGGGGGTTAAAACACTGCACTGTTTTGTGGTTTCTGCCTCTATCTGCTCTTATTTTAGCAGTGGTTTTGGAGACAGTCCGCCCATGTTCCTGTGTTTCCAGGCGGGTTACGTCAAGCGAATGGTGGTTGTGGTCGGACTTGCGCTGCAAATCCTCCTTCAACCAGCAGTATTCTGGCCCAGAGTGTTCTTGCACACAGCCGCAGCGTCACAGCTTGGCACGAGCAACTGCAGTGCATAAACATGAACCAGCTGGAACCGAGCCTGTGCGTGGATCGGCCCTTACTGCTGCATGTGGCGTGCTTCCATTCTCACACTCCATGGTCAGAAAGTTCACATCTCATCTCTTTATGATTAGCTTGTTTGGATTTTTGTGCTGCAGAAATGGTTTCCTGAGAATCTTGTGACATTTTGTATGATCAGAAAAGGGACGTTTTCTTCTAGTGGACAGATGGTAAATAGCAGCTGTAAACCAGTGACTCTCCTCAGATGCACAGCTGATGAGCTGGACTTGACCCCAGCTTGAAATGCCAGCCACTGTGTGCCGCCCCAGCTTGGCATTGTTTCAGGCCTCCCAGCTGAGATTGGCATGGCCTCTTTCTTTGTGGAGGTTGACCTGCATTTCCTCCGGGCTCACACAGGTTTGCTTGCTGGCTTCTTTTCCGGCAAATGAACAGCAGGCCGAGCAGAACGTACTGAGAATTCTGCATTCAGAGATTTGAATGCATCACATCAGGCATGTAACATGCCTGCTCTCAGTTATCTGAACAATATGATCTCCCACAATGCCTCTCAGGTTTAGAATTAGAAAACAGGGCATTTGTGCACAATATATCACTACGATATTAAAGTGTTTTTTTGGTCTATTTTGGATATTTATCATTTACCCTAGTATTTACCTGTGCATGCTCATTTTGGCTTTTTCCATATGTTTACAAGCGTTCAAAAGATTGGGATTAGGGTTGGTACTGTTCACATTTCAACCCATAGCAGTACCTGAAATTCAGTGCCGGTACCCAACGGTACCTTTTTTCTGTCCTTAAGGCATGTTTACCTCAA
Source organism: Pimephales promelas (assembly GCF_016745375.1). The sequence continues at coordinate 948,018 of NW_024121322.1, read as the reverse complement.
TAGCTGTAATGAAACTGTTGTCATTTTTAGAAGTGTTATTGACATTATGCCAGAGCTGCCTTGCCAAACAAAATCATTACATTTATCTTGCCTAAATGTTTGCGCTCATTGCATTTTTCCAATGGGGTAATATTGCTGTTAAGAATTTACACAACACGAGGCTTGATTTAAATTGTTTAATTAAATTGAAAAAAAGTTGCACAAATAAATACAATAGAATAAAGATACAAATAAAGACAAATAAATAGAAACGTTTTTGAATAGGTCTAACACTAGTAGGCTATTCATATGCAGAAACTGAATAAAGTATTCAAATGGAAAATAACACCATAGTACACCATGGGTAGTATTTTAGTCCTGAATAAATGAAATGCATAGGCTTTTAATCCTGATTCCTTTAACTTAAAGCTCTCTTTTGTTGTTTTGACGTCAAAATAAATGACCGACACATGCCAATCTGCTGCTGTCTGTCATTAATGTTATAATGTCAAAAAAAGAAAAGAAAAAAGAAACATCACTGCACAGATGATTAATCTATACAGTGAATACTGTAGTGTTATTTTACATTTAATTATTACATTTCTGTACCTGAATACTACTGTTAGACTACTTGATTTGTAACTTCGTTATATTGTATTTATCTTTGCTTTAAATGAAATGCAAAGTAGTGTTGTGACGGTGAGGATATTTTCTCACCGGTTAATCGACGTGTGACAACACCGGTAATACCGGTGTCTCACCGGCGGGGGCTTTTAAATCGCTAATTTAAAGGCAAACGTAAAATGCGCACGTTTTCACGGACATAAATAACGGCGCGGTAGTGCGGGAAAGAACTGTTTTGTTATTGTGCCCTGAATATGCGCTAGTTTGAAAACGAAACTAACTTTCACTTTTAAATTAGCGTCAATTCATCCTTCGCTTGGAGTTTGATTGACAGACAAGATCTGACAGGATCAGTCAGAAGTAGTTTAATGTCGGTGGAACTTGGCTTTATCAGACAATCTGTCCTGGCACATTAAAGAGCCACAAAACGGTAAGCCTATTTATTGTTTGATTTTTTTTTTTTTGACTGACCAAATTTGAAAGTTGAGACTGTTTCATATTAAATACCTGCTTGGTCCTGTCTGTCAACGCGTTGTCAGTGTCCTCTATTTTTCACTCCTCGAGAACATGGGTTGAATCCCAAATCGCCCCCTAAACCCTCATTTACTAGGCCTATTCCCTTCATTAGTCCACTAATACTGTTCACTTGAAGGAGTGAATGAGAAGTAAGTAAAAACGAGTGAGCGAATTCAGACAGCCGTTGCTGACAGAGACGCGATCTGACACGCGTCCCATTTTCTCACAAATCTCTACGTTGGTTTAAGACTTCTCTTATGGACATTTTGGCATAATTTGTGTGTTATGGTTTGTTCAACCCCGAAAGAGAACTCGATACCGACGCGCGTCTTTTCTGTGGGTTGTGTGTGTGTGTGTTAATAGGCAGGATTTAACGACTACTGCATAATTGCGTTCAATATTTTTAAGGCTTTAAACTTTTTTTTTTTCACATGCCAACCGCCGTGCCGCGGTGGGCATGTCATGAAACCGGTGTTGCGACTGAACACCGGTAACACCGACTACCGTGGCAAGCCTAATGCAAAGTTACTGTACATTATTAGATTTTTTTTTTTTTTTTGCTGATCCAAAAAAGTATCCGATCCGTGACTCAAAAGCCATAATATGATCCGAACCGTGACTTAAGTGATCTTTTGCACCACTAATATCTTCTACAAACATAATGTTTCATTTTTTTTTTTTTTTTTTTTACTTGCAGTCTATATGCAGGTTGTTGATGGCACTTAAAGTTGAAATTTGTTAAAGGGGGATGAATGGAGTGATAATTTAAACTGATATGACTTGCTCTCAGCCTGTGGGCATCTTTTGTCTATGTGTGTGTCTCTGTGGTGTCCGTTCTCTAGGTTGCTGTTATTTCTGTTAGCATAGAGTGATCGAGGTCAACGTTGTCCTAAGAGGAAGACATCACACTGATATTAAAAGCGCCCGTCAAATTGCATTGTATCAGAGGGAGAAGGAGCCTTGCTCTAGTGAGAGGACAAATACCTGCTCCCCCATCGTGACCACTGAGCTGAGGTTCAGGAGTTTCACAGGAAATTGTCTTTTTGGGGATAGGCCTGATTGTTTCAAAAGTGTATATAGCACATAGGAGTATTTTATTTAATAAGCTTTTTTAGTTAAAAAAAGACTTTGTGTTAGAGTTTTGGCCTAGCCTTGAGAAATGGTGTCCAGGTTGGCGACAAGGTCAAGCCCACATCATTTCCTGGTCCTGTTTTACTATGCAACCTCTTCATTTCCTGTCTTTGAGTGAAAAAAAAAAAAAAAAAAAAAAAAAATCAGATTTATTTAAATGTCAAAAAACAAGTATATTTATAATTTCTCAACATGTGCTCTTTAAATGAGAACAGAACATGGTTAATCATAGTACATTGGTCATGCATTTTTTTGATTCACTAGAAAGTACCACTCATAAGAGTCATTTGTTCACTCTGTGATAGAAAATAGGAAGATAGCGCAACAGAGCGTTTTGTTAGGCGGGGTGGCTCATCGTTAAGGGCACATGCCACCTGCTGTGGAAAAGATGACCACTTCCCAGCACTCCTATCAGACAAGTTAGCCTTGTCCTTTTCCTTTCAGCAGTTGACATCTTAATGGATTTCCCTAGTTGAGGGTTTACTAAAAATACCTTAAGAGGTAGAGAGGGTGGGGATAGGGAATTGATGTCAGACACCTCACTATTTTACTTCGTGAAAGACGCCTAAACAGCAATTTTTCAGTGTCATGGTATTTTATTCTCCCGTCTATAAAAGAAGTGGCGATTTTTCCATCTCCGGAGTGCTGCGATGCTGCCTCATCAGGGCAATTCAGCCGCAAGGCAATATCCTTAAAACCACCAGTTTCCCATTAAACACTGCGGCGGTGAATCCACACATGAATTTGATAGCTGCTCTGACCATAAATCTGGCTGGCTGCAACATACAGAGTGTAAGATGTATACATTTAAAGCCAAAAGGGCTTGCATTTGCAACAGCTGTATTTTTATTTACTAACATTTACAAATGTTAAAAAATCGTGGTTGGTTCATGTTAGCTAATACATTAACTGCAGTTAACAAATTAAACCTTATTGCAAAGTGTTACCAATTTTTTTTTTTTTTTTTTTTCATAATAAAAGCGTAATGTTATAATGCAATTATTAAGTAGTACTTCTGTGCCAGCTGCTGTATTTTGCCACTGACTTTTAAAGGAATATTTTATGCCTTCATGTCAGTGTTAGCTGATGATCACAGTACAGACAGGAACAGTATTGTTCAGATGTCCGTCCAATGCTCTGGCTGTATGCTGTGCTGCACACTTTCATGAGCAGAGATTGAGAGGTTTCCCTAAAGACTGCATAATCATTCCAGCCAGCTCATTAGGCCCCAGAGCAGTCCAGTGGCCCCGCTGGGGGTGCACGTCAAACTGGCACTCAGCCCACGGTTTCAAGGCCAATCAACCCACTTCAGAAGGAAAGACGGGGAAAAGACGGGATTCAGAAAGGGAGAGATAACAAGATACAGAGAAAGAGGAATGGAGATCTACGCAGAGGGGGGTCGTAATGTTCGTTCTCACCCCCTCGAGGTGCAGAGAAATTGAATAATCAAGCTGGATCAAGCTGGATTTTATAGTACCTCTGACAGCGCAGCCATGCTCACAAAAACCATGACAGCTTTCATCAGTGTAAACAGGATCTACTCATCATCCAGATAGAGGAGGTACAAGTATGACTGTTAGTCTGTGACTGGGGCAAAGAACTAGTTCCAGAATCTTCCTGAACGAGATATATATATATATATATATATATATATATATATATATGAAGAGTTCAGATGCAAAAGCCTCTAAGTGCCATTTGAAATTTTCTTCTAGAATGATCATTTTTATCAAGCTTGTATATTTAAGTTCAGTGATTTCACTTAAATGGCAATGATAATTACCTATTAATTGTTATTTAAGTGAAATTACTGAACTTAAATATACAAGTTTGATAAAAATCATTAAAGAAGAAAATTGCAAATGGCATTTAGAGGCTTTTGCATCTGAACTCTTCATATATATATATATATATGTATATATATATATATATATATATATATATATATATATATACACAGAGCAGCATGAGTGTGCTGAGATTATGGCTGATTTAATATGATTATTATGGTAGCTTCCTGTCTCAATTTGTTCCTCTTCTTGTTGATTTGCCCACAGAGATAATGTAGCAAACCAAAAATTGACAAAAAAAACTTCATTTCTTTACATAAATATATGTAGAAACTTATAATCTTTTTAAATGACCTTTTTTATGCATTTTTACTGGTTTATTTATTTATTGTTTTTACTATTTTTGGTCTGAATTTTTGTAATGTGACAGAAATGCTGAAACTGAAAGTAATGCATATTGATGGCCAGAACGGTAGATGTTGTCTTGAATAATTATCCCCTTGCTGAAGAACATGCAATCCTCTCTCATATCATTTGAGATTGGACAGGTAAATTGTGAAAGCCCTTCAATAACAACTGTGTGCATAGCAGAGCCCTGAATCACAACTGAGCAATGAGAATGAACCGTCGTCTTTGTTGTCTCATCTCCATTACAAAAGAGCCAGGCGGACACACTACTGTATCCACAGACAGAAAAGACTCCACATACTGAATGCTTTCTTGAATGGGTCTGTCAGGGTATGTTCCTAGCCAGGGGCTCATTCATCAGTGACTCCAATGTGAATAAGCACGCGTGTGTGTGTGAGAGAGAGAGACTCTAGCAAACTTCAGTGACAAGCTGAAGAGATGAGTACAGAAGATTTATTACCCTGATCTGAGATCCATGATGGACTGAACTCTTTCGATAAACTGCCTTTCTCCCCACTTCCTCACTTGGAGTTTGACGTCAAAGAAGCCAAGAGTGATTTACAGTGTTTCATAGCCTTTTTGTTTTTTTTCTCTAGACTACAAACTATGTAAGCCACAAAAAAAGAGAGAAAAAGATGACTTTATATGTAACTTATATTTTAATTTTGTTTTGTAGCAACTTAAGATATCACAACTTTATACAAAGTTTGAAGTCGTAAGATTTTAAAATGAGAAAAGTCTCTCATGCTTACCAAAGCTGTATGTAGTTGATAAAAACATACAGAAAAACTTACAATTTAAAATATTTTTTTTCTTTCCTGTACAGCATATATGTATTTTAAAATATATATTTTTTCCTGAGATGGTAAAACTGAATTTTCAGCACCATTAGTCCAGTCTTCAGTGTTACATGATCTTTCAGAAATGCATTCTAATATGCTGAATAGATGCTCAAGAAACATTTATTATTATTAGAAATGTTGAAAACTCTTTTTTTTTTTTTCAAAATGTGAATTTAAGTCTTATTTTAAAACTTATCTTATAATCACCTTTGTTACGTTACATTCTGTAGTGAAGCATGTTTCATAACCGTTTTTTTTGTTTGTTGGTTTGTTTTTTAATGTCCAAGAAGGTAAAATACGGAATAGCCACACATTAATCACATGTGACCATTCTAAACTACTGAAATTTATTGTAAAATCTAGGGATGGGTACCGAAACCCGGTATTAAACGGGCCCCGGTACTGAATTTTGAAAGACCGCTGTATCGATAAGCTCGGACGTTATCGGTTCTGCTGTCGGTACTGGAGAAATTAAGTAAATACACGTAAGTTGGGCTACTATTTATTATTCCTATAAAGAAGTTATCTTGAACATGTTTCGCCAGCCATTTCTATATATAAGCTATATTTTAATTAAACCATAGTCTGTGATGCAAATTTGCAATTCGCAGTTCAGAAGAGAGAGAGAGAGAGAGAGAGAGAGAGAGAGAGCGATCTCTCACGCAAACCACAGCACGCGCAACACGACAGTGAATGCTTAATGATGAGTGACAATGAGGACAGAACTAACATTCAACGTGGTTACACTTTAGATCTGGGATATTATTCTAATATATTTTGTATTTTGGCTTCAAAAGATTATAAAAAGAAGATATTTGAGATTAAACCGTTAAAAAAACAAGACGATCTGTCCGGCTTAACTTACTTCACAGCACTGCGGAGCGCTGTCAGTTCTTCCTAAAACCCAAACGTAACCGTCAGAATCAGCAACATCAGCGATTGTTGCAAAATGCTGTCTACTACTGTTGCAAGATCAAAAAATGGCTATTAAAAACACAAAAACCTGCGCAAGAGACGCTGTTCACAAGGCGGTGCACGCTCCGAAAGGGACTGCCTATACTTGGGCTCGTGCGTCCTTAACTATCAAATATACATAAAAATGTCAAAATGACCAGCTCTGAGATTAACTTAAACACAGTTTATTCACTTAAACACAATTATGTCTTAAATGGATGTAAATAATAGGGAGAAAATGATGGTGCATCAGTCCCCATTAGATCTGCAATCGGTCTTAAAGGGGCAGCAGTCTAATAGCCTAAACCTGCTGACGATTCAGCCATTAATGCAAATCAAACAACAAAAGCCAGAGAAAATCACTCACAGCTTTTGAATGAGTAACTTTAGATTTAATAAGCATTATTCTATCTATGATAAACTATACAGTGCTATTTTATATTTGAGTTTCTTTTCAGATAGAAACAATTACCTGAAAAGATGTTAGTACACCTTCCTGAAATTAAAGCACTTTGTGTATAATTTGTATCTTTGATTAATTGTATTCTTGTGTTTGTACTTGTTTTTTTCTTATGCATCCTTTTTGTATAAACAAAAAAAGCCTGCACACTGCTGCATAACAAAAATATATTTTTCTTTGTTTTGCTTTTTCTATTTTACATTTCAAAATATAAAGTTTAATTATGTTCTTAATTCTTAAAAAAAAAAAAACCACCAAAAAGAACCGATAAGAATACCGTTAAAGTACCGGATCGATAAGCGGTATCGGTAAGAGTAGTAATACCGATAAAACCTTAACGATACCCATCCCTAGTAAAATCACATTATTACCACTTAGAAACAAATGCACAGACAAAATCCATTTGACTTGTAGCTTGTAACTTCCACACAGCGATGATCGTTATTATGGAATGGTTGATTGACAGTTCTAAGCAGTGAGAAGCCTATTTACACTTGTCATGAGAGAGAATTATTAACCATCTACGCCTCGGCCACCAAACTTTGATTCTCACTCTCATTAGCATTATTCAGCAGTTACTCTGTCTGTTGCTCTGAGGTGGTAATCCTGTCTGTTGTAGTAATCATCACAGCATACAAGCCTGAATTTTTGCTTTCAAAAAAAAAAAAAAACACGGGAAATGCCATCTCGCCCCATATCAGGGTGTGTACATTGCCTGGGAAGTATGCCAACACCCTGTGATGTGTTAGGCAGTGTCCAAAGGTTAACTGCTGAATAAGTCACTAGACCAATTTGACATGACATCTCCCCCGAGAGGAGTTTTTGTAAGGTGCTTGGTAATATAGCACCCTCAGATTCCCTCATACAGTATTATAATGTCCTGATGCCTACATTTATTTGTAGCATTTAAAATGATTGATTATTGTTTTTGGTGTTTTATGTATCTTTTTTTGTTGTTCAGTGTTCATTTTCAGAAATGAGTGGAATGACATGTTTGCTGACTCTACAGACATGCCAGCATATGTATTTGGTGAATACCATAGAAGAGGCCATGACCTGTTAAGAACAGTAGCAGCGAAATATCCCTGTGAGTCAGGCTCTTTTTAATGAAGACGCAAGCCTGTGCTTTTGATCTCATTCCTGGAGAGGTTGGGAGAACTCCTTTCTTCAATCATATATTACACACACACACACACACGCAAAGATTTGGAATCACTCCAATGAGAAATAATCCCTGTATATTAATTTTTTTCTTCTGCCCCTGGGCTCCAATCCCACCTTGTTATTTTGAATCCCCCCAGCTGGGAGAGATTAATGCAACCTGACAATCTTGTCACAATCCCTTCCACGGCCTCTGTCACACAAACACCCACACACACTCGTTCTTCTGCACCCCTACCACACGAACTGAAGATCAGAGAATTGAGTGGATGAATCAGTTAGTTAGTAACATGACTCCCTCTGTCAGGACTGAGTGTCAGCTTTGATGAGAAACTATAGCAATGTCGGTTCTTTGTTTAATCACCATCATCCTTAGAGTTCTCAGAGGCATTATGTTTGGAACACCCTAACAACGCTCAAGGCAAATTCTCAAATTAGTTGTTTAACATAGAGCTGTACTAGCATTCTCTAATAAGCTATCCTAAATGAAATTGGTATAGCACTTCTCTCTGTGAATATGTGAGGATTTTTGAATCTGTCAGATGTGAAACATCACATGCTTTTCTTTGATCAGCCCATAAGAAACCAAATTCAGCCCTCTGTGGCAAAAGATGATCTTCTGGTTTGGTGGCTGAGATTGGTTCTTTTACACCATGCTCTCAAACATGTTTTTCAGTCCCACAGTTTTATCCTTCTCCTTTGTGGTTTTTCAGTCGAAGAAACCTCTTTATTCTTGTCAACCGGGGACATTTCTGTTCTTTTGTAAAAAATGCGCGCATGCTTGAATGGAAGTTATCATAATACTTGAACCCTCAAAGGCACAAAGTTAATTTTATCCCTAAGAGAATTAACTTTATTTTAGATAATACTTATACTGAAGCAGCCATTTTTTTAGACTAACAAACATCTACGCCAGATGCTAGATGCACGATGCGACAAAAGCAGATGGACATACTTCACGCACTCGCACTACTTCTGACACAAAGAACAAATGGATTTGCAAGTCACCTTGTCGCGTCCTACTGTTTTTATTTAATCTTGTTGTTTGAAATGGTTTATGATTCCTATGCAGTTATGCAGTTTAATACTAGAGTTAAATAATAACAAATTATTAACCAACTATATCACTGTGTAAAAAGACACTCGGAGTCAAATTAATAAAAAGAGAAGTATTTATTCCTGCAAGAATAGGTTCAGTCTGACACACAGAAGTTACTCTGTGCATGAGAGTGACACCGCCCCAGGAACTCTTGTCAAGGTTCCTCCTTGTAAGTTGACTCCAGATAAGGTCCTTTCTGCTGTTTAGCTTCTGCACAAGGACAAAGCTCACACTAAAATAAGCTGGCCAATTCTGACTGTGCCTAAGGTCAGAGGTCCTGTCCCATATGTTCCTGAAAATCACTCACAAGCATGTACACATATATGGTTCAAACCACCTAGTAATCTTTACTACTGATCAATGTAAGATTAAAATTTCCACAACATGATGCACATAAAAAGAAAAAGAAAGTAAGGATGCACCGACATGAACATTTTGGCCGATAACCGATAATTCTTTATATTTGAAAGCCGATAACCGATATATCGGCTGATACACTTAAATCCAAATTTGTATCTAATTTTGAGAGCCTGATTACAAAAACAAAAGTCTCACAATTAAATCCATTTCCCAAGCGCACAATTATAATGATGTTCTCATTATAATGTTGTAGCCGATATGACAGATTTGCGCTGCACATGTTGTACCGAACCGTATTTTCATTTTTTGAAGAGATTTCAATCATGTTTCAAGAAATTCAAAAACATAAAGAGTTCTCAACAAGTGTCTCAGCTGAAGGGAATAATACATTATTTATCGGCTACAGCCACATTTTCTTACCAGGCCGATAACAATAACATTTAAAATGAACATATATCGGCCGATACCGATATGCTGGCCGATATATCGTGCATCCCTACTTTTTACTGTAAGGAGTAGTCACATTATAAGATACTGTATACAGTTCCAATTGTTTAGATATGAAATCATAAATACAAGAAACAGTCACAATTACCTTTTTTTTACTCTGAGTTGGAACCAGATATACAGATAGTTGATCATTTTAATATATAGGTATGTCAATAGATATGTTTTTTGGTTGCAGTCTTAAATAGACTGTGAGTAGCACTTCATCTGTTCTAACTTGAGATTTTATAATGCCATGCACTTACTACCTTAGATGTGGTCGGTATAATAACAGACTGACAGACCACAAAACCTTTAGGAATCTGCTGGTCAAAAGCCTTGTGCCAGAGGCTCCAAACTAATATTTCATCTCAGTGGATTATAATCTTCATTGCGGCCTCTGCATCCTGTGACATTAATGGCAAAATCGGCAAGTCATGTGACTCTGCCCTCAGGTGTCCGTCATAGTTGTCGTGGTGACACAAAGCAGTATTGTCAATTAGGCCAGTGCTCCAAATGGAAAGCGTTTGTCCTGCTGTCACGTCAACTGCCACTGGAAAGGCCTCCTGCAGGCCTTCATTTGACTCCCACAGACACTCCTTTGCTATAGAGAGCAGGAGGTGTTCAGAATAAGATCATTCATTGTTTATTCTCTGCCCTTTCCCCTCTTTCACTGTACTTCCCTTTAGCCTACAGAAAGGGTCACTTCTCGTTGCCATTTTGCATGACCGTTCGTAACCGTACCGTAAGTTTGTTGTCTGTATTTTTTTTTTAACTGTATTTTATGCTCTTCAAGGCTGAATTTATTTGATCAATAATACAGTAAAATTGCATTTTGGATTTTTAAATGAATGTGTGCATAGATACTGTAGCCATCAAAAGAAAAATCTTTATTAGTTTTTTTTTTTTTTTAATTAGATTTCAAAACCACACTCTTATTACTAATAGACATGACCTCTAGTAGTATAATTTTGATGAATACAAGATAAATTCATAGAGCTATGGTTTAATTGAATGGATTTTCAGTGCCTCGACCCGTGGGTGCTTAGCTTAAGTAGCCACTCTGTACTTGAGCGCTGTGGGCCTTGTTTGAACATGATAGAGAAGCTCTGCATGGCTGACCTGCCACATTAGAGCACTCTGACCCTGCAACTGTGAGATTGGATATAGAATAAATCCATCTGCTTTACACCGAGAGAGTATCAGCGCTCTCCATCTGACTGAGATAGTTTAAGAAATGCTGATTCTCTGATGTTCTGCATTTGCTTTGGCTTGCTAAAGAGAGGCTTGGGTTAGATTGGGTCACACATCCTCGCCAGGCACAACAGTCAATGACCTGGGACGGTCTGAAGGACAGATTCAGAGGGAACATCCGCCCATTTATTCTTCCCCCACTCGCCTTTATCTCCTCCAGCGCAGCGCTTCAGCCCTCACCCTGCTCACCCACCCCTGGACACTCCGATTAAACCCAAACTAATCCCATCCACTCGTACATGATCAGAGGCATGAGAGACTGCCCAACAGCTGCCTCAATCTAACCAGCATACCCTGATGTGTGTCCCTGCAAGTGCCACTGCTGATAAAACTGAATGTGGAGGAATTAGTTTTTACTTGGAAAAAACATGGTGCTCTCTGAAGACCCACCCAACCTGCAGAGGAGGTACATAGAGAGAAAGACACATGGATACAGTTTCTTGGGAATGAAAGGACGCTAAGCTCATATTATTGTCCCATAATCCCTTTATGTTCTTGGATTCCTTGGATTCCAAGAGTGAAATCCCTCCTTCACACTGTCTTACAAAATTCATTGTTGTCATAGCAGACACATTCACACTTTTACAGCTGGATATTTATCTGCCCTTGTGCTTTTTACTAAACCCATCATGACCTTAACCTATATTTGGTGCTAGTATAAAATGAATGGTTACAAGGCAGGATTGGGTTGAATTTTCTTTTCTTTTTGAATTTTTGAATTGTTTGCACAATATTATTACACAACATTGGAACTGCCCAATAAAGGCTTAAAATGTTATTGTCCTCACCCAATAGGAAAAAAATACAGATGTTGATTGTGCATCTGCGATATCTCAGTTGTGTGCAAGGAGTGCTAGCGATAAGATCATGTCAGCAGTGTGGTCGTTCTTGAAGTGAACTTTTACATGTATGTTTATTTTGGATTCCAGCATTGAACTAGAGCATGAGAGTACAGTTGGATGTGTCCGGTGGGTGATACTCGTCAACTGCAGAGAATGTCTTATAGAAGAGAATTGGCACTCTCTGTTTACTTCTGGTTTCTGGACTGGCTGCAGTAACTAGGGTTGGGCATCGAGAACTGGTTCCAACTTGGGACTGTTTAAAAATGACGATGCCATTGTTTTCGATTCCGATCACCGGTTCCAAATGCGCAAGTTTTGGTCCATAGTGGCCACCAGATTTCGGGAAGTGCGCACGTTTGCACGAGCTTGCCTAATGGTGCGGTTTTGCGGAGCAGCACTGTTGTTACTGTGCCTTGAATTGGTGCTAATTTGAAAACGAAACAATTTTTTTTTACATCGCTTAAACTTTTAAATTGGTGTAAATTCATTCTTAGCAGGGAGTTTGATTGACATGCTGACCAATCTAAATCCACCATTTGTGTCCAAAAAAAGCAGTCAAGAGAGGTAGTAGATTAATGTTGTGGATTTAAACTTGGCTTTAACTGAGGTAATCTTTCATGACACATCAAAGAGCCACAAGACTGTAGGCCTGTTGGTTAATTTTCTTTTGACTGACCACATTTTAAAGTTGAGATTTGTTTCATATTAAATATTACCTGATCGGTCCTGTCTGTCAGTGGGTTGTCAGTGTCCTCTATTTTTCACTGCTTGAATCCGAAATCGCCCTCTAAACCCTCATTCACTAAATTAGGCCTATTCCCTACGTTAGTCCACTAATAGGCTACTGTTCACTAAGTAAATGAGTGAATGTAAACACATGAGCGAATTCAGATAGCTGTTGAGCGTTCATAAGCTGTAAACACAAAACAGACATTTTGGCATAATTTAATGTATAAGTTTGAAGTTATTGTGTGGGATTTTCAGAAGAGGACAAGCTGTACCAGTATCTGTGCGTTAAACTCAGTGGGCTTGGGCCCATATCACTTTGGTCCATTCAGCTTAAACAGCTCCAACAATTTATAAACAAGCATCACATGTGGTTTTCACTGTGGCGTCTGGCGCTGAGAGCGAGAGATGGTAGGGTATGCTTGGCAGAACACACCTCTCATTTCCTTTGTTAGCTTACGAAACAAACCATAGGTCTTTTGTCTGTGTTTTTGGACTGTAATTATTCAATAGGACCCCATGAGCATAAAAAGTCTCAGTCTTCTCATTAAGATCATAAAAAACTGTTTTAAAAAGTTTTAAAGGCTCAGCTAGCATAAACCGTGCACTGTTTTATATGTTCTGTTTTCTATGCTTCTTATTCTCCCCTTAAAGCAGAACGCATTACAGCATGTTACATCTGTAATCACAGTTATTATAGCCGTTAAACCTTTTTAGCAAGGCCTATACCAAAACATCACTGTTAACGTTGTAGTAACTTGACAGTGATTTCCCAGTGGAAATGCAGGTACGAGACAGGCTGGCGTTCACAAGTGTCTGCGGTTTAAGTACGGTAAATAGCCTTTTGCTTTGCTAGCACCATTGCTTGGTGAATTTGTAAACATGGGGAACCAAGCCAAGACCACAAGAGCACTCCATCTGATAAGAGCCGTGTAATGATTTTCAAATGGGAATTTTCCCTTCCACATTATTTGAGAGGCCATTTTCTTGTTGTTATAGACCCATATTATTCCACTCACACACAATGTGTGCTTAAAAATACCATTATCTGACTTTATTAACTTTATTTACTTAATCATTTAAATGAATACATAAATATCAATGACTGAATCAAAAGTTTTTGTTTTTATATACACACATATAAAATATAATATTATATAGGGGTTATGTAATAGACCAATCCACATTTCTTGTGTTCTTTAAAACAGCTTACACTTCACCTAATAGGCCTGTAGGTGGCACATAGACTTTATTTAGCCAACAACGATAGCTTCATCAAACAGATAATTCAGTGGCATGCACAGGTTTTGAGCCCCTGCCCCTTTAATCATAAAAGTGAAAGTGCCCTTTTCAGTCGTATCACGGTGCCCTGCGGACCGTTATTATAAAAAATATAACAACTTTTAATTTAAGTGAACTTAAATGTGCAATATGTAACTTTTCTTCTAAAATGAATCCTTTTTTATTGACTATCTGTGAAGAGGTTTTAATCGCATATTACAATGATCCACTTGTCGGGTTTTGCGATTACCTCTGACGACCAGTATTCCTATTTCTATGTGAAGTCTCTGGGTCGGATTTTCTGCGAAATCCATCGGATGTGACTAGGGTTGGGTATCGAGAATCGAGTATCGATTGGAACCGGCACTAACTTTTCGTTTTTCCCGGAATCGTTCAAAAGTTAACATTTCGATTCCTAGTTTCGATATATTTACAGTCCGCCGAGCGGAAGAAGAAACCGCTGAACAACACCAACGAAGAAGCGTCTACCGGAAGTGTTGGCATAACCGCGCAAGTCGAACATGAGTCGGCGGTCCAAAGTGTGGCTTCACTTTTCTAAAAATAACGAAATCTCGGCAAAATGCAAAATTTGTGACAAAAGGAGTATTTGTGACAGAAGGAGTATTTCCTTCAGAAAGGATTATTTCCTTCCGAAAGACCGTTGGTTAGCAAGGTTAGCTAACCTTTTTTGACCCTGCCTCTTAAAAGAATCGGAATTGAGAATCGTTAGGAACCGGAATCGAAACAAGGAACCGGAATCGGAATCAGAATCGTTCAAATTCAAACGATACCCAACCCTAGATGTGACGTGCATGCGCGCTCCCGAGCCAGACTCCTTTTTATATACAGTCTATGCGACGGCACTGCAGCTGAAGACATGGAGTCTGATAACACCCAAAAACTCCTCCCTCCAGCACAACACAGACTCCAACACACACTCCACATAAATATAAAAAAAAAAAAAATTATCTGCTGAAGCTCGTCAAGCGTGAATCGGATCGACTTAGGACGAAAACATGGATCAACGTCGGCAGAGTTTTTGAATTATGGAGAGGCCTCCACTATTTTTATTGTGATAAATTACAAGTATTCAGATATGCTGAAATAAAAAATGGTAAACTGTAATGAAATAGCAAGGTAAACTACAACATATATGAGACATGAAATGAATACATAAATAACAAGGATAACAAAAAGTAGGTGCTTTAGGATTTAACTTTTATTTTATGTACTAGATTTACTGTCAGTACAGTAATGTTACTTCCTACGATCTTACTGTTACACTGAAATTGTTCAGTCTAGTTCACTAACTGTTTTCGTTATCATATTATACATTCACCTACAGTATGTTGAAATTGCTGATTGTGAAAGATACACAAATAGTTATTGAAATGCCTTATGCTAGATAACACCACAAATGTAACATTATCATGGTACGTGCTTGGAGCACTAGTTCAACGTCAAGCTGATAGTAGCCTATTATTGTAAAGTTGCAGTGGGAGTTGACATGAGTTTCCAGCATGTTGTGTGATGCTTTTTGGTGGGACAGTGCACGCCCCTGCCACTGATATCCATTTTCTTTGAGCAGAAGACTTTCACTTTCTCTCCCGTCTTCAGACAGAAGCATATGTCATCCTTTCATGCTCAGAAGCAGGACTGAGTCTTTGGGGCAGCGCCATAGACGTTTGGGTCAGGGCCCGAATCCCCCTCCCTTGTTCTGAAGGGATGACTGGAAAATCCCTGCTAAACACGCAGCAGCTGGAGTCCACTGAGAGGATTCGGCTCTGACTCAAACTCTATTGCCAGCATGTTCATCATGTCACCGCTTCAGCTGATATCCCATACTGAAGCACATAGACACGGACTAATCATTCTCCGGTTGATGTGAAACAGAAGGGTGGGTTGGTGATTGTGTTCATTTTTCCTTTGTTTAGTGGTGTTTGTTTCTTTCTTTGATTTGGGCATGATTTTTTTTTTCCAGTGTAGTTTGCTAAGAAGTCAGAAACCAACATAACAAAGATAAAATCTAATTATTCAAACATATAAATATATTAAATAATTGAAATATGTTTACAACCTGCTAGCATAAGGCATTTAGTAATATACTTCAAATATTAAACATATTTTTTTTAATATATATTATTTTAAAATATAGGTATTTACTTATATTTGTCTTTAAAACTAAGTTTTGTATTTAAGCATATGCCATTATATCAAATGTTTTTTTGTTTTTTTTATCATAAATTCTGTCAAGTATATCCAACCTTGTTTATTGCATTTTATTCAAATACTCTTTTTGCTTTCAAAACTTGAAATGTATTTGTTTGTTTGCATTTACACTGCTTACACATGTAGTGCTACTTAAATCAAGTTAGATACCGTGATCCATTGAGATGTATTGAGTTGTGACATCTCAATGTGTATCATATTGTGAGATTTGTGATACACTTAGCTTAAGAGAATCAGGAGAATAACGAATGTGAATCTGGTGTGTGTGTCCAAGTTTATTTTGAGTTGTTGTAGGAGTTTGTGCTGGTTGGTGTCCTGTGATGCTGGGCTCTCAGGTCCTTTTCAGACGAGTGCCAAGACTCACTGCCATCTGTTCACACATCTCCTACCACTCTCAGTTCCTTGCTGAAACTCACACTCTTGCTTAAACTCTCATTTAGAGCAAATTAGTGTAGAATATCACATTTGAACATTTGTTTATATGGCTGTTTTCCCTCATCAGGTTTATTTAAAGTCATTTATGCATAAGGTTGATTCAGAGCAGCTTGATATACAGCACTGGCTCTTTCCATTAAGTCACTGTAATCATCTGTTCTGTTTGTGATGTGTGCAGAGTGCAGTCATGGTGCTGTGATCTTCATCTTCTCTTCACTCCCCTTTCGGTCTTCTACCTTTCATATCTTTTACTAATTCTTGCGTCATATTCTATTCTTGATTTATTTTTTCCTGCTATTTTTCATAGTCTCATCACGTCTTGTCTCCTCTTGTCTGTTTCTACGTCTCTTCTAGTTTTGTCTCATCTTATCTCTCCTTTTTCTTTCTGGTGGACAGGTGGATTTTCCATTTTTGGAAACCCTGCACACATTACAGCTGATGTAGACAATTCTAGTGTATCTTCACCTCAGATAAACAACTGTAACATTAGCGAACAATCTACCATTCTCTCTTTCTGTCGCTGCTATTGTGAGGTGATGGACAATATTGTGCTGTGTTTTCGCGAGGTGTTGGGTGTTCCATCTTGACTCTGATCTGATACTTGTCATACACACCGAAGCACTGAGATGAGGAAAAATCAATATTTTGAGACAACATAGCGAGAGCTGTTGACCTGACCTGAGGGAGAGATGAAGAATGAGAGACAAGAGCAATGAAAATGACTGAGTACAAGGATGAAGCTCCACACTAGAAACAAAATACAGAGAAGAAAAAGCCACAGCTTTGATGGATGAGTCATACACCGTCCCTGCAGGTGTTGTTGTTGAAGCTCCATGAATATTTAGACATATTAGCAGATGAACACAAGAGCAATACGCCTAACAGCCTAACACATAGACTAATTTAGCTGTATTGATCCCTCAATCATCTGTCCGCCTGCCTGGACTGATTCTGCTTGTTGCAAGCCAGAAAATGGGTGGTAGAATGTAAGATGCAATGCATTATAGTCTGTCATATATGATGTCATTAATACGGAATATCCGCAGTGAGAGACATACCTTGATTATACAGTATTTTTGCAGATATACACAGTCACAAATACATTTTCTGCTTTGATTTAGGAAGGAAATTCTGTCAATTAGATTTAAAAATATGATATCAGTACTATTTATTTTGTTAATATCTGAAAAAAAAAATAATAATTAGCTATAATTTTAATGAACATCCATGAGCCATTTCAATTCTGCAGGAATGTGCAGAGTTTTGCAGCAACAGATTCAAGAAACAGTCGGCCTGTGTTTAAGGAAGTTTAGCTTGTACATTTTGGCTTGTTTAAAAGCATTATGTGACAATAGTGCTACTACATTGTCTGTTTGTGCATAAAGAGCTTGTACATCTTTTATAAAAGCTCATTGTGGAGTCATCTTAATGGTTGCCACTTGTCTGAATTGATAGTTGTCATTACACAGTGATGTTTGAAGTATTTTGTTTTCTGAAGGTTTGTGAAACTTTAATATAAGTTATGATTGGTTATTATTAAAATAATAATCAAGCAATAATGTCGTTTCCAAAAAGGTTTTTAGTATGTTATTGAAGGCTATCCAGAATATGAAATCAAATGGAGAAGCGTTAGAGGGCAATGACAAAAGCTGCATTGTTTTTATTGAAGACAAAAACAAAACAAGACTGAGCAGATAAGTAATAAGTCATTGGTAGGTTTCCTGCTGTCATTTTTTTTTTTTTTTTTTCATATTTCGCTCATTAACTGTTTTGAGAACCTACGTAGAAGCTTCACAAGCATCTGCACTCCATGTTTTGCTCCGACTGAGGAACAGCTAGTGTCACCATGGCAGCAGGCAAGGCTAGCGGAAAATCTGCCCATACGCATGTAATGAGGCGACACAGCACCATCTTCATTTTTGCATATGCACATGTGCTTTCCTGTTTGTTAGTGTGTGGCTGCTGCATTACACACTCAAGACCCTCTAGCACACCATCTGGAAGCCTCTAGAAGGGCAACCAATAAGCCTACTCACATGTGACTCATGACTGGCATTAAATCAGTGTAAATACTGCACACATTTAACCCTGTAACACGGCACTAATGCAGCTGTGGATAATGGGGGGGGGCTTCACAGATCTGTGAAAAGCGCTTTACATCTATGATTTCATCAGGGTGTTTCATGCCACATGTCCTTTAACGTCATCTTTAGGTGGTAGCGTGATCCGTGAGTGTGCACACAAGCTGTGCCACCAAAGGCCATCATAAAACAACCCCTTTGTTTGACATTTTGTTGTGTTGCAATTTGCAAACGTTTATTACTGGAATCACTATTTGTCTACAACAGTTAAGCCCAAAATATATTCCGGCCGTCCGTATATATTCGACTGTCCATGTGACATAGTTTTGCAGCCCTATTTAGTAGCAATACAGTAGCACATGTGCAAGTAACTTTGAGTGCTTGCAAACAAAGTCCACCAGATGATTTGATGTGATTTAGCTGTAAATTGCATTAAGTGAAGTTTCTTTGGCTAACCCAAACCATCTCTTGTTCCACAGGTGATCTCTGCGCTGTCCAGAATATCCCACAACAGCATTGCACAGATCAAAGGCATCAGGTAATTAATTTCCTCCACATGCTGATTGTGTTTCCTTTCAGTAATGGTGTGTCTCGAGTCTTTAGGAATATTTTTTGGGCTGCACCTTTTATGTGGCTCCATTCAGTGGGCCCGCAGGTAAAAGCAGTTGGCACAGACCACCGCATATGTGCGAAACCTCTGGGCCAAAACCCATGAAGTGTGTGGTTGTCGCTCCCCTCAGGTGTTTTAGCGGGGTGGAACCTGCCTCCCTGCTTTATAGGCGACTGGGATCACTTCCTGTCTCATTATTTGGCCAGTCTGTTCGCCCTGCTTCGCAAATAAAGCCTTTTATCCGACGAGGTAATGAGCTGATGGAGCGAGCCATTAGGCGTTTTGCCAGAGCGGGGCGGAGGCAATCGAGGTAGTCAGTAAAGCGTAACAGACTGAGGGGTGCCTAAATCACTTCCGGTGGGGACAGGGATGACCAAAATACTGCCCGTTGATTTGTCAAAAGTCTGGACTGAAGCTTTTGTTCAGGAAAAATGTATTGATTCTCCATTGTAAAAGTTTGAAGTAGTTAGAGGAAAGATTTTAAGATGGATTGTGGCGGCAGATAAATCTACTGTGACTAATGTAAGTCAAATTTGCACCCTGAGCAAGTCTTTTACACTTGACGTTTTAAGTGCACTGGATTTTGGGAGTTATAGTCGCATAATTTCCTGGCTGTATACAGCAAGCAATGAAAGGCAGCTTTGTTTTCATTGATACCAAGATGTGTGTCACAGCTTTGCGGGCGGAAACAGCGTGTGCTTTAGTTGTTAGGCCGACTGTAACCCACATTTCTTTAAAAAGACTTTTTATTTTAGTCTGTTTTACAATTTTGTGCCGTAGAATTAAGGCTGAATAAAATTAGCTGTCTGTTTTATTTCCCCTTCAAGCATCTCAAAAAGCAAGAAATGTCTCTGTCTTGTTTGGATTATTCCTCGTACACCCTTTTGGATTTGGTTTAAAGCTGCATGAAGATGTTTTTCCTGACAGGGCTTGAAAATCAGCCACATTCAATAGATAGACAATCAATAAATAAACAATAAACAATCAATAGACAGGGTTTTCTTAGCACAGTTTGGTTGCATTGTTTTATTAAAAGTCTCCTATTATTCCCTGTTTTTGGGGTGTTCTAGAATGTTTTCATGCTTTATTGAATTTATTTATATATAAAAAATAAAAATAAGTTTTATATTTGTATAAATGTGTATATATAATTAAGGATGTTGTCAATTTTAAACCAATTCGAGCCCAATTCACACCCTGACACAGATTTTAAGCACAGGATGGATGTGTGGATGAGCTGGTTAAAGCGTAAAGCATTGTATACTTGACGTGTTCGCATGAGCGCAAAGGTGCGTGCGGCAATAATAACGTGATTGTAACAGTGCGTGCGTCTCCACATCCCCTAGACACCATTTACTACACAGAAATTAATAAATAATAATTAATAAAAATATTGTTTTGTTTTTTTCCTCTGGTTTTGAAAACTCTTTGACTTTCAATGCTTTCAAGATCGCCTTGGGTTGGTGACTCCTGTACCGTTACTGTTTTACGGTCAATAGTACTAATCAGCTGATTGTTAAAGCCATAACACAGCGAGGGAGAAGAACTAAGTTGCATGAAACAATCCAACTACATATTTTACACCACTGACAAGGGAAAAGTCACTACTCACAGTGTCTATGGTAGAAACATGTAATATGTCGACCTTCATAGAAGAGGGTGGCCGTGGCTATGGAGATATAAATGTCTTATTCTAAGGTAATAAAAACAACGGTTCGTTGAGTAAGGTCTTTATACACCACTGAACACATAGTTATGGATCTTATATTGCATTTCTGTCAATAGATCCTCAAAAATATTACACATTGCACCTTTAAAGAAAGACCCTAGAGAGAGAGACACCTCCATAGCATCATTTTGCTCTTTGACTTCTTTGGTTAATGGTTATTCTGAATGCCTGTTAATTAATTAGCCATCACAAGATACAGAGTGCCGCTTCATGGACCGACACTGTGACATTATTCACAATGAACATCTTTTTTTCAGCTGTGACCACATCCTCTTTCTCTTGGGCTTTCCCGTCTACACAAAATCCAACTGGCGATCAAAACAGAAATGTTACTCTGTTTTTATTGTTCAAGTGTACTTTGTTTTCTATTATACATCTAGACTGTTTTAAGTAACACAGTCACACCTTTAGATATAGACCACCAATTTTACATATGGAGGTCCTGCTTCAATAAAAAGGCCTTTTGATAAAGAGCAGGAACAAGGAAAGGCAAGGTGTTGTGCAGCAACACCTGTTGACATGATCTCTGGTTTCCCTCTTCTCAGCATAGCATATCTGAACCAATGCTCTCTTAAATTTACTCGGATTGTATTTATCACTAAATAAATGGTCTATGTGCAGATCACAGTATATGAGGCAAATCACCCTCATTTTACTGTATTTGTGTGCTGCATTGTTTAGCACCAGGAACTAACATGCAAAAACTAACTTTAATCCAAAACCTACTAGTGAGCCATCCTTCTGTTACTGACATTGAAGTTCATAAGTCACTGATTTGGAACACCCATGTTGACAGGATCAACTTTGTACCCTATTTACCCATAAAAGTTAATTTTAGTAACGTGTAGCTGCGTATTACTACTCAAGGGTACTAAAATGTATCTTTTAGGGGTAGATAAGGTACAGAGTTATCCTTTTGGAGTACTGCCCTGAGACAAGCTGTTGTATCCCTAAAGGTAAAAAAAAAAAAAAAAAAATCTGATGGTTCACTTAAGTTTGCATTTTGCCTGCAGTCAACTTACTCCATTTTAGACCAGATACACATTTAAAATCTCTCTGATACTTGAATTTTTAATTTAGAAAGGGAAGTTTTGAAAATTATTTAGAAATGATTTTGTCAACACAAATATTTGTATTTTTCATAAATTATGTTGTCAATAGGTGTTAAAGGCTGTCACCCATTGATTTAACAACCTGAATGGTTGTTTGAAAAAACAAACAAACAAAAAAAAACGTAGTTTAGTAATAGGTTACTGGAGACACGGGCAAGATTTCTCTCTCTCTAACACACATTTTTACTTTATTTTATTTATTTTCACCCACTGACATGTGAACAACGGCCTGTATAATGCCATATTGTATACTAAAAATACGCTATAGCTACATCAAGCGGTCATTCATGCACAGAGCCACTGTATGCCTTAGACATGCACAATTTAGCTTCATCATCCATTTACTCATAGATTGCTATGCATTATGGATGTGCACACACATCACATGCAAGATGGTGCTGTCATGTCTTATTCCTCTGGGGTCTGAGGTGTTTTCTGGGCCCTGGAAGTGTTCTGACATGCTCTGACATTTATGCTTTTTTTTTCTTCTGATACTTGTGACATTTTCATGACTAGAGTCTGATTACACTCTATTCAGCACAAACTCTTCTATAGTAATATTCAGCAGCAGCAGCATGTATGGAAAAGTGTTTAGTTTTGAGATAATGTGATTTGAGTTTATGCATGGTTTGTGAAAAAGCTAAAACACATTGTCACTGAAATAAGGTCATGAAACCCATACTAATTATTTCTTCACAAGGCTTTTGAAAATTGCATCACATAGCCTAGAATATTTGCCTAGAATAACATCAGCGTGAGTGAATCAAACTGAAGCGATCGAGC
Organism: Pimephales promelas; assembly: GCF_016745375.1. Next base: position 925,126 of record NW_024121322.1, on the reverse strand, counting down.
CGCTCCAAACTATGAAACACTGTTCTTACCGTATTATACATATCCACAAACACAGTATTTAACTGTAAACGGGTCAGTGACGTGCCGCACTGATTTGCACTTCCAGGAGCAATACATATTATATAATAATATAAAATATGTTTAAAATTATATACATGTTTTAATCTCACATCATCTGTCCTCCTCACTGTTCTTAATTGTGTGAAATTTCAAAAATAGCTAATTTTTAGACTATTAATGTGGTCAAATGTCATACGGACAAACGGAATTCACTTAAAGTTATTTAAGACAATTGTATTTAAAATTATTAAAAATGTTTAAAAATGATACAATTTTTCATTTGGCATATTTTTTCAAGTCTTAAGATAAGCATATTAAAGTATCAGTAAGATAGTCCTTTTAGAAATGTCATTTGTATCTAAAACAAATTGTTCCGCAAAAACACATTTTCCCTATGTCATACGGTAAAACAAAGTTTAGAAGCCATTTTGGAACTGGATATTAATGACTTAAGTCATGTGAAATATGATGACATTACTCAGAGGACCCCTGAAGACCAGCCAAGTTGAAGGCAAGTTTAAGATTTTGCTCCTACATTTGGGGTAATTTCACCTTTTCCAAGTGAGTTACATGTGTCACAGATTTGGGTGTCATATGGTCAAACGTCAAAAAAGGGTTTAAAACATTTAAAATTTGAAAAAATATTTATTTACAGGTGAAATATAAAGTTTAAAAGTCAAGGTAAAGGGTAAAGATGGAAGGAGGTGGCCAAGCAACTGCCTGTTATAAATGACACAGCACAAAATTGTCATAAGGGCAAACAAAAAATGTCATACAGACAAACCGTTTTACCGTATGACATGTTGTTATACCATATGACACAGAGCATTTAACTGTTATTTCTTAACAGTTATATAACATATATAGTTTGTATGACTACTATGAATTAATATTAACATATATAATGTATTTCTGCCTATTTTAAGCATTTTTTCACATTATTACAGATGCCTCTTTCTAGTAAGGAGAGGGGTGCACATTTCTGTGCAAAGCTAAGGGCAGATCCTGCAGCTAGAGAGTAGAACCTAGCCAAGAGGAGGGAAAGGTATAACTGTGAGAGTATATGATGCCAGTAATGTTAGGATGTGCCAGTTTAGTCAGTATAGGCAGTATCTTATCTATAGGCCTGAGTTGAAGTCAGCATCACAATGTTTCTGGAAAGTGGCTTTATATACAGTGGGGCCAAAAAGTATTTAGTCAGCCACTGATTGTGCAAGTTCTCCAACTTAGAATGTTGAGAGAGGTCTGTAATTTTCATCATAGGAACACTTCAAATATGAGAGACAAAGTAAACACTGTAAACACCAGCTACAGTGTGTGCAAACCTGGTGAAGACTTACAGGAAACGTTTGACCTCTGTCATTGCCAACAAAGGTTATGTTACAAAGTATTGAGTTGAACTTTTGTTATTGACCAAATACTTATTTTCCACCATAATTTACAAATAAATTCTTTAAAAATCCTAATGTGATTTCCTGGATTTTTTTTTCTCATTTTGTCTCTCATATTTGAAGTGTACCTATAATGAAAATAACAGACCTCTCTCATTATTCTAAGTTGGAGAACTTGCACAATCAGTGGCTTACTAAATACTTTTTGGCCCCACTGTAGATATGTTATTCACGTGTGTGTGTGTGTGTGTGTATCTCACTGTTGTAAATCTAACTGATATTGTCATGTTTTACATATAGCACGTCCCATGTGTTCCTTGTACTGAAAGAGAGTTGAGTTGATTAAAAGAAATGTTCATGTGTTGGGAAATATATTCTACTGTTAAAAAAAGGTTCACTTGAGATGCCTGTTTCTTTGAAATCATTTTGAATTGGCCTACATCAATTTATTACATTAAAAATGCAATGAAACATTGAAATTGTACTATGTCATACGGTAAAACAAAATATGTCATATGGTAAAACATTGAATTTTAAAAGAAATAAAAATAGATACTTTGTTTGTTTACAAGGTTCATGAAAATAATGGAGGAGAGCTAGTATGATATACACATATATATAACTTCAAGGCATTTTTGACTAATTTCTTGCAAAAAAATAGAACAAATGTCCATAGATGACATGCTGTGGTTGTAAAAAACAAAATATCTAGTATTTGTGGTGTAGGTGGTTATATTTTGCAACTTGTTATATAATACTTACAGATCAACTATTACATTCATGGTTGTTTTTAACTGTGTCATGAATATTAAATTTAATTTATTCCTAAAAATCACTTCGTTTTACCGTATGACATTTTCAAGGACTGTATACAAAGAAACACATTAAAATGTCATATATTGTTATTTTTTATAAAGGGCACTAATAAAAACAAAAAATATACACATAGATGTACACAAAAAATGCTATATTTACTTTGTCCTTTAATTTTTATTTTTTTACCGTTTTGAAATTCTAAAACGTCACTGACCCAAACACAGGTCTAAACATTATAATATTCACCATGAATAAATACTCATGAGCCTACGAGGTGATGAGGGCGGTAACAGCTCTGTGTTCCTCCTGGATCATTTGCATATGAAGAGCTCTTTTCCAAAAAGCGATAAACGCCATTTTAAAAAAAAATGAGTTTGTCGTGTCATTCTGCTGTGGACAGAACCCTTTCACTGCTCCATCAACGTTTCATGCCAAATCGCTATATTTCCTTGTTTAAAATGTACTGCAAGATACAGTTTCTTTCCAAGCCGCGATAAGCGCCAGCCCTGTTTTTAGCCTAAAAACGATAAATCCTCAAATTCAATGAGCGCTCTACACAATCCAGCACGGCGGCGCTCTGAACAGAGGTTTATTATGTTCATTTATTCCTCAAAATGAGTCCTAGTTTTCTAGTCGACTAGTAGTAGATCATTTAAGCCATTTGTATTATCAGTAATCACATATATTGATTTAATTAAATGGGAGAGAAACCAAAGCGTTTTTAATTGCCTATTCCGCATTTCAACGTATGCATAAAGCTTGCCACAAAGAACCGGCAAAAAGTAATGATTATGCATGAAACATTTGATTTGTTTATTAATAAACTAGTGTTTTCTGTCAGTGTCAGCAACAAAGATAAAGTTGATGATGCTTACTCGCCATCTTCGCAGTGAACGCGCATAGGCCTATAGAAACGCATACTTCGAATTAGCCTACATACGCAGAGAGTTGCCAATTTATTTTAGTTTTTAATTGTTTTGTTTAAAAGTAGATATTTAAAGCTTTCTGTAGCTTAGTTCTCAGGCCTGTGTGAGGCAAGCATCGCGGTGTTTCGGTTCATATTATGAGACGCGCTCCGGTTCACCTGCGCGCCTCTGTGTCCTGATTATATTGTCTGATATTTACTTCTAATGTATTAATCCAGTCAATTTGTCGATGAAACATTTATTAAAATGAAGATACAATTTATATGAAACGAAATTTACAAGCTTTCTACAAAACAAAACTTAATAAGTGGTCAAAATCATGTCTGACACACTCCAAATATTTTCCGATATTGGGCAGCTTTTGAATTTTGATCCTATCTTACTCATCTCATGCGGTTCCCTTTTCATAGCCTACTCAACATAGATGAAATAATAAAAATAAGTAATGTAATATTATTAAAAACAAATGTGAAACGTATATTTTATGTTTATTTTGTTTTTTGTTTTTTGTTTTAACTTATATTTAAGCGTCATGCTGCTCCGCTTTGCTCACATGTTATGTAGCCTGTGTGTGTGTGCATGTGCTGGAGGGGTGCCCATCCCTTTTTTGAATATCGTTATCATATATTGATCATTTTTAATAATTCGTTTTTTTTTCATGCATATGTTGAAATTGGTACTATTTGTTTGAGGTTTGACTCTTTACTAAAAATGACTTTACTAAAAATGATACAAAAAATTGATGGATTTATAGCGTTTTGGAAAAAAATAAAATTAACTTTTAAATTATCATTAACAATATTGTTGTTTGATTTAATAATTATTGTTCAAAATGTTCAGACTGAACCAATAAAACATTTAAACAGGATAATTTGAATATTCACAAAATGTGTGGGTCTAGGTAAAAAATGTAGTTTTCCTGAAAACTATTGAAATGGATTTATAGCGTTTTGGAAAAGAGCTCTTCATATGAACAGATCATGCACGTGTGGGCGTGGTCACATAAGCGGTAATCAGCTTGGGCTGGTACATGTCGTTGCTTTCATACGAATTACTTAAACAGAGAATATTTGTTTTTGATATTTACATCATTTGAAAATGGGGACTTCAAGCTTCGTAAAGACACAGGTCATTTATAGGTCATTTTCTGTCGCATTTCAGAATGAACTTCACATTAAGAGAGACGGGAGAATCGCATCATGTTTGTTTTCTTTATTTAATGAAAAATATTGTGTTTTTATTATGAGTGTACACAAATAAAAGACATTAAACAGTTTTAAATGATGTTTAACACTTATATGTAGGAGGGTTTTAGCGGGACAAGCATAACAAAAGAATGACAAAGCATAATGTGCATTACATGAATGGTTTTGCTCCTGCCGTTTTATCGAAGACAGAGATTGCGGAGCAGATTGAATCTTCTTGTAACCATCAGATAATCCCCCGCATCCACTCAGCTTTCTGCTTTATTGATTCATGTGGTGATGGACACTGCTCTTCAATGCAATGTGAAAGGGCTGTATCTCACTGAGTCTGTATCTGACTAAGTCCTGAGAGAAACCCAGAGTCTGCTGGTGGAGTTATCAGATAGATGCTCTCCCCTGATCATCCTTCCAGTGATATTCCAATATAATCCAGGCAGGATCAGGTGCTCTGGGCTGCTTTGGATACTAAGGGATTACTGGAGTCCTGCTTTTTATAGAAGATCAATATAATCTGACATTTTGCTTGCAGTTTTACTCTGATGATGAGAAATCAGAGACATTACCTATTGAGAGGAAAGAAAAGGCATCAGGAGGGATTTTAGTCTTGAATAAAGAATTACATTTTAATTTATAAAATGTTATCGGATTAAAACATAGTTTTATTTTATTATGAAGTACGTTTTTATTGTATTATTTTCTAAATACATATTTCTAGTTTTATTTTACCACAAGGCACATTATTTAAAGAAGATTTGTCTTCATAATCTCGTCAAAACTTGCTCCGTCTTTATGCATCATGATAATACAGAAAGACTGAAATTGTGATTATTGTTTTTATACAATAGTTTAATAAGATGTTAATATTTAGTAGCTTGCACAATATATCCAGTTACTTAGTGTATTTTTGTCCTTTTTTTGTTCCTGTGAATAGGCATGTTTGAGCAAATCAGTTCGGTTGAATGAAGGACCTGTGTCCTTACTGAATGAATCATTGTTTTTGAAATGATCGTTTTAATGATTCAGTCAGTGACTCTTTCATAAAGGCAGTCATTTGTCACCACCTATTGGTGTAACAAGGTAACCTGCAGAAAGAATCACTGAATTTTTTGACAGAGTTGTGCATTTGTATTGTTAAAGCCTTAATAGCATGAGTAGGTTTATACAAAAACTAGCCTATGCAAAATGAGACTTTTTTTTTTTTTTTTTTTTTTTGGAAATTTTGGCTCAATTATTTATTGTATAATTTATTACAAAAAAACAAGTGCAATATACAACATGTCTTTACAACATGTTGTCATATCATATCATAATCTTGTGTAACCTAATAGAAAATGTATAAGTTTCACTTTTCACTTTTTCACTTCATGAAGCAAACCTTGAACGCTTCAGATGTTTTAATATTCTTCAAGCTTTTCTGAGCCGTCGCTCACAGAATAGAGAGCACATATCTGCTTCTGTGAGATAAAACCCCACGGATACTGTTTTCTTGGACATAAATGGAATTGAATAGAGTTTGTGTGTCTGCAAAATCCAATTAAAGCGAGTATTTGCCTGATGTGTTTTAGGCTGTAATCACTGAGGGATGGGAGCAGCTTTCATTTTATTCTGATTTCAAATGACCAGGTTTGTCACAGCTCTTACATTTTTGTTTGGGTGAATATACAGTAGACGTTACCTGGTGTTTTATTAAGAAGTGAATGAATTTAGCTAAAACACAAAGACTCCTAATTGGCCCTGTGTGAATATTTGATGTCGACAAATGAATCACACCACTGTAGGCCATTGTGCCATAGTACCTGCACCATTCAAAAGTTGGACACACATTACTGCATTTGTTTCTTTTTATGAAATTAAATACATCTTTTATCTGTTTGCTTTGCGATTGGTCACAAATACAGCATTTAACGGTTAGAATCTGACTCTAGATCAGCAGAACTACAGCAGAAGGGTGTGTTATAGATAAATGATCCATTAGTAACATCTTTCCAGATATATCCATTCAGAATGTTATTTAAGTTAGATGTAATTTGCAAACAGTTTAGATGAGCAAACAGTGGTATTTTTTCAAACCCATAGAAACAGTAACTAGATAACCTTACCTTTGCTTTGACAGGAGACTGGTATCCAGGAAGCAAGGTTTAATTCACGTGATTAATTAGCATGACATTAGTGAGCAGGTTTAACCTTCTTTTATTATAAACACGCCTGAAGCAGATGATGAGGAAGTCCTTTTAAACCAAGACGTTTAATTAGTGATTCATTTGATGAAGCCTTGTAAGCAGGCTAATTATTTTGCTATCAGCAATTATTTCATCATGCGATGCAGCATCTTTGTGTTATGAGTTCAGAATGGTTATAGTATCTCATCACAAATCCTTGTTTTAATAAAATACATCTGAGCGAAACGTATATACTTTCACCTCAAATAAGTAATCCATTCATTTAGAGGATGTTTTCCTTCCAACAATGAATGTGATGCTGCATTATAATGAAGAGAAAATTAATGTTGTGGATGCCATCTACAATTGAGCTTGTCATGGTGACATTTTTTTAAAAATCTTTTTACCTTTGATTGCAAGTGTTTGACAGTCGATAGGTTTTTTGCAACACCTGCTGCAGTTAAACACTCCATTCAGGTCTATTTTTATATGTGCGAATTGTATGTGCATCGATTTGACGTATATACACAGCCATATGATCTATATCTGTCTATGGGCTAACTGGCAGCAGCTTTAATGTTAAAAGCTAATGGTTGTGTGCTCTGTTAGCTGTCAGAGAGCATCTCTCTCTCTCTCTCTCTCTCTCTCTCTCTCTCTCTCTCTCTCTCTCTCTCTCTCTCTCTCTCTCTCTCTCTGTCTATCAGAAAGAATCCTCAAGTGTCTTGTTGTTGCGAGGTGTGAGGTTAGGAGTTGGTCACATTGTCAGAGTGCATGTGTGTTTGTTAGCTTGCTTTTGTGTGGGTGAGGATGTCCGATGTCACTATTGGTTAAGAAGGGGGGCTCTTAGTGCATTTGACCCCAAGAAAAAAAAATGTCCACAAAAAAAAAAAACAAGTGACAGTTTGCTTTGATCATGCTAAATCCCTCTAGTAATATCACTCAAGGTCAGAGTCTTTCCTACCCTATAGTTCTCTCTCTTTCTCTCTCTCTCTCTCTCTCTCTCTCTCTCTCTCTCTCTCTCTCTCCTTTTCTCTCTCCATCCCTGCTCTTTGACATCTCCGTAGAGACAGAAATACAGCGTAGTTATGATTGAAGAGATGGCCTTCTGTCAACATGACATTGAACTTTATTTTAAAATTTTCTGAAGAAAATGTCAATGCGCTGTGCCTGTGCATAACTATATGCGAATATCACCACCATCTTGGAACAGTCAGTTAGGAGACCTTGGTAAATGGAAGTTTATAACTTTATGTATCAGTGAGTCATTAAATCATTAATTTAAACGATTTGTTCTAAAACTCTGATTCTTTTATTTAAAAAAAAACAGCTAACCATTCTTATGAGTGGGTCATTCACTCAACCGAATTGATTTGTTTCAAAATGATGATTCTTTCAGAAACAAAACAAGAGACTGTCTTTAGGCCACGTGTCCACCAAAGCGTGCTTTGGGCGCTTGAGAGCGTTTTGGCAGCGCATGTTTTTTTTTCCGTTGAGACGTTTCGTTGCTATGATGCAGAATATCTGCAGCACAGTTTACTTGTAACTGATTTCACAGATAATTTGTTTCATACTAAAAATGTATTTTTCATCCATTTTGTTCGGTTAGCTCTGCCGGTTGATGTCGTTGTACAGAAAGTTGTGACTGTTGGTCAGTGTGGTATTAGTCCCGCCCCTCCTCCACTGTGATTGGACGGTTGGCTAAAAAGTGACAGTGATGAATGCTGCGTTTTATCCAAAGTTGAACTTTTTCAACTCTCGACGACCAGTAAGAAACGCTGGACACTCGGCGCTTCAACGTGAAAAAAACACTCAGCACCTCGTCACGTTCATTGTGCTTAAAAAACGCGGCGCTCCCGTTGAAAACAATTGAAAACATACGCCAGGCGCGTAGAAAAACACTTTGGTGGACACATGGCCTTATGCATGAATCATTGAACGTATTGAATCATTAGAAACGCATGTTGCAGTAATTCTGCTGTGGGTTTGTTTGGATTTTTTGTTTTTCTTGACAGTAAAAACAAGAAAATTATTTGGCAATGTTGTGTCTAAAATGTAAGTTGCTTAACTACTTGTTTATTGAACGTTTGTGTAAGAGAAATATCCCATCCTTGCCTGCTAATCACATCTGTGGTGATAAATGGCCATAACACACTGTTTCTTGTGTGATATTTTATATAATCGTATGTAGTATAGGGCTCTTTCCAAACATGATCTGAAGAGCTCCACAAGCCATGATGTTTTGTGTTGCATGGGAAGAGTGCATAATTCAAAGTTGAGAATCACATCTATTAAATGTTGTGACTTTGAGGCGTACGGTACCCTATACATGCTAAAGTGAAAGTGACACGGCTTGCCTGAAATTCACTTTATTTTCCATGCCTCATGTTTTTTGCATACCACATAGCACCTTTTGCCCCACATAATGTGCAAGATTAAGTGATTTGATGAGATCTCTAGAGGAAGTGCCATGCCATTAATCGAATAATTGATCGGTCCTCCATTTGCAGCTTTCTAATTGGCTGGTGAATGTTCGTGAGCCCTGGATTTAAAACCCCCAGCGGGTCAGCTCTCTGAGGAGTCTGACACGCAGTTATTGAGAAAGAGGCTGAAGTGTTTGCATTTAGGTGTTCCTGTCAAACTGCAAAAGCCTGTGTCATTCAGTCCTGCCATGGCCTTTTCACTGTTCCAACCGTATTCTGTCAGAAATCAGATAAGTGCCTTTGAAACATCTGTCATATTGTTACAAATGTCAATCATGGAGGAGCTGTTCATGAATAAACCCACCTGTTGAATTATGGATGTTGAGGAGTGAATCATGATATTTTTTTCCTTCTCTGTGCAGTGGCTAATGCTCTCCCCTCTCTCTCTCTCTCTCTCTCTCTCTCCCCCTCCCCCTAGGCCGTTTCCATCAGAGGACACTGCGCTGAATGAAGATGATGTGTACCGGAGCTTGGAGGAGTTGGCTGAGTAAGTGTTTTAAATCATAGAAAAAGAGTATAATGGCAATTAGCAAAAACAAGGTGGGATTTAACCCAAAAGTTGTGTGTAAAAAGTCCAGGCTCTACATGATAATCCACCCATTTTTACTTTTCATCAGGGCTGGCTCTAGTGCTTTGGTTGCCCTAGGCCCCTAAACAAACTAAACACAAATGCTCTTATAATCACTCCAAAACTTCAACAAGTTAAAGGATCATCTGTAATAAATTGTTCATACAAATTCTACAAATAACGTTGAAATTAGTGTGTGTGTATATACACGTGGTTAGTCATGGGGCATACATGGCATTTAAACATTTTAAAATGGCAATAAAAAGGCATTCAATTTCATTTGAAGATACCTACAGTAACCCTGTATTTATCTATTTATTCATATACCATCACATCTTGTGTCCTTAGTGTCTAGCTGGTGTAATCACTTGCACAAATTGCCAGGCGTTAAACACTCTTTTGGATACCATGCTCAGAGTATGGCTGGCTGGTAGTGTGGGCGTTAAGATGACGAGTGAGCGAGAGTGAGGGAGGGGGTTGTGTGTTGACAGCCCTGATTCTTGGCTGATTAATTATGAATAATTAGGTAGCAGGGCGGATAGGTGTCATTCATCTGCAGAGAACTGAGTGACACAGACGTGTTTGCACAGGCTGCATACATTACACTTCTCACAATGCCTGTAAGAAACATCTGTGGAGCTGTAAATTGAGATGAACCTCTGTCACAGCTCAAACGGTTGTGTACATGCATTTTTGAGCCAATATGAAGCGAGGGTAGACCATGTTTTATTCAGGGCAAACAAAAACAAGGCACTTAACAACTATTTTTAATGTGAAGCACATCCTGCTCTATATTTTCGCATTCACCCAAGTTTCTTTTTTTTGCTCTAACGTGTTTATAACTTCAAACAGTCCTGCCAACTGAAAGCTGTGTGGATATATTTACCTACGGAGGAAAAATAAGGTTACAATCTGTGCGATTCACTTAAATTTGATTGTGAACGTCTTCAAGATTGATCACGCTACAGATTCATCAGATTTCAAACCCCTTTCCTGGACCATGCATATTATTATCACTACCTTGTTTTGATGGAGGGTTTTTATAGGACATTATAAAGAGAAATGATGGTTGGAAAGGGACAGGATCAGGATATGACACCTGGGAACCAAGCAAAAAATTGGCTATAACATCTATATTGCTGTAAATGAATGGTGTGGCTCTTAGTGAACAGGACTGCTTTGTAATTTACACATGAGAGCAACAAAGAAACATGCAAAATGGTGGTATTGTCTGCTCCATGGTGTCCCTATTTCAGAGCTCAACAATAAGGTTGACCCGGGGCACTGAGTTTTAGGCCAGTTAGACTGCGATACCTAGCCTGGTTAACGCCAGACCATGTATCGTTGAGAATGGTCTGGTAACCACATATTCATTTTGAGCCCAGAGCCATGTTATTGGGTGCTACGAATGTCTATCAAATGCGCCTGTACTGGTGCATCTTATCGGTTCAATGAGACCAGATGACGTATGATACATTGAGAATGAATAAAATCGCACTGCGGCAAGGTAGCATGGGGAAACCCAGGCTAATAATTGCATGACCAGGCTAATACAATGATTTTTCATTGAGAATGTAACTTCGCATCCGCTGCCTTGATGGATCCATAGATGAACTGCTTCGGTATGTCGCATACGTCTTCATTGTCTTGCTGCTCCCTCCCCGTTCTGTGATTTGGTTTCCTATCTAAGGTTAAAATCTGATTCATGGTGTCCAGGCTGCCTAGCAGCGTGAATAAAATCACACTGCGGCAAGGCAGCATGGGGAAACCCACGCTACTGCGATACCACTGAAAATATTACATTTCATTGATCTTGTACATCTGTACTGAAATATTTTCTTTTTTTAGCTTGATTTTACAGTATTATGGCAAATTATGATGATTTGTCACCAAGATAATGTTATCTAGCTGGGAGACATAGATGAGGTATTATTAATAATTAAAAAATGACCTGACAGTCAAAAGTAACAGTCTATTCTATCTAATTCTATTTTCAAAACATCAAGGCATAAAAAAACACATTATCACCAAATGTAAGAATTCCATCAACGTGCTCCAAACTCTCTCACACTATCCCCGCGGCATTGAGCCATCTTTACCGTTTAGTCTTGGTCTATGAGAGGCCATATGTGGGCCTTTGACATTTACATTGTCTACGGCCTCTTGCACTGATCCGTATCCGACTTCAAACGCTTCCTGAGATGGCCTCAAGTGATTGCTGACCTCTTTCAAAGTTCTTGATATCCCTCTGCCATCTGACCCCTCTTTACATGCAGATTCATGTTGAAACGCAAATCGGTGCCAAATCTAATAGAGGTTAAACCCACAGCCAGACCACAAGCACTCTCTGCGCTGCCAGTGATGGAACAGTGAATATGAGCAAATGAATGAAACTACCCATCCATGCACCCATGACCTTTTACAGCCATAAATACGGTTCAATTCCAGCACAACACTGCCGTCTTATTAATGGAAAGGTCCCTGATATGATGTGCCGGGACACAGTTTAACAAGCACTTTCATCAGGCTGTTCGGAGCTCTCTTAATTGGACTGTGATATCATTGTCTGCTTTAATGGAAATATGCATGAAAGGGTTTTCTGCAGTGCTACTGAAGCTCATTCATGTAAGCCTTGTGTCTGTTTCTATTAGATTGGAGATGTTTCTCAACATTGTGCCATATGTGGGGCCAAAGAGAGTGGGAATGAGAAGGCTGGTGACTGTCCTCAATAATATTGTCGTGTTTTTCAGCTATTGAAGTAAAGAGTGTGGTTCGTTTGAAGAGATAAAAGGCAGAAAGTGCTAATCAAGGTGCTTTTGTGAAAGGTTAATGATGTTGAAGAAGCTCTTTAGTCGGTTTTGCTCTTCAGTGTGAGATGAGCCAGCAGTTTTAAATGAAACTGTGAGGAATTTAAGTACAGTCAAGTTAGGGGTGTGCGACATCGACAAAACAATTGGATCTTGATATTTTCTGTGATTTTATTCATAATGATGTTTAGAGTATATTTTGCTGAGTGTGCTGGTACCTTGGCCGATGTAGGACTATACTGGACAGCTGACTCCTAAAGCTTTTGATATTCTTCATCTTTTGTGTGGTGGTCAGTTCGCAGCAGTGACAGAATTGAACTTTTCCAATAAGCTTAAATTGATTTTTACCTCTTATGGCCGTTTTATCTTTATAAATCATATTTCTAAACTAAAAATGTGTATGCATCACCTTTTGTGTAAAAATTATTACATTTAATCAATAAATTCAATAAGAATAATAAAGCACAAAAGGGCTTTTACCAATCAAATGAAATCAGTGTCAACAAAATGTATCTTTGCAATGCAGAGGAAACAGAAGCTTCATTTGAATTGACATTTAGATGCATTTTCACAGTCTGGATTAAAAATTTAAACATTTACATTTTCTTTTATTTTAGATACTTTGTTGTTTTCTGCGAGTTGCACATGATGGGCCAATGTGTTTCTGAAATGATGTTACAGTAATTCAGAAGGGGAGCGCCATCACAAACTATTGCGTTTATTTTACACACACCTCTGTTTTTTGACATGTTAACGGGTACTGAGCCAGTGACAGTGGTCTTGAGGTGTGCACTGATCCGAACTGACTACTGTTGGTAATTGAGTGGTATAAATATGTCAGGGTTGTTAATTTTGGGTTATTATAAATCTGTGTTCACATCCAATCCAGCCATACTGGATTTCTCAGCATCGTTGTCACTTTCCACTATATTTCATGTGTTCATCCAAAAATTGGCAAAGCATGAAATTGTTCAATTTTAGCAAGCAGGCTGCCTCTTTCTCCATCAAATAGCAATCAGATGTTTGGATGTACATCATGTCAGCAATGATTTACTTCATCCTAACTGGTTGCTACTATGTTACATTCTCACCTGAGGCATTGTGGGTCGTGGAGCCTAAGGCCAAAGCACTCTCTAAGCCTTCGAGAGGTACAAACTACTGCCATTGGCACCTGTCTCTCCTGGCACTTCAGATTGAACTCTGCAGCCAGCGACCTATTTAGTCAAGATGATGGACAGGTTTGGAAATTTAACTAACATTCAATAGAATCCTCAAATAAGGTGCAGAACATCTCAACCAATTAGTTTGCTGCTCCAAGAATCCACGTTTCCATCAACATGCCACATCACTGTTTATTTAGCCATTCTATAGGTAGCATATGACAAAGATTTCAATAAAAAGAACATTTTCTTACACTAAAAAATTGGCATTTTGATTTTATTGTACAATTAATTTATCTTCATTTAAAACATATTTTATTTGACTTAGTCAATGTTTTTTTAAGTTATTTCAGCTCAGTTAAGTAGATTCATTTATATTAAAGTCTGTGATTTTGAGTAAATGGTAAAGACCTGTTAGTGTTTGACATTCATTTATTTACGTTCATCGAAAAGACTTTCTGCAGCTTTCACATGCAAATAGGTAGTTTCTTGATACTGTGCTAGCATTAGCACAGCTATTGCTTATTGAGTGAAGCAACATATATTATAGTCCTAACATGCAGCCACCCACAACCTAACCAAAAGTTCTACTCTTCAGCACTGTGCATGGTAACCACAAATATTTCAACATGACAAACTATTTTAAATGCCGTAACTGAACATTAAACATAACCAGGTCTTTCCCACCACTCAAAAATACATAAAATAACACTTAATTTGAACATTTACTCTTCTGATCCAGCTCTGTGCAACGCATGCTGAGAACTAGCAATCCTAGTCCCAGTTTGAGTTAATGCAACTAAAATTATTCATGTAGCCCCAGCCAGATTAGTCATTTTGACAGACAGGGTCATAAAAATTCTGTCAGAATCTATTATTACTCATCATTTTAATTTTCGTATTTGAATAATGAGCCATTTAATAGGCAAAATTGAATAAAAATGAATGAGCATCAGAAAATATTGAAAGATATAGTCCAACTTAAAATCCTTATGTCTTTCATGTAGTCGCTCAATCAGTGTTTCAACCGCAAAAAGGAAATTCGGATTTTTTGATAATTTTTTGATAATTCGGAAATTCATTTCATTTTCTATTACTAAACTGATATGTCACTATTATGAGTAAACCACTATGCCTGTTGTCTCCAGAAAGGCTTTAAGATAGTTTAGGACTTGAGGTCACATCATCTCACAGATATGCAAAATGTTGGCTGCCTTGTCTTGCCATGCCATGAGTCCATATGTTCTGCTAGTGTTATCAATGTTCCCCGTATCTTCCCCTTATCTTATTTCTTCATCCCAAATTACTGTGATCAGTTCTAGTATGACCGTGTGTGGTGAAGTTAACTTTTATTGGCATACTGTTGTGAGTTTGGGATGGATCCTTTGTTGTGCTCTAAACATAGTTTTCCCTTTCTGGGTTTGTGGTTGACTAAGTGAAGGAAATGTTTAAGTAACACAAGTAAAATCAGCACTTTTGAGTGTCCATGATGGTTTAGACAGCATGAAACCACAAAATATTTCACGACCTAAATGGAGAATCTTTCCACACTTTCGATATACAGAGTGTCAATTTACACCATATTGAATCAAACCAGATTTTTTCATTGGCACTCATAGATGTATTTGTATAATGCCCACTCACCCGGACCACAAGTTGGATCAGCTTTAATAACATTAATTTGACAGCAGAGCTGGCCTTTTGATTTTTGTATACTTGTATAACGCAGCATTTTGTGCTCATACTGATTTAACATAATGACACTTAAAGGAGTAGTTCACTTTTTAAAAAAAAAAACTTTTGCTGATAATTTACTCACCCCATGTCATCCAAGATATCCGTGTCATTCTTTCTTCAGTCGAAAAGAAATTAATGTTTTTGATGAAAACATTCCAAGATTTTTCTCCATATAATGGACTTCAATGGGAACCAAACAGTTCAAGGTCCAAAAGACAGTTTCAGTGCAAAGTACAAACTGTTCAAAGGGCTTTAAACGATTTTAGACGATGAATAAGGGTCTTATCAAGCGAAACAATTGCTCATTAAAAAATAAAAAATAAAACAAAGTTTAAGTTTTATAAGCTCAAATGGTCGCCTTGCTCTGTTAGGGTTAGAGTTAGGGTGTGATGCACGTTCGTGACTCTCCTATTCAAAATGAACGAATCTTTTCCCAAGTCAGCTCGTTCATTGAATGAACCAAATGACACGAAAAAGATTTGTTCATTTTGATAAACGAATTCGAACAGGAGAGTCATTATTCATCGTCTGGAATCGTTTAAAGCCCTTTAAACAGTTTGCAGTTTGCACTGCAAGTGTCTTTTGGACCTTGAACCATTTGGTTCCCTTTGAAGTCCATTGAATGGAGAAAAATCCTGGAATGTTTTCATCAAAAGCCTTAATTTCTTTTCGACTGAAGAAATAATGGCATGGATATCTTGGATGACATGGGGGTGAGTAAATAATCAGCAAAAGTTTTTTTTTTTTGTTTTTTTTAAAGTGAACTCCTTTAATGGGTTATGTTTTTGCAAACAAAAGTGGACATCATATTTTTGCCATCCAGATTTAAACTACAGTCAGCAAAAAAAAAAAAAAAAAAAAAAACCTGCTCCTTTTTTTGACGCATTCTGCTTTCATTTATTCTACCTGATACACAACAGAACCTTACAATTCTTTGTACAGATCACTGCACCTCACATAGTGCAGTTAATGCTTGTCCTCAGAGATTGGAGGTCACACGATAGACGCCATTAGAAATCTTTTTGCCTCAGTTCCTTTGCAGTTTGGGACCAGTGTGCTTCAGAGGAGTAATGTTTTTTTCCCTCAGTCTACATTGCTCTGTCAGACAGCAGCTCTGCTACTGGGGAAAGTCAACTCAGCTAATGAGGGAGGGCAGCAAGCCACCCGTCCTTCAGGGTGAACTGTACAACCTCAATTAATACTTCAAACAATCCCTTCTCCATGTGGACACAGTGCTGAATGTTAGATTGATGCCAGCACCTTTCTTTTATTAGCTTGTCCATTCCTACCTACTGTTCAAACATACACATGCATGTCATGATTTGTCATTTTGAAAAAGGAACGACATTCAAATCATGTTCAAAAAGGTAATTATTTTGAATTCAGCAATTGCAGAGTTCTCTCATAGGGTTTTCAAAGTGACTGTAGTCTTATCCACATACTGTTCCTGCTGTAAAGCACTGTTTTAATGAAAGACAGTTCAATAAACTTTGTCTATTTGACCATTTCATCCTTTTTTTAAACTGGTCCTTTGAAGGAGGTATTTATGGACAGGACACACAGTCCTCTGAACCTTCTAGTGCCTTTACATGAATTGCAGTATTTTTACTACTTAAATGTAATTTTGTGTGTGTGCCCATATATATATATATATATATATATGTATGTATAATATCAAGTGTGCGCACAAGCCCTGAAAAGTGAAGATAAAATGTGTAGATCGCCCCCTCGGTGGCTGGTCCTAGTATAGGTCCTAAACCCGCCTCCCGAGATCAAGTAAACAATTAAATTACACTTCATATATAATTTTTCCAAATATGGTTTCTGTCATTTCAAGTGTTTGTTTTTAAAATGAGTTTGTTTTTAGTTAGTTATTTGATGCGGCGGTGGTGATGTCATGATTGAAATTTGTGATTGACAGGTTCTCTGAACGAAGTAGTCGCTGAACTTTTTTTCGGGATCTTCAGAGGATTGAGGAGATTGGAGCTTTAAATTTAATATCTAAATTTCTATAATTATTTTTTAAAAAGCACAGGAGTGTGATCTTGCGATTGATTCTGCAAGAGTGAGGGTGGGGCCTTGATTTCGTGGCTTTACTTCCTGCTCACTACTGCGCATGTCTGGTCCCGAAATCACTTCTGCTCAGACTCAAGTTCCAAGATGTCAGCGGCAGCGCCATTTCGGGATATTAGCGGCTTCACTTCTGAACAATGGAAGAGAGCGAAGGGGCGTCGACCATCTTTTTTTTTTTACAGTCTATGTTTGATTTATGTACATACAGACAGACAATTTCATTTTCAGTGAAATTGTCTCTCTGCCAAACATTTTTAGTCTCTCAAATAAATAAAATACATAAAAAGTATTATTTCTTATATTATTTGTTCTGAAAGAGTCAGATGAGTGACTGAAGGTGATGAAGTTCTTTATAAAAGTGTGCAGCTGTTCTGGATGTGCAGGTATAGAAGGTCACACTGATGGATTAACACCCTGCAGCTCTTTCCAGACTAACAATCCTAAAATCCTCCAATAGTTGGCAACTCACTCTGGCTGGTTTCCATCCATCTATGCCTGTCTTTTCCCATGATTCAGCAAAACTGCTTTGTTTATAAACTTACATGGTGATAGCTTAGATATGCATGTATTCTTCAGACACAAGTGTGGGATGTTGTAGCTGTGGATTGAGCAGCTGGCCTGGTAAATCAAAACCCTGCTGAAAAGCTGGTTTGCTGGTCTTGGCTGATTAAGCTGATGGTTTTATGATAGTTTTAGCTAATTTAAAAGTCTCCCAGCCTCGCCAAGTAGGTTTTTTAGGTGGGCAGCCTGTTCATTTGGATTGAGGAATGAATTTGTATTTCAGTTCTCCATGAGCTGATGAGGCAGTGTGCTAATCTCCTGGGTAGGCGTTTGATTCAAGCCGCATTAGGTTTTCACGCTTGCTTTAGCCTGCAATTTGTAATGCTTTGACCAGGATAACTCTCGTGAAAGCAATGGAAGAAAGAGCTTCAAAGCAAAAAGACTATTACGCACATTTATTTAGCAGGTACACAGGCAACGCGATCCTCTCAAATATGAGGTACACTTTCTTAGCATCACAAAATAAAGCACGAAAACAAAAATATAGCAAGAAGGTAGATCACGCTTATCCTCTTCTGTGGTTCTCATCTCACACTCACAACTCAACAACACCATAACTCATAGCGCACGTCATGAATGATGTGATCAGTCTCTTAAAGGGCACACCGCACAATAATGTGATGCATGTAAAAACAGTTTCGTTTGTTACTGATACGTTACAGACGCGATTAGCAGAAGTGAGGTAGGTACTTGTTGCTGAGTTGTTTCAAAGCAGTCTGGTGTGTATGTTTGAGAGAGTGAATTCTTTGCTTAGAGAGGAATGGATGACTGATTTGATTGTTGGTGTGAGAGCACAGCTGGGACCAGGACGCCTTCTGTGATGTCAGCCTGCTTTATTTCGGCCATTCCCTTTTTTTCCCCCCGAGAGAACGATGGCAAAGTGTGCAGTGATGGATGGCGTTGTTGCGGTCTCGGGGCTCTTTCGCTGTCTGATAAACACATACGCAAGCTAATCAAGAGTTGCAGACTACTGTATATGTGATGACACTGATTGGGAGAAATATGTCATAATTCTGTTTCATACACTTTGTTGTGTAACCAGAAGTGATGTGATAAATCAGCATTATCTCCTTCATGCATCTCAATCTCTTCCATCATATCAGTTTGTGTATCTCAGTATTTTGCTTCAAGTGATGACAAAAACGTAACTTGACACTGCAGACCTGGTGCATTGCGACTGGTTAGGACACAGTATGTTCTACTCTTTGCCACCTTATAGAGTACTTCCATTTACTACTGTATGTTTTTTTTAGGCTCACCAAGGCACATCTGTTTCGAGTAAATATAGGAATATTGTGATTTTTTTTTTTTTTTTTTTTTATCAATTTCAAATAAATGTTTTATACTTTACTATATTTTAAAAGGATTTTATCCTGTGATGGCAAAGCTGAATTCTCAGCAGCCTTTACTCCACGCTTCTGTGTCACATGATCCTTCAGAAATCATTCTTTTAATGCTGATTTGTTGCTCAGGAAATTTCTTATTATTATTAATGTTGAACACAGTTGTGCTGCTTAATGTTTTTGTGGAAACCAATCATTTTCCACCCAGGATTCTTTGATGAATAGAAAGTTCAGAAGAACCACATTTATTTGAAATAAGAATATTTTTTTGTAAGATTAGAAATGTCTTTACTCTATCTTTTGATCAATTTAATGCATCCTTGCTAAATAAGTGTTCATTTTTATTTTATTTTTGTCTTACAGGCCCCAACCTTTTGAACAGTAGTGCACTTTCAGACAGAAAATTACTTTCAGAACAATAAATTGACAAAACTCAGAAAATGCCTTGCTGTTTAAATGCGTGTCAAATCTGTTTTTTTTTTTTTTAGGTATTTTAACCCACTCTATCCTTTGTGTCCTTTCTTTTGCACAGTGAGCACGATGTGGGAGAGGACGACATATATGACTGTGTCCCCTGCGAGGATGATGGGGACGACATCTACGAGGACATCATCAAGGTGGAGGTTAGACAGCCCATGGTGAGTGAGACACCATACGGACGACCCTCATTGGTGCGTGTGTGAGAGGATATACAGTAGATGGATTGTTTCCTGTCATTTCCCATGGCTGTGCGCGTGTTCACTTGCTCTGCTTACATTTGCTGCTTTGCCTCCTTAATGCTGCAGATCAGATACATGCAGGTAAGTGTCATGCTGTACCGCACATGATTCTCTAACGATCCTTCAGTGCTCCTCTTTCCTTTCCTTTAAATGTGTGTCGGCACAAGCCGTTGAGCTTTCTACCCTCAAGAACCTGTTGAGCAGGCCCAGATTCCCTCTCACATTGACAGTTATATTGAAGTTCCAACCATTTTTATTCATCAAAGAATAGGTGGCCCAAAACTAAAAATTGTGTCATCATATATTTACCCTCAAGAGGTTTTGAAGAATAATTACACTGCTATTTTCCATTCAGTGAATGTATATGGTGACCAAGGACCAAAAAAGGTCTTGATAGCCCTTCAAATCATGGAAATACATGAAGGAGATGATGCCATTTTTGTATACTCATATACTTGCCACATGAAGACAATTGACTCCAGACTGTTGTTGTTCACATTTAAAAATTAATAAATACATAATTAGGACAGCCCAGTTTGTCAATATGTATATTTTTAAATATGTAAACAATAGAAAATGTTGGTAAACAAATGCGAACAAATCTATAATTTGTCTATAGTAATCTATAATTGGCTTCATCGCTGTCTCCTCTGCACCAATAAGCTGGTGTGTGGTGGGCGTTCATGCACAATATGGCTGATGTCACATCATCCAGGTGGATTCTGCACTAGTGGTGACTGAGGAGATTCCCCTCTTCCATATGTAAAGTGCTTTAAGTGTTGAGAAAAGCACAATATAAATATAACAAATTATTGTTAATAAATTTGGAAAGAATGCTAAAATAAAACAGGTTCTCGGTACCCAGAGAGGAGCGCCTCTCTTCCTCTGCTAGAAATGAGAAGAAGGTGAGGCTGACTCAGTATCCATCTGAGTGTGTGCTGTCTCACAGAGTGAGCTAATGTTGGGTTATTTTAAACACACGAGGGATGAAATCTCTTTTGCAGACAGAGAAAACTGCCGGGTCCCACATTTACAGAGATGCACAAACACATACTTAGACTGAGACTCACAATCTGTGTCATCAGACAGGTGCTACAACAAGGACATATTAGACTCTTAGTGGGGCAAATACAGCAACTTAAATGAGGGTGATGATAAGAAAAACATGGTGGAAAAATAGGTTCAGATACTGTTTTGTGGCTTTTCGCAAATTATATCTTCTTTAATACAATAGATACTGGAGTTTCACATTAGTCAGTGAAAGTCAGAGATATATTTCCCTTTCCCAATACTGACTGCTTTCATTGTTGCTAGGAGGCCCTTTGGAAAAAAAATCCCTTTTTTTGTCCAACTTGCTCTCTAATGAAACAATTGTTTGTGATCTTGAATTTCTCTGGATATGGGCAAGTTTTCTTTGGCTTCGTGCACCACCAGGCCCAGATGTTCAAACGTGTGTTGTGACGTTATTTCCAGCTCTGACCTCCGGCTGCTGTGCCTTCCCTGGGCGCTCCAGTGTTATCACCATTTTCTTAAGCTCGCCAACCTGCTCGCATTACACCAAGACCCAGTGATTATGCTTAATCAAATGCATCGTTCATGTTCTATTAGATCATTTTCTGTTGTTATTGTTTTTGTAAATTGACCTCATTTAATTCCTCAGTCCTAATCAAAACCACATTTATGACTTTCATACAGTTTGTGTGCGTGTGTGTGTGTGTGTGTGTGTGTGTGTCAGAGAGAAAGAGAGAGAGAGAACTTTAGGCTTTGAAGTATATTGTTTAGAATGAATGAAAGGCTAAACTCTTGCTCTTGCTTCCTTGTCAACGTTGTCCTTGAAGTTTTGTTGTGAAATACTCTGTCCACCTGTGTATTTTACTGTAATGTGCTTTGGCCATCCTGATTGTGACCTGAATTCCTTTAAAAATAAAACTTCTGTACATTGTGTTGCTGTTTAAAGGTGCTGAGCTGGCATCCTGCAGGACAATACCAACATGATTTGTGTGTCTTTTTCTTCTTTTCGTAACAGAAAATGGGCATGACAGAAGATGATAAGAGAAACTGCTGCTTGGTGGAGATTCAGGAGACTGAGGCAAAGTACTACAAGACACTGGAGGACATTGAGAAGGTGAGTGGGACAGGGTAGTGAGTCTTAAAGCTAGGGAGAGAGTGGAAATGAAGGCCTGGAACTGGGTTGCCACGGTTCTCTAAGGACAGTTAGGAAACTTAAAATAGATGGAGATAGAGGACAAAAGATGAGAACTGAGCCTTTATTTGACAAATGTGCTTCGGTGGCCTGTTGAATTAATACACAGTTTTATTGTGCATAAATCACTGATGCATGTTATCCAAAAAAAATAAAAAAATAAAATAGGGATGCATATATCTGAACCACAAGAGTTATTGGCCTATAATAGAACATTTATCGATATTGGGTGTTCAGTTGTTCATGCCCATCCCCCCCCTTTTTATATTTGGGTTGCCCTTGTAAATAATTTAATAACAGTTAAATGTAATTTTTAAAATCTCAAAATCAATATTCATTTTCACAATGTACATTTATAATGTTGTGTTGCCTAAATTCACATTTAAATAAATTGATTTGTGTTTTTTTGTTATTTTATTTATTTAGACAAAATATTTTAGAATAAATAATTTTAAAAAATATCTGCCATTTCTCAGTTATTGGTCATGTAATTTCTCAGTTATTGTCCATAATAGAATTATAATTGGATAATCGGTACGACAGATTTACTTTGTAGTCTTTTAAAGCATAAACATGCAACAACAACTTTTCTTTTTTTGACTCAAGTCAGTCACAGGGCAGAAATGCCATGCGCTGACCTTAAAGTGAGAAAACGTGTCTTAAGGCGGGCGTACGCGGTACGAATTCTGACGGTCGGAAGATCGAATGTCCAGGCACACGTTACGAGTGAGTTTATCCGAAAATCGTACGGAGGCAGTGATATACGACACGATTTTATGACCTGCTTAATTCCGAAGAAATCGCACGAAGTTCCGCGCTAAAAACTCTCTCATAACTGCATAATAGCCTACAGATGTTTTAGAATGAAATATGCCAAATACTGGCCAGTAGGAACACGGCAGATGCTGTTTAGTTAACCTTTCACAAAGTCATCATAAAAACATTAATTGAAGCAGTGTTTCTAGTAGTCCACACCATTTTCGTCTTTCTTCTGTGGATTTCCTCAGCTCCTGATTGGTCAAATTCAGATAGATCGACAAGTCGGCTCATTCAACCGCACACACCTCACGAATGCAAGCCGACAGCTCCCGAACTTTTTCGACATGCTTAAAAATTATCGGGAGGTCGAGAGGTGCTCGGCTCGGCTCGGCTCGTATCTCCCTCGCACACGATACGAGCCACGACATGAGAGCATAACCGATTTACACGCGATTTCTCCCGAGTGAAAAAAATCATCTGCAAGCTCGTAAAACAGCAAAAAATCGCACCGTGTACGCCCGCCTTTAGTAAACCAATACTGTTGACAAAAGATTGAATCTTGCCCTGGGGGTTATTGCATGCATGCATGCTTGTATGTACAAATCAAACAAACTTGAGTGTACAATGTTTATTCCTGCCCTTTTTCCAGTTACGCTGTCACACACAACAGACAGAATTTTAAGCGTGACAGTGTGCTGTTAGTAGAGATGATGAATCCGTCAAAACAGTGGGGGGTCATGCAGATTCTATCTTCCAGACATAGGCTTAGTTTGCTGATTATCGTTTGATTCATTTAATCCAAATTAAGACAAACATGTCAGTATTGCACTGAAATCTCTTTCTGCTTTGCAAATTAAACATTTGCTTTGCAAATTAAGGTTTTTTTTATGTTTGAAAAGCCTGGAACACTAGACACAGTATTTGACTGAGTTTGTCAAAGACAATTACCAAACCAAAACAAGGTGTAAGCAGTCTCATTACAAGCGTTTGATTGTATGCTTTAACGTTGAAAGAATTTTCAGATTTCGTTCTATTTTACATTTTTAGAATTATATGATCCCCCTGAAGCAAGTCTTATTGCCACAGGAGATGGAGGCCATATTTGTAAATTTAGAGGTGAGTGATCATTTACTGTACTTTTCATTTTCAGCCTAAAGTATTTTACATTTATATTTTTTAAGTTTTTTCAAAACAAAGTTTCCCAATAGTGTAAACTAATTATTTAAAATTTCATATTTTTGTAGTTCACTTGTTGAATTTACTAAATATTAGTTAGGATTTTCTGATAGAACCCAAACTCAGAACAGCCAGGGAAGCTCAAAAAGATAAATCAATAAACCAATAATCATTTAACAAGAGGACAGGGCCAAGACTACAACCTGACAGAACATCACATGGCACACAGAAACAAACAAAAGTCAGGTGCAAAAGGCACATGGCAACCAAACATGACAGAAGCCATGTGCTCAGACAAACACTCAAGACAAGACAGGAGAACATGGCAACCAAACATGACAGAAGCCGTGTGCTCAGACAAACACGACCCAGAGAACAATTCCAAAGCCCTACGCTCACACAAGGACAAAATGAACAACATGTGCATCATGATCCTGTCACTAAACTAAAAATAAGACCAACCAATGAGCTATTACCTCAAATAACACATTTGTTTGTATAAAAAAAGATTACATTTGACATTGACACGTTTACTTACTGGAGTTAGACTGAACTCTATCTCTGATAAGATGGCAATTATGATGATAACTGTGTTCATTAATTATGAGTGCAACTGATCACAGTTGATCCGTGATCCGTACGGACCAGGCCTCACGGTTAGGCACGCATGTGATTCGCGGATTAACTGCCAAGTTTAACCATCATAGGGAGAATATTTATCCTTTTGGATGTGTTTTGTCTTGCCAATTTAAATGATTTTAAACGCAGAAGAAGCGGCGAAAAATTAGGACTCGTGCAAAATCAGGTTATCTGTGCGCACAGACTCACACACTCGAAGTGCAGAGAGAGAGAGAGAGAGAGAGTTACGTTTCAGACAGCACTCCAACACCGAATTGATTCCTCTTTCACACTAAAACTTGTCTCTGACAGCAAGTGAATGATTCTGAGGGGACAAAAGTATGGCACAACAAATAGATTAACAATGCTTTGGTGGATGTTTGCAATTTTTTGTTCACACAGGACATCATCAGGGTCCATTTTGCTTTGTTGAGGGCCATTGACCTGACCATGATAAGCGGGGGCAACGGTCTGGGAAAGATCTTTCTGGACTACAAGGAGAGGTCAGTACCTTGACAGAGTGTGTGGGTTTATCACTGTCAGTTCTGTTATAACATCTCAGCACTTTGTCAACAACACCGTAAGCCTCTGTTGAGCTGAAATGACTTCAAGTGAAGGAGGCAAAGTCTTGCTCCGGGCGACCACCCCCAAAAAATCCATCACACCAACAGGGTCTGACCGCAGCAGCACAGCTTTTTTTAAAGTAAATCCTCATCAGAGCCCAAAGCTCCCAGGGCTTAGAAAGAAAATAGACCTGTCTGCTAGAGTCTACTGCATTAGAGCTGAACACTTCCTGTTTTGAGTGCTCTTTTTGTCTCTGTTGCTGCTGTATCAAAAATCAATAACCAGATAATAGAGAATGTTTTAGCTACTTCATCCACAATGGATGACAGTTACCCAGGGGATTTGGTAAAATCATAACACTATTTCATCTGTATCTACCAAAGATGGAGAATTTAGCCAGCCTTTAAACAGTCGATTCCTTTTTGCTGTATTATATTAAAACACAGGACCTTAAAGAAAGATTTTCCCAAACATGAAAATTCTGTCATTTACTCACCCTCATGTCATTCCAAACTTTAAGACTTCCTTTGTGTTGATCAGAAATGAATATAGTTTGAAGGATGCATCAACTGTTTTAGTCCATACATTAACCATTGTCCTACACTACTGCATTTTCTGTTAAAAACAGAGAATTAAAACGAATACGAACTCTATCCACACCAGCATTTTATATGTGTATAAGAATTGATCTCCGTCCACATTAAAACGACTGAAAACGCGGATCATGTGACCATTCACTAACACTGGGCAACCGCGTGCCGGTGTAAATAGGAAACGGATTGACTATTCCTCAGATTTAATGTAGAAGAAAGTAACGTTAGCTACCTCTGGAAAGATTAGAAATGTCGAAGATGGGTGGCTGACGAATCAGGGAAGGACACGTCATGACTGATGACACCCAATCATAGAGCCGAGCGTGAGCCTCTGCGTTATTGTTTTTAAAGTCCTCACTAAAACGCCCTCCGGAGATTCAAAACGCAAAACGGAGCTGCAGCATTTTTAAACTTCGTTTTTTTTTTTTCCGTTTCAGTATGGATGGGAGGTGCAAACGTACTGTAGCAAAAGGTCTCCGTTTTTAATCGAAAACGCAGTAGTGTGGACGGGGCCTAAAAGTCAATGGGTTCCAAAACAATATTGAGCTCCACAGACATTCATTGTATTGTACAACTTCAGGGTGAGTTAATGATGAATGAGTTGTCATGTTTGGGTTAACTCTCCCTTTAATACTGTACTCTGACATACACAGTGGGCAATATTAAGATGCAAATGAGCCACTCATATTCTCTCTGAAGTTTGAATGTGAGCAGCTGTACCTGGCGTACCCCAGGTCATTGGTCTGGCACTGCTGATTCAGCTCAGTAATGTGAAATATCCCTGCAGTTTCCTTTGGTTTGAGAAACATTGAGGCTTGACTAAATGACAGGCCATGTAACAGTCAGCTTATTCTAGTAATTCTACACTACATTAAACTCTATGTTATCAGGCATTATTGAGACCCTGGAAATCAGTTTCTGTATAAAAGTTGTGTTCTTGCTGTACTAAGCACAATTGCTTTTTTTTTTTTTTTTTTTAAATCCCAACTGGGACCTACTTAATAAAACCAAGTAGGTGTAACACAAAATTATGACCTCACTGCAATTAGAGTGCATGCGTCCTCCGAGATGAGAACTTTGGTTTAGTGTTCTGGTTTATTAAGCAGCCAGATGACCTTGCAGTAAGATCTTTGGAATTAATGTTCCTGGAATTCTTAGACCACAAGGGTTATACTGTTATACATACAGATTGTGAGGAAGTCAACGTTCTAGACATAATGCAGCAATTTTACACGTGACCCTAGTCAGTTCAGTAGGCACTTTTTTTTGTAATTTGAGCCTTTCAGAATCATAAAGATGATTTTAGGCTTGTATCACATATAATTTAAGTGTGATTTTAGTGTATAACTGTGGTTTAAAATGTATGTTTATTAAAAGTAAAGATAGTAAGCTCTAAACATAAATGGGTGAACGACTGAAAATCGAGGAAACCATATGAGATACTCATTACTTGCTGCTGGCTGATTAGTTTAGCATCATGTGGCAGACAGTAAGCTTCCAAAATATACTTGTATCTGAGCAAAAATTACAATTCTCATCGTCTACTCGCTCAAATGTCATTCCAATCCTGTATGACATAAAAGAACATATTGTGAAACTAAATGACCCAAAACATCTTTTGACACTTCTTCAAAATATATATGTGTTCCACAGGAAACAACAGTGTCATACAGGTTTGAAATGATAAGGGTGAGAAAATTATGAAATTGACCCTTCGCTAAGCCCCGCCCTCCCTAGTTACTGTTGCTACGCCTGTCAAGCTTTCGCGGCTGGCCCATCTATTATAGTGTGGATTCACCCGGTATCAGACATTTCAATGAGATAATTAGTAATTTTTGGCGAACAAGTGAAATATCTGAGAGAGCAAGACAAAAGGGACTACAGTATGCATTCGAGGGATATATTTACGACATTATATGCAACCGATTAGAGAATAATTTCTTAAAAATTGAAGTTAAAGCCTAACTTTATAGTCCCAGCGCAAGCAGCAGCGCCTCATACGCTGACCGTTCAAATGGGAAACACAAATTGAGGAACAGCTATGTTCATACACAGCAGGGTATGTGAAAATAATCGTAATAATTATAAATCAAACAGCTAATCAATAAATCTTGTGGAATAACACTAATACCGGGAGAGCCGTGATCGGATTGGGTTAAGTTACTTAGTAAGAGGTAGGTTAACGTTAGTAGGACGTCGATTAACAAAATGCTGAAATATATTTTAAAGTATGTCAGTGAGCCTTTGTCTTGTCTCTTTAATCGTCTTATTTTACGTTATCATTATGACCAAAGAACCGTCAATATTTCCAAGCAATAGGTGTTTTTGTTAAGCATGTCAACATTTACCAGTAGTTGTGAATGGGTCTCGCACATAGACGCTAGTTCACGCCAATCATTTCTCCCCTTGGCTTTTAGATTTTCTGGAAGGAAAACAATTCCTCTCCCCCGTCCAAACTTTTAGTATACCGGTATCAGATTTGCACAATCCATACGCACAATGCTTCAGCATGTTTCCCTCGTTCGAAAGCTTGCCAGACCTCCCGCGCATAGTTACGGTTGCTAAGACATGATTGGCCAGTGGCGGTTTTCGGGCGTGGCTTAGCGAAGGGTCAATTAACTAATTAAATTATATATATATATATATATATATATATATATATATTTATATATGTATATATATATATATTAATGTGTCGGTTTTGATCTTATGTCGACTCAAGTCTTTAGTTTGCTCTTTAAAGCACCCACTTGTTCTAATGCACATTAAAGACTTTGTTCCTTTTTATCTTCTCTGCTCTAGACATCTAATTTAACCTGCGCTTGAGTGCATCCATGGATATCTAATCTCTTATGTGGGTAAATAACTTCTCCCATTGAAAATTACCATATAGGCCAGGGGTGCCCAACCCTGCTCCTGCCGATCGACTGTCCTGCACAGTTCATCTCCAACCCTAATCAAACACATCTGCCTTTAATTTTCACGTGAACCTGAAGACCTTAATTGGTTGCTTCAGGTGTGTTTGATTAGGGTTGTAGATAAACTGTGTAGGACAGTCGATCGGCAGGAGCAGGGTTGGGCACTCCTGATATAGGCTCTTGAGAGAGGAACTGAGACTTTGTTCTGCATCAGATTCATTGAATACAGCAGCTGCAGAGGGCATTTGCATTTTCACAGGGAGAGCCTGATCTCTACATTACTGGGTTGTTTGCAATGATAATCACAGGTTCATTTTCAGTAATGACAGCATGCTGTGACGGAAACCAATCTCAAAATGTTCTGTGAGATTCAAACTTTTTTTATTAACTGCCATTACCTGCCGTTAATGGGAACAAATGCAGTCAGAATGGGTTTATATGATATTTACAGTTGTTTAAGTTGGTGACAGGGATTGATATATTTAAAAAAGCAAGTAAAATAGGGATGGAGGAGACAGCCCTATTGTTTCCATTTGTCAGTTTGCATAGGTAATTGGCCCATTAAGGCTCTTCCCCGAGCCCAGCGGGCAGCGTCACGCAGAGTTGGCGTGACAGCACCGCCTCTCTCACTCGTACTCTTTTGTTTATGTAATTCCGAGCCTGTCATCTCATTGAGCCAGTCTTCCATGGGTGCTCGCACTAACGTGCACTTTGGCACAACATAGCTGCAGTGTGGCCCCATTCTGACACGCATGACCGTCTCTCTGTGCCTTATCACTACATTTTCTTCCTTTCTGCTTGATTTCTTTCTTACTTTCTTCACCTGTTTGCATGTCTATGTAGTCCATCACCATCAATAATCTTCTCATGCTCAATTACTGTGTCAATTGTTTAAACTATCTCGGTCTCAAAATATGGTCGATACTTTGCTGGAAACATCCGTTAACAACAGCTTAATTGTAGGATTTTTTTCTCTTTCTAATAAGAAAAAAAGAAAACACATTTGCACAAGAGGGTGGGCGGCTTTTATAAAAATCTTCGCAATCTGACAGAATATATTTACATTTGGTGACATTAAGGCATTAAACAACGCTGAGTATTTTTGGCAAATTATTCATTTCATTAAAGCAGGGCTGTGTTATTTTCCTTTGACATTTTTCATCTGATTGGCATGTTTCTCTTTTTCATTATGGGATGCACGGTCCCTCTCCCTTCCGTCTCAACAATGAGAGAAATGGCCAGGGGATTTGGCCGTTGTGCGGCTGCTATCTTCCACACCTCCGTCCATTGCTCCAAAAGCCCAGCTGCCTTTAATTAATTTTGTTATCTCCTCTTGTAAGTCCATGTGACCTTTTTACGCCACTGCTTTCCATAGAATTAAATAATTGAGAAGCTTTCAGAAGTTATTGACACTGTGAAGGGCATATTGAAGAGCATCTTGCTTCGAACAGAATTGGCATGCTGCTTTTTAAGACACTGACTCCAGAGTGCAAGGCAAATCACAACTTTTAGACCACAGTAAAGGTTGTCAAACTCTGAAGCAAGAATTTTTTAGAGAGTTTTTTCCAAACTAATTTAAGTTATAGTGCTGGAATGAGCTCAGAGTTGTTGAGGAACATTATGAGTTGGTTTGCGTTGAGATTGAGCCACTTTTCACTCGGTGCAGGCTGTGTTAGAGTGAAGGTGAGGGGTCTTCAATGCCTCATGTCAGAGACTATTACTTCTCTCACTGGCCTGTCACTTCCACTTTGCTTTGCATTTTCCTCGCCAGCCCTGGTCTTTTCCAATGGACAGATGGAAGCTGGAAGGAGAGCGTCTGTACCAAATTGTATTTTCTGTGAAATAACATGCATGACATATTTGCCATAATGAGAAAGTCGGTGCAGCGGGCGATAGCACCGGAAGAGAGGTGAATTCAAAAAGCATGTGTTTACACAGCGATGGCAAAGGCTTTCACTCTAGGGAATATTCACACTTAAGCAACCCATGGCTTTTTTTTTTCTTTCCACTCTCTCTCTTTCCATCTCGGTCACATCCCACTCTCACAGTCTGAAGTGCCGAAGGAGGAAACCAGGATGAATCTGAAGAGCCTGAATAGCCTTGACTGTTTTGCCATTGCAGTTGTCAGGTTGTTGCATGTCTAAGCGTTGCTGGCATCACAAAGCCAATAAGACGGTGGCAACACAAATTGCAACATTTTCTGTTTATTTGAGCACCTTTATCTTACAACTCTGATGCCATGGGGAAGTGGAGGCCAAGTGTTTAGCACTCCAAGCTGGATCAGTCAACAGAATTATCTTCATAAAGAGTATATTCCTTGAGGTTGCACTGCTGATGTGCATTGCATCTGGTTGTTAACATGTTTCATTTCTACTCCAATTGCATTTAAACAGATAATTACTGGGTCATTAAAGAGTAATGATGTCCATTGCACACTAATGTATGTCCTAAATACAACCCTAAATGAAAGAGCATATATCTTCCTAATCAAATCTGCTCACTGAATGTGTTTGTCACACTGCACAAGATTATTTTTAGTTAATTTAGTACCATTAGATGCTTAGCACAGATGGACAAAGCATGGCCTGTTTGCTTGTATGAAAGGACATCTATTAGAGCACTGTGAATGGAGATGGTAGGGAAAAAATCCCAGCTATCCTTTTTGAAATATAATAGTACCATGATACTATTATATACTATAATAGTAATAGTAGACATGTGGCATAGCTGCCAACTTTTGAGTTTAGCTTGGTGTGATAACAGGGTGGGTTTGAGTTGTTTTTGTTTTTTTTTCTCTCGTCAAAACCGAATATGTTCATCAGTGGTTACAGTCTATATCAAGCAGGGACAATAGAGTCTCTGCAACGGCTATAGATTGAAGTGCGCACAGTGCGCGTCCGAGTGAATACTGCGTGAGCAACAAGAGAACACTGTTCAATATGTGTATGTGCAGCACATTGGACAACCTCGGTTGGGATTAATGGTGCTATATAAATAAAATTGACATTGACTGTATCTATGCGACTGACAGCAGCGGCAACAAGTGCTCAGCTTGATTTCAAAAACAAAACATTTTAGCGCTAAACTCTTATTTAAGAGTGAACTAAATTAATGCTCTGCTAGTTAACTGGAGATGTTTTATTTGTATTAGGTACATCCATGCCTCAATGATTCCAAAAGTGGTGGTTACAAAATGACTAATGACCAAACCTGGTGGGGTAATTTATTCCTGTGATGGCAAAGCAGCTTCAGCATCATTACTCCAGTCTTCAGTCACATGATTTTTCAGAAATCATTATAATATGCTGATTTGATGTTCAAGAAACATTTATTATAATTATCAGTGTTTTAAACCGTTGTGCACATTTCTTTCAGGATTTTTTGATGAATAGAAAGTTCAAAATAACAGAATTTATTTTAAATAAAATCTTTTGTAAAATCATAAATGACTTTACTGTCAATTTTGATCAATTTAATGCATCCTCACTGAATAAAAGTCCCAAAAAATTCTTACTGACCCCAAACTTTTGAATGGAAGTGTATAATGTTACAAAAGAATTGGTATTTAGACATTATTACTGTTTGGTTACAGTTTGCAGTTTGGTTACCAAAAAAAATATATTCTTTCAAAATGTATTTTATGTTCCGCAAAAGAAAGTCATACAGCTTTGAAAGTACAAACTATGCCCAAAATATGAAATTATTTTTATTTTTAAGAAATTACATTGAAAAAGAAACTTCTATATAAGAAACTAAAACTGTCAGTAGTTGGGGGTAAATGTCTAAATTAGAGGTCGACCGATTCATCGGTTTTGCTGATATATCGGTACCGATAGTTAATTGGTGAAACTATCGTTATCGGCAAAAATCCACACCGATACATTTTCCAGGTTGTGTCTGTTGCTGGAGTATCTGAGAAGTGCATGCGGTCATTACACAGCATGAGAGTGCGCAGAAGAGACTGCTGGTATTATACACAGCGAGAGCGGCCTCTAGAGGACAAATAACAAACTATCACTGGCTGAGTTGTTTACGCTAACATGTGAGGCTGCGCGCAACAGAGAGAGAACATGCAGCACAGAGAGTGCGTACACTTCAGATGCGCGTATAAAACACACACAGCGAAACCGTATGAATACAGAACACTAAAGTACATATTGCCATGTCATTATAAAGTAATTAATTTATTGACTAGACACTGCATTAGCAGAGAAATATCAGCAGTATGTTTGCTGTCGTGTCTGAGAGGAATAACATTAACGCTACCTCAAGCGATATCAACGGTTGAGCACCGTCTCTCCCTTGCAGTCCTTTTTACGAGGCACCTGAAACATTTAATCTGGAAATTGCCTTGTAAAGAAGACCTTCATGTTCAATTATGTCTGTGACATCTGTTATTACAGCTAATTCCCGACACCTGCGCCCGCATTTTCAATATGCTTTTCAGCTCATAATTGAGCGAGGCCACCATTAATCTCCATCAGTCCATTTCCATGAGGAACCAAGCCGTCTCTCTTGTTCCAGATTAGCCTTTAATCAGGTCTGCTTAGCCCAAGGGCACGGAGGCCCAGACATTGAACAGAGCAGCAGGGGAGCCCCCTTTTCAGTTCAAGACTACAGTTTCAGTTAGCTTTGCGCTCCTTAACTTAGTGGGTGGCTCACGTTAATAAAATAGGGGTGAGACTTGGAGCCTGTCCTGGATTGCAGACCATCGAGAAGGTTATACCACCTCAATAGACCACACTTAATGAACTGAATTTGAGTTGATCATCCATTTATTCATTCGACCCCATCCACATGCGTTTTGCCCTCATTAGTGGATAATCCAGTTTGGATTTATAAATGTATGCCTTGCTTTGATCAGACCACTCATCTTTCCAGCTTTCTTTTTTTTTTTTTTTTTTTTTTTTTTTTTTGGAAATTTATGGGAAAATGGAATTACAGGCAGTTTTGTTCTTCTGATCAAGGATAATTAAGCGATGATTATATCTTGTAGAGTGAAACTGGCTTAACCAAGACCACAATTAGGAGTCAGGCAACCCAAGAGTATCTAAGAGTTTGAGCTTGCCAACTGTGCCAGTGTGTGTCCTACTTAATTCAGAGGCAGAAATCTGTGCCACACGTGGTGCCATCATCAAGGCTAGATTACTTTGAGCTGCTTCCAGAATGTGTTGATCGCTATCAGGAGTCGATTGTGCAATCTAATAAACGTGTCTTGATCTTCTCAGTGGCCCAAATTAACTTGTACACAATCCAGAATCCATCAAAATGGTTCACTCAGATTCATTTGATAAAGACACTGCGCAAAAGATTTAGCTTCATTATGAAATCATGTAACACTGACTATATGGTTATCACTTGTAGCATAGACTTTGTTTCTTTTTAATGGGTTCAAATATTTAAGGAAAAATTTAAATTAACCCAAAGATGAATAAAAATTCTGTCATCATTCTGACACGGTGACAGATTGGTGTTCAAAACCCAATTAATTTATTTATGCACAAATCATCTGTGTTTTCCCCATATAATGTAACTCTATTATTAATATTTTGAGACTGATATTAAGGCTCTTTCTAAATTCCAAGACTGCATAGAATGAATGGACATGCATTCTCATGTTGACCGGTCATGCCAGGCTACCTTGAAAGAACGTACTCTGAAGGACACAGAACTCATCCTTGTGAGAATTGAGATGTGTTGTGATCGTGTTGCTCAACTTAGCGTTCAGCGCAAATAATGCAGTTGGACAGCACCATCTAACAGCATAACCTATTCAAATATTGAATTACATGATTGTTTTTATTTTATTTATTTTATTTCACATGAGTATTTGTGTAAATTAATATGTATAATTGTTACTCTGTCAATGTTAAGATTCTTTTAAATATGCCAAATAAAAAGTATGACAGGCTTTCTCCAGGTATTAGAACTTTATTAAAATTATACCTAATAAAACGACAAATGTATACTTTCACGAGCCGTCACGTGCAAGCTTTCAGCAGGAATCTCATAAGTGAGAACAAGAAAAGTTTAAAGCTTACAAGCTACCGTACGTTGTCCGCCCTCAATGATTTTTGAGATTTGTAAGGGTTTTATTCTCTCAAGTCTGCACTCAATGTATCCTATCAAGAACACACCCGGGGTACTTTCATGCATCCTCTGTACTTGGGTTTTTGAGTATTGGAACTGGTTTTGGACGTTTGATGATGTAGTACGCAAACACAAGGGCTTAAGAAAGCATTTTGAGAAAAGGCTTGAATGTCATCGCAGGGTTATGGCATCAGTCTGTTGATCTTTCTTTTGTAGACTGCTCATCTACGGCCAGTACTGTAGCCATATGGAGAATGCCCAGAAGACACTGGATGAGCTAATTGCCACACGGGAAGATGTCAAGTGTAAAGTGGAGGTAGGCTCTTACTATAA